>OX465554.1:2640159-3240159 GCA_950022955.1 Xestia ashworthii
TATCCGCGGACAGACAGACAGACAGACATGGCGAAACTATAAGGGTTCCGTTTTTTGCCATTTGGCTACGGAACCCTAAAAATAAAGCAATTCAAATGATCCATGGCAGTTAAGAGATGACCAGTCCCGACTGACAGCGCCCGTTCATAATAACATAATAGACTTATCTACCTAAATATTACTGATACTCGTATGTACCAAAGTGCGCTGGTGACTGAAAAATTGTTGTAATCATCGGGGGAATGAGGAAAATATCGTGAGGAAGTTTTAAGTTTGAATGTGGATGGATAAATAGAGTAGACGAAGACCAAAGAAAAGATAGATTGAACTGTGTGAAGGTTGATATGTCACGAAAAGAGGTGTCTGATGAGATGACGAGTCTGGAGGAGTATGGAAGATGAAGACATGCTGCGACGACCTCAAAAAAAATAAAAATAAATATCGCTGGACATTAACACACAGCGCCATCTAGTGCCACACTAAGCAAGGCTTGTGCCGTGGACACCAGATAGTTGATATACTACATATATACTTTTTTGTTTGTAAATACATTTATTATACATATAAACATCCATGACTCGGAAACAAATGTCCATGCTCATCACACAAGCATTTTCTCCTATCTGGATTCGAACCCTGGACCCTAAGAACGTAAGGGAGCCTCCACTACCACTACGTCATTCGGGTCGTCAAATCGCACTAGGACAGGAGAATGATAATGAGTTTTAAAGTTTCATGCTTAACATATTTCATGAGGAATAACATTTCTAGAGGCAACAAAATATGCAGAGAAAACTGCAATGGTAACTAACCTAAGAGTTTTTTGAATTGAAAACTTCTTTAGGAGCGTTGAGCACTTTTTGAGTGAACAAAAATCATGGAACTTCCGTGACCGTCACCTAACGCTTTGTAGCACTCGTAGCCGATGCGGTACTGCTGAGCCGTAGCCGATCGACTACGAATTTTCATGTTATAAGTAATTTATTTTCTTCGAAATATTTGCAAACAAATTAACAAAAATCGAATAATTTTACACAAAATTATTTGGTGTTCCATCAGTGTCCCAGTCTGTACCTACACGCACAACGGCATAAGTCACAATGAAACTATTTTTCTCAATAGAGGAATTCCCTTCGCATTGAGAGCTCCGATCTGTTTGTAGCTGGTTGGTCTTATTGCTACTTAGAGAAAGATTAGCGGCCTTATCTGTCTTATATCATTTTCTGGCTTAATGCATTATTGCTTGGTTGTTTGTGGCTTCGTATCTCCTGCTTATTCGTCTTTGTATCTTTTTGCTTGGTTTTCATTTTGAAGTGAAAACTTTTTAGGCACTTAGGGCACTTTTTATGTGAACCAAGATCATGGAACTTGCGTGCCCGTCACTTAACGCTTCGTTGCACTCGTAGCCGATCCGCTACGGCGTAGCACCACCAGGCGTGCGCGGGGCACAACCCGTAGTAGATATAGATTACTTAGTCTTCACTTTTGCAGTCCCCAAAAACTGTCCTTAATTTGTTTCTTATTAATTTGTTTTATTACACAGGGAACTGAAAACATTTAGTATAACAATTTGAAAGTACCACTACGCCATTCGGGTCGTCCAGTTAAATACGTCAAACTAATCCTACATTATTTAATTGGCCATATTTCGTTTAAACTATTACTTAATGTCTGTTTAGTTGTAAGTTTTCCTAAAAACAAAATAAATAAATAAATTATAAATGTGTTATTTAAGCAGTCTCATTTACTCCCGTGCTCACTTGGTGCTCACTGACGGTCGACCACTATTCACCCTTATACCCTGTGTTATACGTACTCATTTCGAGTACATACTGTATACATCCAACACGAATGGATCTTACTGATTTAAAATGAACGAATAAACATACAAAATCATTACGAATATTTTGGAAAATGGGAATTGATATGAGCAGAATTACGCTCAAAAAACTTAAAAAAAAAATATTCCTCTAAAATTGAGCGGAGTTTTTTTGACTGACTGTACTTTCTACGAATTAAACGTGAACGTATGATTACTTTTTGTTTACCCGCTTAAAAATATGCATCGTTTTATTTCCCTATAAATAAAAATATATTAAATTTTCGGAGCACAAATTGAAACTACCGCCCACAATAAATCTCTACACAGCCCTTTTTAAAAAGGAGGCGGGATTTCCAATTATTTCTTAATAATTTGCCATAAAATACAGCCATGTGGCAAACATCCTCAAATACACAGCCACTTTAGTTTAGAATTAACTTTACGTCAAACACACAAAGCTCAAAATCGTCTGACAATAAATGAAACTAATGCAAATGAAATTTTAAAAATTGCGACTACAATACTCCTTTTCCGCATTTGTTAAGGTTTAATTCTGTATAACACAGCGGCAAAGAAGATTGTGTAAAGGTATTCTTAGTAACAGATGTTGTAATCGAGCATCGGTTGAAGGGCACTCCAGAATCGATTATATTGTATGAAGATGTGAGCCCTTAAGCGGATTTCTTTTTAATAGTTTTTCTCCGGCTGTATGGGGATGGCCAGTGCTTGTATATGATTGAATTTTTATATCGCTATTCATATCTGAGGAGTTTTTATGATCTCGGGAATGAAATGTTTTGTACTTTGTGATTGACTATCGCGAAATTGGCAGGATTGTAGTAGGGTATTTTGTGTAGACAGTATTTGGAGAATATTGAAAAATATTATTTATTTATTTAAACTTCATGTACAGGAGTGGTACATAGGCGGACTTAATGCCACAAGGCATTCTCTACCAGTCAACCATTGGGTCAAATATGACAGCATTGTGGTAGAGTACAAAAATCAATGAGAACAATGCCATTTTGTTGACAAATCGAATTAAGTACATAAATAGTATACATACTAATACACATATATTACAGATAAGATGAAATAAACTAATACATATTAAAATACATACAAATAGTTCAAAATACGAGAAACCTCATAATAATAACTACGACTACCTTGTCAGTAATTTAGTCTGACTTCAAATAGTACTTCCGAACTGTTCGTTTGAAAGCCATTTTGCTTTCAGTTTTTTTAATGCCAAGGGGTAGCGCGTTCCATAGCTTTATAGTTGAGACAGCATAAGAAGCGGACATAAAACCAGTGCGATGTGAGGGAATTTCAAGGAGTAGGTTTTTGGAAGCTCTAAGGTTACGACTATGTGAACTGCCCAACACTTTGAAATATTCTTTTAGATAATCAGGAGCACAAGGATCGGTCAAAATAGTGAAGAGCATACAGAGAGATCTGAGGGACCTTCTGAGTCGGATAGGCAGCCACTTAAGCTGAGAACGGTATGAAGATATGTGATCGTACTTACGTAGGCCAAAAATAAAACGAATGCAATTATTGAGAATGCGATCCAATTTGTTTAAAAGTTCTTGGGATAAATCAGAGTAACAAACATCAGCATAGTCGATAATGGGAAGCACAAGAGACTGGACCAAAGTTAATTTGGTGCTAGAAGGCAGAAAATGTTTGAATCTATAGAGAGACCGCAGCGAGTAAGTGACTTTCTGGCTAACCTGAGCAACCTGCTTATTCCAACTAAGTGTCTCGTCGATGTACAGGCCCAAGTCTTTGACGTGTGGAGAGAGAGAGATCACGGAGTTGTTGAACATAAGCGGCATTAGTTGGCTAGTATCCAGATTTCTCAAGTAGTACGAGCTACCTATGAGGATGGCCTGGCATTTCCCGACGTTGACGGCAACCCCAAATTTACCAGACCATTCACTGATAGTTTGAAGATCTGCATTAAGTAATGAGATGCAATTATCAAGGGTAGCAATGTCAGATTGAGCGTAAAGTTGTAGGTCATCAGCATACAGATGGTAAGAGCACTTGAGGATTGAAGTAATGGAATTACAAAAAAATATAGCTAGAGATGACTAATAGAGAAGTAAGGAAGAAGACGACAAGCTATACGTCGTTCCCAAATAGGATTATTATAATGATCAGTCATCATATCCCTGCCTTTTTTTTTCGGATGGGAAATCATCAAATAACTTCCACCACTCTGGGCGGAGCGGGAGGGAGTGTCAGATTTTTACTAACTAAAATCCATCCATGTTCCTTCCTCGCCCTTTATGTTCCGGGGCCACGGAATCTCTTTCGAACAGTCCCGCAGCCCTGGCAGGATCATATTCCTGCCCTTATCCCATGTTACTTGGGGTCGACGCAATAAGTTTTTTTCTTCCATTCTCCTGTGGCAGACGTCACGCTATCATTTACTCCTTTTTCCTTCATATCATTCCTCACACAACTCATCCATTGTTTCCTTGGTCTTCTTCTCCCTCTCCATCCATTAACAATTATATTCATCACATATCATTCAGATTATTATAACGAGTATTGAATGTTATTATTTTTTTCGGATGGGTAATCATCAAAGTAATGACTTCTCCCACTCTGGGCGGAGCGGGATAGTGTCAGACTTTTACTGACTAAAACCCATCCATGTTCCTTCCTCGCCCTTTACGTTCCAGGGCCACGGTATCTCTTTCGAACAGTCCCGCAGCCCCGAATAAGACGACCCTGCTGTCGTTTTTAAATCTTTGACAGGCGTTATGGTCGTTTTATGGACAGCATAAATGCAACCTCTTACATTCCTAACTGATCGAAATTCAATACTAACTCAAAAAGAAGAAGAAAAAGCCTGAAAGCCAGTCTTACCAAGGGATGTCATGGGACCCAGAAATAGGGAAAATCAAAATCAAAGCATTTATTTCAAGTATATAGGAAAGTTACACTTTTGAATTGTCGAAAGAAAGATGAAAATTAAATGTAGCCACAGTCCCAGTCACAAGACATAAAAACTGTGAAAGTACTGGAGTTGCCCATTCCCTAGCGTAGATCTCTATGGAGAAGAACGTATGGGAAGGGGTCAGATAGGCAATAAAACAATAATTTCGGCTCCTGGCTCAGTTACTGTTACCAATAGCAAAGCCTGTATCCGTTTAATACGAATTTAACGATTCTTCACATGGGTTTCGTATACAAATTAGACCGACAAACCTCATGTAAACATGTAATATTAAACAACGGATGCGGTAAACTAGATGCTGGCCGAATTGCAACGTTGCGTAATATGAATGTATGGTAAAGTAGGATTATTTATTTTAATCTAACGCGAGATTATTTTCATTACAGATTTTTTTATAGCTGTCTTGTATCGTGATGGATTTTCATTTCAAATGCTCACTTTCCCAGGGATTCCTTATTTTGGAGGAGCTCGTGGCGATCTTCAGGTTAGGCCGTGCTTGCCTGGGTTGGTCCGTGGATATGTCGAGATGAATCATTCCCTCTGCATCGATTGCCTTTACGTCCACTCGTGAAAATGCCATCTGTATTAAAAAGTTTACGCTTGGCCTCGAGTTTGCAAAAGTACACATAAAACAAATGACCACCCATTGACAATCGTTACAGGTAGGTATTTAGTGGAGGTTAGCTCGAAAAACTGACAACCAGTCATAATAATGGATATCATATTCAAGAACAAGACGAAACCTAGTTGTCGCAATCATTCCGGTGCTGGACTGTCAGGACCATTTAGTTCCCTTCAAAATGGTTGAGCTGAATGGTGCTGATCCATGCGTCATGTTCGTGAACGGGCGCTGTCAGTTGTGACTGGTCATCTCTTGGTTGCCACGGCTTATTTGAATGAACTATTTTGTTTTTACTATGGACACTTTTAACGTGCACATCATGCTACATTGTTCTCACATAATATACCATCTCAACATGAATGATGTAACCAAGATTTTGTAAGAATAATTTGATACTGCTGCGAGTGCTGCGTCCAGGTAGCTTTATATGACCCGTCTGCATCACTAGACGAAGGTTGAGGAGATTGTAGAGTACTTGAAGGTGAAGACCAAATGGACCTTGAGGGTTGAGAAGTTGGAGCCGCGGCACAACACCAACTTCAAGTCGTTTGTGGTGCGAGTTATGATACAACATTTCGACAAGTCTCAAGGAAGAGTTTTGGCCGAAGGGTGTAGTCTACCGACGTGTTCACGGCAGGCTACGTGACACCGCGCAGTGTAACACGACCACTTCATGTGTCATAAATAAGTTTATAAGTTATATTTTGAACGTATTAGTACATTTTTATGTTTTAATGTATTTTATCTATGGGCCTTAGGATGCCTGATTATAAAATGATTTATTGATTGATTGATACAACTTGGTAGTGGGTACTGGTCAGATCGCTCTATGTAAAATAGTTGTCAGCTGCATCCAGTTAGACTGGAAGCCAAGTTGAAAATGACGCTTACTTTCTGTTTGCTATTTTAAAACGTAGAGAGAAGTAAAGAAAAGCGTCAGTACTATCGTATATAGGATCTCAGACGAAATAAAAAAATAAAACGGAACACTGCCATTAAAGAAGTGATTCCGGTTTCGTAAGTATGTGTGCATTTATTGAGACGTAGTTTAATATAAATGTGTGCGTGTGAGCGTGTATGCACAGAGCCAGGCGTATTTTTTGCTGGCTTCACTTTTTTGTTCGCAGCGCTATGTCTTGGTTTATTTGGTCTAAGGGTAGATATACAAACTAAATATTATATCATCTTGGTAAGAACTATCTTCAAACTAAATCAAAATCAATGATCGTAGCGATTGTACCAGCAAAAGAAAAGTTACACCCATCACATAATACACCCACTGAAACAACAGTACAGTTTCGTAGATTATAAGTACACACTCTAGTCGTGAGATATTGGTACAGATTTGTGCGTAGGCGACGGACAACTAACGCAAATGACCATAATTATCCACATATATCGTTTGGAACTGCGCCGGCGCTGCGCTAATGGCGCTATTTCCCTTATTTAAATGTTATTTAATACATAAGTGAAATAGCTTTGTATTGAGGTAAGAAATATTAATTTTAGAATAGTACAACCAATTATAATAGTATTTCTTGTATTCCTGGTCATGGTATTTTAGTAACTTGAACGGCCTCTACTGTTGAACATCCGTCGAAATTTGTGTGACTTTCATGGGACTTTTTTTGAGTTCTTGGAGATGTAAAGAAACGAAGCTAATGACTTTTATTTTTGGCGTTATAGTGTGACCCACGGGTAAGCCCTGTTTGAAGCCAGGATCCTGTGTTGACTATCGGGAACAGGGCCCAACCTACCACTGGTCAGGGTATTCTGAAAGACTAACGTACTTACAATACGCACCGTATCTAGAAGTAAGTTCTGCTTTCTGGATCTAATTCTAATTATTTTAGGTCAACATGATAATACGTAAAATATGTATAAAACTCCTAAAATAATGGCGTTGTTAGTAAATTATTCAAAAGCAAAAAGAACAATTAATTAATCAAAAATCAGTTCAACTCTTCAAGTAAAATTTTCAGGAGATAAAATGTGAAATGTAAATCCATTACAATCCACTTAAAAGCTACGCGTTCCAAATATTTGAATTTGGAATACCGTCCATTGTTTAAAACTATTAATTTTAAAATGTCTCTTTGTGATTGGACGTGTCAACACAAACAGCTGACAATCGACGCATATGCGCAACTATCCCTTCGAAATTAGGCCAAATTATTCTTTGCAGTACAAACAAACCTTATCACATAGTGTGAGAGTTTGTTTTCTTTTGATTCAGTTGCTGAAATGACTTGGCTTTATGGAACTTCCTTTTTTCAATTTTAATGTTTCTAATTCCAAAGGTGCAAAGTTCAAATTCCTTTGTAGAATGGTAAACAAAGGTTGTAGAGAGTTCTAAAAATAAATTCAAAATTAGTATGTTTGTTCCAATACTATTTCTGTTCGGTTCCCTTTTGATGTGACACGTGACACTGTTTATTTTGTATTTAAATGTGTTTAAAATATCGTTATATTTATAGTTGTCACGACATTTTGGAAAACAATATTAGGTAGTTTCTTGGATAAATGTACTGAAATAGCTATCTATTTTGAAAATCAGACTAACTGATTTACGAAACCATTTAAAACTTCAGTGATCCATGACTTGACATTTGACAACTCCGGGACCATCTAGCTGACTATTATAGTACCCACCATGAGAAGCTGTAAATTTTGTAACCAAAGAATTTCTATCAAGTTGCTTAGCGACAAATCAATCAACAACAGATAATCCCAAAATCAATCAGCTCAAATAAAATTATCATACGTGTAATACGAAACTAACGTGCAATTTCACTTGGTCGGGTTATATTTTTTTGGCGATATAAAGCGCAATCATATAATGTTTTGTGGTACTGCAACACATCTGACATCATGGACCGTAAACATTTGGGCCGCCGCGCCGCCATTATGAAGTAAGTTCACGCTGACGCTGTTAATTTTTTATTTGCTGAACCCGAATGCGTGGTTTACAAAAATTATAGCTTGTCGTGGCGGGGACTATAGTATATTATTAAGTAGTAACTGATACCCGCGGCTACACTCGCGTACTCGGATAGAGTGATTCTCGAGGAAGGTTTTTGTATACAGGGTGGAACTTTTCGATGACCTTAAGGGAAAGTATTCGAAATACTGGAGATAGAAAATTTTACTCAAAGGAAACATTCCTTTATTTTAAAAAATAAACAAAATAATCTGCACTCACAGATCTTCGAAAATTCGTTTAGCCTTAGTCTACAGGGATAACAGGTGTTATATTATTTTAAGAGGGCTATCACACTTTTTCTTGTAGGTATTTGAGTGGTTTTAGAGTCTAACTAAATATCACTTTCTTTCTTGTATTAGAGTGTTTATAAAAACACTCAAATACAAGAAAAAGTGTGATAGCCTTCTTAAGGGGACTACAGGAGCTAAATTAGCAACTTTATTTGTGGTGGTTCAAACTTCGTTTGAAATACTGTTACATTAAAGTTTTTAGAATATTGCGAAATAAGTTGTTTCGATCGATTTACAAAAAATGTATTACTTGTAATAAAAAATAAAACACTATGATGCTAATATGTTGCTTGTAGAATTATTTGCTAAAAAATCAGTATGATCGCATGTATTTTGGTATGGTTTTTACTCGTTAAAAGAAATTTTTAGAGATAAGTTCGTGATCATTTATATCGAATAAAATTAATTGTATTATTTATTGTATTGTTTTTAAAACACTATCATACAAGCATATATCCTGAAGAATATAATATATTTTTCTGGTTTTGTTTATTGCAGTGATACATATACTTTCAGGCATTATAAAACTCGCGTTTAGCTCTTGTAGTCGCCATAAGTATTTGAAAAAAAAATAATGGGTCTAGATAATTATTTATGCATGTGACATAATTAAAAACACCCACAAATATGAAAACTGAGAAAGATGAAAACGTCAAAAAAGTTACATGACGTTTACCATATTTATTTCTTTGTACAAATCCGACGTTCTGTTCCTGACATGAATGATGTCACCCAATTCGTTCCTACCTCTAAATCCCAATCAATGGAGATATCTCTATAAAAATATTCGGGTCACAGCGAGTCGGGGGATGTCGATAATAATCCGTCCGTGATTGGAAACATACGGGCGGGCGTGTTTTGTTGTTTTAGTTAGACGATGGATTTGAGGTGCTTCATATTTTGCCTTAGACGACATCACAATCATCATTATCAATTCGTCTTCTTTTTGTCTTCGCCAATTGTGAAACGATTTTGATGATTATTGGTGAATGTGTAACGCTGATCTACAGAGACATACAATGAAACTGTTCAATAATAGACAGCAAATCTGAAATGATTGCTGCAATCGCTTGGATGTTTATTGTTTACACAACATCATAACATAACGATTCGACAGTTATGTAATGTTAATTAAGTGATAGTCCATTTTATTGGGGATAAGCCTATTACCATGAAATGTACTGTGTGACATATAAAGGTGCTGTTTGTGTCGTTCTGGCTGTTATAGATGTCGGCTGAATTGTGTTTCAATACTCTAATAATGGAACTTATATTGTCACTTACGGGATATCTTCCGTGATTATTTGTTATTATGAGCTCCCGATATTTCGACGCTGTTGCAAGCGCCATGATCGCGGGTTGACTGGAGACTGCGGGTGGATGGAAAATAAAACTGTTACGAGCAGACAAATCTGTCTACCCTCTTTCTTTGTCTTTTGCTACGCGCACTATTGGAACTCGACACTAAGTCACGACAAAACGCACTCACAGTATCACCAAGTTTTGTGGAGTTTTTAGTATGATGCGGTGTTAAAACAGTGTCTAATAACGGACTTTCTGTAAGTCATAAATCTCCTTTTTGTCTTTATTCCTATTGCCGACTGCGAAACCGCTGGACAAACCAGCAGCGGTCCCCCACAAAATTCACTCCCGTGTATATCCCCAGCATCTTTCCCTATAATTTCGCCAAATCCCCAATAATTCGTTTAAGCTACGTTCACTTAATCCAATCTGACTGACTTAATGTGAAATTAATTAAGTTTTATTAATGAACCTGTTCCTCGGAGGTTCAGCTGAATTGTTGTTCGCGAACAAATTAGAATATAAAGCGAGATTTTTTCGCTTGATGAAAATGTCCGGTGTCTAATTTATTAATTTTTGTTTTTTCTATTAAGTTTTCCTGAATATTTTTGAAGGCCTTTTCAGTGGGACGCAATTCAAGAACGTAATCCATGTGTAGTACTTATTTAAACAGTGGTATATTTATCACAACCACTACCACAACATACATTAAAATACTGTAACGCTTTCCAAAAATGAACTCTTGAAGAATTGTTCTAATGTTGTACCAAAATATTTTCACAATTCCAGTGATGTATACCCAAGTTCCGCTATAACTTTGTTGGCTAAACATAGTAACATGTAAAAAAAAAAATTATTAGTCAAAATTTAATTTAAGTAGCACTGACTAATCAATTCCTAGGCAAAGACTTCACTTTCTGGCTTAGCTTAAGTTACACCTAAGTAAGGAAACAAAATCCCGATACCCCGAATTCACTTTCATGCCGCAGGTCACATGAGGTCACCGTCACATTGGCAATAAACACACACCTTTGCCTCATGAGTCAGCTACTGTATCAGCAACTGTCGCCATACACTGCCAGCTAGCCAGCCAGCGAGCTAGTAAATATAGTAAGCTCGCACTTTGTTATCATTGCTAGATAGTTTGCTCCCACATATCAAATTTATTAGTGTGGTGCAAGTGAAAAGATGATGGAGCCGCAGGACTTTCTTCAGTTTCAGTCAATCCTGTTGTAGGATTTGTTTTTGTACTTTTACACAAGTAAACTAGATACCCCTATTATTGTTATTTTATTTTATTCAATCCGACTCAGTTATTATTATGACCTAATGTGTATTGTCTTTTTTAAACTTTCACGATCAGAACACATTATAACCCGTACCCGTTATACCCGTATGTCATATGTTTCTAATGTGTATTGTTAGCCGGACACCAGCCAGCGTAGCATGACCACCGGAGATACGAGAGAGACTCGACAAATCTTTTGTTCATCTGTCATTGAATCGACAAAATGACAGATGAACAAAAGATTTGTCGACTCTCTGTCGTGTCTACGGTGGTCATGCTAGGTGGGGTGAACGACTTATAGACATATTTTAAATGACATGTATAATATTGTTTAATTGTGTTATTGATAAGTTTTGACTCGATGTATTTATTAATTATATTGATTTAACAAAAAAAAAAACAACAGCAAACCAGCATGTGCTTTGCAGTGCCCTGACAGGGTTCATGTACAAAAACCGACAGTAATATTATTATTGTAAGATGTGTGATGTGCATGAGAGCAAATAAATAAATAAATAACACGTTACGATACTTACTCAGCACCCTGATTATCTCAGCCATGCGGATTTTAAGAAGTTAAAAAAAATTACAAAGTTATTACTAACGCGGAAACCGAATTTAAAAAAAAAGTATAATTTCAAAAGGATAGGCTGCAGGCTCTTGCATGATCATCTTTGAGCTTCGAAAGAAGGGCCTGCTTTTTAGTTTACTATAAATTTTGCTAGTCTATTTCGAACTCACAAAAGCGTAAAAACTTATAATTTTCTCACATCGGGAACACAAGCATCCTCTGTGAGAAAAACGAGGAAGAATTTCTAACTAGAGCTGAAAATAACAGCTAACTGTATCAACAATGCAACTCCTAGCTAGTAACTGAGTTATAAAAGCCTTCAACTCTATTGATAGGATCGCCAACTTGCTAGTACTTTCTAATCCTTTGCCCTATTTCTACCCGAGAGCGCTTACAACTTGCACCAACTAACAGAACTTGATATTTTTCTTTCATTTTGCAACGAGCACGGCACATTATTCACAGTTTTTGGTGTTCAGCGTCTAATATATTATAGGACGCTTACACCACATGTGATCTATGTTATTACTTGTATTTTAATTTTAACAAAATATTCTGTTATATAAAAATTTCGAGCAGTCTTTGACTTTAATACTTATGGTGAAATAATTGAAGACATGTGACACCACACTGGGCCGGCGTGGTGGATAGCCCATATGCAAAATACATGCTTTGACGTGAAGTTGCGGACACCAGCTCGTTATACAATACAATTGAAGTTCAAATATGTTTAGCCCAAAATTCAGCCACGCGAACCCCGTTTACTGATGTAGTAAATAGATCATCACAGTCGCGGGTAATATGGCATGCGGTTCAAGATGGAAGACTACCTCTCAACCGCGTCTGGGGCGTAGCGCGCCCCAGTTTAATTTTCCAGTTGACCGCGGCTGGGGACTTCTAGTACCCAGTAGCATTTTAAATACCCGCCTTCAAAAAATGCATTAAAACTCGACTGTACTTACTTTGGCCATGCATTTATAGTCTACACTACATTCTCAACAATATATCCCAACTCTATACTGATTATCTGTGCCCAAATGCATCGACAGACGTCAAAATAAAATAAACACTTTAGTGTAAACAAACCCGGGCATTTTTTTCCGTGTTGCGTCTGCGCAGTTTCGTATTTGAATTGTTTTATTATCGAAATAGTCGTATTTTAGTACGGTATTATACATCAAAATGAAGGTGAAGAACCGTGCTACAATATTATCATCCATGTTCCTTCCTCCTTCCTCGCCCTTTATGTTCCGGGGCCGCGGTATCACTTTCGAACAGGCCCGCAACCCCGGCAGGCTTCGGGCCATGCGGGCCCCTCCCCTTATGCTGACATCTCTTTGAGGCGCGCGTGGAACACGATCGCGCCGTCGACACGGCCTGTCGTCACTAGACGGACGGGTGGCTAGCTAGCCCATAGCTAACCGTCCACAGGCCCGCATCTACGGTGGCCGGTAGCCACCACGTGGCCCACGACGCTCGGTGGGTCTCTCTATGACTGGTTCGCAGAAGGAGGTGACGGCTTCCCATTCCGTCTCGCTCCGGACCATGGATTGAACCAGGGCCGGACGCGAGAGGTCGCCGCCGCTGATCGCCGCTACGAGGACAGGGCGGTGCTCCGCCCACGCATGGCAGACTTCCACCGTGTGCTCCACCGTGTCCTCCGGTCGATCCTCGCAGTGGAGACACCCGGGCGTTTCCTCCCGCCCGATTCGGTTCAGGTACCTCCCGAAACATCCGTGTCCGGTGAGGACCTGCGTCAGGCGGAAGGTGAGGACGCGCCGTGGCGCCTCTCTAGCCACTCCTCAAAAAGGGGACTTACCGCCATTATCGCAGCGTGCCCTGCACAGCACCCTTTAAGTCGGTATAAAACTTTAAAAAATACAATGATTTAAGACTACCTAGGCACACCAACATCATCATCTGCCTGGCCTTTTTCCAACTAGGTTGGAGTCGGCTTCCAGTCTAACCGGATGCAGCTGAATACCAGTACTTTACATGGAGCGACTGCCTGTCTGACCTCCACAACCCAGTTAGTACTGGGTAATACGATACCACTTGGTAAGACTGGTTGTCAGTCTTTTTGGGCCACTTACTACCTGTAACGACTGTCGAAGATCAGCCGGGACCAACGACTGAACGTGTTTTCCGAGGCACGGAGGAAAATCGGTATATGAGGGTGGTCACCCATCCACAGACCAACCTAGGCAAGCACGGCTTAAACTAAAGATCGACCCAAGCGGCTGTTATTATGTAGCCACGAGTTCCATACACACCAACACCACCACTCCATTTTTTTTATGTACCTACACTTTAAACATGCACATCTTTCTACACCGTTCTCTCATAATGTACCATCTAAACTTGAATGACTGTCAATGGAGTTTCTCGCCCATTCTTTTCCATACAGATCTACGCTGGGAATGGGAAACTACAGTACTTTCACAGTTTTTATGTCTTGCTACATTTAATTTTAATCTTTGTTTCGACAATTCAAAAGTGCCTGTAACTGGCCTACTTAAATAAATGCTTTGATTTTAACATCTAGTAGAGATTCAGCAATCGATCTATTAAATAATACTCATAAAATACATAATGCACAATTATTGCACATAATATTATAACTACATTCCCAATACACAACAATATCCTAGCACAAATACCAACTTCGGACAATGTACGTCACTTCGGCTACAACCGGACGTTTTCGACAATGCCCGACCCAGCATGTAGCAGGCATTGTGTGTAACTGTCATATTCCCACTGAACGGTAGTATTTGAGATATTTTCCTGGCATGGCGAGATATTTGCTATGATAATATTATTATTTACAAGTAATGTCGGGGAAATAGGTGTTGGTGACAATAGATTAGGGGGGTGTAGGTGTTGGTGACAATAGATTAGGTTTAGATGAAACGTATGGAGACTGCAGTGTGGTGACAATGGTACTGCATGTTTTTGTTGGAAATAATTACTCGTATTTCGTATGGATTATAAATTGTAGAGTTTTTTACCTGCAGGAAAAAACTATCCACATCTCTAAGTCAACTCTAGTCTACAAATGGGCATAAGTCCTGTAGGATGTGTCCAATGGAATGTAAGTACGGTGCCTACAACTATTGGCGCTTACATTAAAACATGGTCCTTCGAGCCGAATATTTAGCTCCCACAAGCCTCTCAGCTGCACCACAACACCCTGTCGTCTGCTTTCCACATCTGGTTTGTCTCAATCACCATCTTAAATTCGTCGTTCCCCAAGCCGTAAATCTGGCGTCAAGCGCTACACCTGCCGAAACGTGGTTTCCACTCCGGGACTCATTTTCTCCATCGTCGGCCATCGACTAGCCAGCCATGATCGGTGAAGAACCGATGGCCGACGATGGACGATGGCTTCCGGCGTTTATCTGGAGGTTGCCTCTATTGATATTGGCTTTCAGGAGTTGTAGTAACTGGATAACATGAGGCAGGCTTGTCCCAAAAAAAAATGAAGTCGGTTCAAAATACACCATTAGAAATTCAGTATGCTTAATCTGCAATCTTTGCTGGTTATTCCTGTTCTTTCCACAAACGCAGCAACTAATCAAGGCCCGCTTTCTCAAAAAAGGCGACTGCTTTTTCTTAACACGTCAAAACAACATCGAACACACAAGTCATTTAAAAAAATAGATGGGGCCTGTGTTTTGAACCTGACTTATCAGAGAAGACACAGCCTAAATGAACTCAGAGATTACAGTATTTTTTTAGGTTCAGACAGAATCTTAGTTAACTCAAATGAAGACTGAGGACTATGCAGATTTGCGTTTTGAAGAAAGAACCCAACAGATTTGAATATACCTCTTCAGTCCGTGCAAGTAGTTGTCTTTAGTGACGGCTCTCGACGTACTCTACGTATTGTTGACTTTCCAACACTGATAGCTCCTATTTATGAAATCCTTTCAACCTACTATTCAACAAACTTAACTCACGGTAATTCACCACACAATATTAAACATTACGTCACACCTCCACACCATAATATTTGCCAAACAATCTAGCACCCGTTAATCCCAAACTCTATTACTTTTATCGCTTCTATCAGTTCACGCCTGACTGGGCCAGTCATCGCCAATACGGCGATACCTTCACGCTATCCCCGCTATAGGGTATTACTGTTATCAGAGGTAGGGGATAATGAACTTTACCGGATAATGCTACTGGTTGCTAATCAGCTGGTTGATGAACAAATTGATGAATGGGGAGATTTGTTACGGTGACATGTGTTTTATCAGGGAACAAATACTTTGTAGGTGGCAGTGGGCAGGGCACACCGCTTGCAGAACGGATGGCAGATGGGGTCGAAAAGTTATGGAGGGGAATCGGAAGACGTTGTGTTGGAAGACCTCCCACTAGGTGGACCGATGATCTGGTGATGGTTGTGGGAATCTGCTGGATGAGAGCAGCACGGGACCGGTCAATGTGGTGACACTTGGAGGAGACCTATGTCCAGCAGTGGACGTCTTTCAGCTGAAATGATGATGATGATGTCTGTCAATACATAAGAACATCACGACTGTAGTTCCAAAAAGGTTGGACAGAAGTGTAACTAATAGTACACGCACATTTCACCAGCTATGTTTAAGTCCCATGTAACAGTTGGCGAGCTTATTACCATCAACTAGCCTCAAATCCGGACTACGTGGCTGCTACTGATAATTCCTGATGAAAAACCCAATAACACTTTCCTCGACCCCGGAATCGAACCCAGGGCCACACACTCAGCCAACGCTCTTGAGGAAACTCTACCAACGAGAGACTCACAGTAAATACAATTTAGAAATTAGCAAATCAGATTAAACAACGACAGAGTTCACGTGTCATGGTGAATTACCTGTTTCAGCTGTAATCTCAAACCAGTATTGATTTAATTCAAAAAAAGTTTCGCATATAAAACGGAAAAGTGTGTTTTCCTCCATTTCATAACGATCACGGCCAAGGCCGAGATAATCCATTTTCCTTTAGCTTAAAATGTCCATGATTAATATTAGTACTCCTAAAATTGATAAAGTAGATAGATAATTAAGAGATAATTGGCAAGTACTTGCTAAGTTCCACGAGTTCTCAACTTAATTACTATAATTCGTTTGACTTAAGAATTCGTTCTTTATTAAGTTTTAAAAGAAAAAGCTTCCTGGAATAAAATGTAAGAATCGATGAAAATGAAGATCATTGAAGAAAAATTAATGATACAATTCGTCTGGTTCAGTCACGACCACCAATATGTTTACACTTTCCTTATTACTATAGCTATTTTCGCGAGAAATAACGATTGTAACTATTGTTTTGTACAACGGGCTGGTGTCCGCAACTCCACGTCAAAGCGCGTATTTTGCGTATGAGCTATAATCCACCACGCGGGCCCAGTGCGGGTTGGTAGATGTGACATGTCTTCGAATTTTTGGTTCTAGGATATGCCGGTTTCCTCAAGATGTTTTCCTTCACCGTTTTGAGAGCAGTGGTGATGAAATAAATTACACAAAGTAATGCGCCTGTCTGGGTTCGAACCCACGACTTACTGTTCGTAAGTCGGGGCCGCCACCACTGGGCCACCGCTGCTCTACGATTGTAACTAGGAGATATGATCTTTTTCATAAAAAAATATGAGTTCCAGAATACTATGTAAGTACGTAATAACATGAAACTTTAATCAATAAGTACAGTAGGAGAAACACACTTTTAAAAATTCTTAAGTGTTTACATATTATTGGTCGTGAGTGTACGTTTACTCTTCTGGCACAAATCTGGACATGTGCTATGACGTAATACCAGGAGCAGCAGAAACGAAATTATGCCTCATGCCTGAAACATGATTTTCAGGGCTGCAGTGTAAATTAGAAAACGGCAAACATCTATTAAACCATAATTTTAATGAATGCTAGTATCATCGGCATCTGTTTAGCCTTTTCCCAACTATGTTGGAGTCGGATTTCAGTCTCATCGAATGGAGCTGAATACCGGTATATTATATGGAACAACTGCCTATCTGACCTAAATAATAACAGCGCTCGGGTCAATCTTTAGGTTAAGCCGTGTTTGCCTAGGTTGGTCTGTGGATGGGTGACCACTCTTTACATAACGAGTTTCCTCCGCGCCTCGGAAAACTCGTTAAGCAGTTGGTCCCAGGCTGTCATTTGTAGATCTTTGACAGTCGTTATAGGTAGTCAGTGGCCCAAAGTCTGACAACCAGTCTTACCAAAGGATATATCGTATTACCCAGTACTAACTGGGTTGTGGAGGTCAGATAAGCAGTCGCTCCATGTAAAATACTGATATTCAGCTGCATCCGGTCAGATTGGCAGTCGACCCCAAAATAGTGAGGGAAAAGGCTAGGCAGATGATGAACTGCCTATCTGATCTCCAAATCCCAGTTAATTGTGGGTAAGACGATACCAGTTGATAAGACTCGTTTTCAGACTTTTTGGGCCACTGACTACCTATAACGATTATCAAAGATCTACAAAGGACTCTGCTTAACGTGCTTTCCGAGGCACGGAGGAAACTCGGTGCGTACGTAATGGGTGGTCACCCATCCACAGACTAACCGAGGCAAACAAGGCTTAACCTAACGATCGACCCGGTGGGCTGTTATTATTTAGTCACGAGCTGAATGAATGCTAGTGTGTTCAAGCTAAATTAGATCATGAATAACCAAAAGACCAGAATTCATTCACACCAATTAATACCGAAAAGACACAGAGGCACCTTTTTTGACATAAAATAGTAATGCTGTTTATTTATGTTTCGCACTGAACGTCCATTAGGCGACCATCGTGAGTAAATGGACGAATCGTGTTACCCTTACTGGATTAATGAATCGAGTTATAGGCGAAATATCGGATTTATATTAGTTTTTTTTTAAGACTCCTGCGGAGCATGCGTATTTCATACAAACGTAATACCAAAATAATTTATAAACTGAACATATTCCTAAGGTAGTGTGGATTTATTTCGATTGAATTACAGAATATCTAGGTTCCCAAATATATATTTTGATTGGACACTGATTTCAACAAGAGTTATAAGAAAAATACGTTTTCAATAGAAATTTTAAATTCCTCATATCTCATCTTTGTATCATTGTCCTCTCAAAAAATACATTTGGGAACATAGATATTCTGTAATCCAATCGAAATAAATACACACTACATTAAGAATCTGTTTGATTTACAAATAATTTTGGTATTACGTTTGTATGAAATACGCATGCTCCGCCGGCCCCTGGTACACTAGCAATAAGTAATTATGAAATTGATAATAGCTTACTTACTTGTGCAAAGCTATACTTAAGTTTGTAATGATTCATAAAAAAATAGAATCCACTTTAAGGGGGTAAAATAGCTCTTAACGAAGACGAAGGGCACTTGTTCTTCCCGTCATTGCGATATTTTTTTTTGTTCTGCACCATGCCTGGAAAACTTCCGATTACGGAGATATTGGGGGTCATAGTTCTAACTTTTTGACAACACCTCTACCACTCCCGTACTATTCAATGTTTTAAGTGCGTTACATTGTGTTCTACCACAAAACAAGTTTTTTCACCCCAAAAAAAAAAGTCGTTTCTCAGCAATAATTTTTTCGTAAGGTAACTTAGTTCAATGTGCAGAATGCTTGGTTGACGGCTTCGTTTGCCTTACACCCTGGATAGTCAACTCAGAGAAATCCTTTAGTACCTTATGTAACAACAGCAACATTTTTACAAATGATTTAGCGAAGAAAGAAAAACATCAATTCGAAAATTGATTAGGTCAACTGATCCCGCGGGATCCACCTGTGTGGGATGAGTATACGAAAGAGCAAAGACAATAACTATGTCAATCCAAAACGCAACCTCAAAATACAAAAACCGGCCAAGAGCGTGTCGGGCCACGCTCACTGTAGGGTTCCGTAGCTTCCCAGACCATTAAAAATACCAACATTTTTCGTCAGCAAAAATAACTTTGTTTTTCATAGTATTTGTATGAAAAACAAAGTTATCATTTGCGTTTTTTTGAAAAAGTGCTATATAACTCAAAAACTATTCAACTCATCAAGTTGAAAATAATTTTCCTAGAAAGTTCATATAAAGGTCTACTTCTGTGATTTTTTTCATATTTTTTAAACTTATGGTTCAAAAGTTAGAGGGGGGGGGACACATTGTTTTTGACTTTCGGAGCGATTATTTCCTAAAATATTAATATTATCAAAAAATGATTTTAGAAAACTCCTATTCATTTTTAAATACCTATCCAACAATATATCACACGTCAGGGTCAAAATTAAAAAAAAAATCGCTCCCCACTTTACGTCTGGGGGAGGTACCCTAATAAAAATGTTTTTTTAAATTTTTATTTTTGCACTTTGTCGGCATGATTGATATACATATTGGTACCAAATTTCAGCTTTCTGGTGCTAACGGTCACTGAGATTATCCGCGGACAGACAGACAGACAGACAGACAGACAGACAGACAGACATGGCGAAACTATAAGGGTTCCGTTTTTTGCCATTTGGCTACGGAACCCTAAAAAAGAAAACAAAAGTCAAACTTAATAAAATCCCGACACGTAATGTACAAGTCCCGACTAGCGAGTACCAGCGGGTACTCGGGGTAGTAGCGGGTACACAGCTGTTTTCTCTGGAAGCGATATAATTTTCCGTGTTATTGAGCTGGTGCGGCTCGCAATGGTAGTGTTGACATGGTCGAATACACGGGAGACTGTAGTGTCGATCTTGTTCGACAACTTGTAAGGTAAGGAATTTTAGGATCCCTAAACTAGCTGCTAGTCAAGAAATGTGGTAATTTCGCCTCGACGGGAAACCACTCCTGCGCCCTGTAGGCAGTTTCGACCTTTTCAAACAACTGCAGACTTTATTAATACATACATAAGACTTAATTATGTTGCGATCAAGTTTGCTTGATTCTGCACCGACTAAAGTGTATGTAACTGATATTGTATACCTACCTTAAAAATCCTATGTAGATAAATGTATGTCTGTGTAACCACTACAGAAAATCGTGGATAATGCAAGTGTTAAATACAGTTAGGTACCTCGCAACCTTCTCATCGTTCTGTCCCCCTTCCAGCTTGGCAAATTCAATACTTTTAAAACATCTTCATTATCTTTCTGCCGTTGTCCATGTTACTTGGGGTTGGTGTAAAGTTTTCTTGGTCTCCCTCTCCATCCATCAACATTTATGTTCATCGCTCTTTTAGTGACATGTCATTCTCATCATGTCCATATCAAGACACTCGATTCCCTTTCAACTTTGAAAACAGCTTATTCTCTTCTTCTTCAGTCGGTCCCTCATTACTGAGGATCGTGGTCACTGGACCAAGGGGTCAAGCAGACAATCTGCCTCCATCTACTCCGGTCGAAAGGTGCCATCACCACCTGCTGAAATTTGCTTGAGGACATAGCCTCTTTTACTTGGTCGGACCATCGTGTTGGCGACCGGCCTCGCGCTCCCTTGCTTTCGTTATTCCCAACAATGATCAGCTTTTCAAGGCTGTTATCTCCTCTTCGCATTATGTGGCCGAAATAGGACAAAATACGCTCTAGGCAAACTGTAGATAATCGGGTCTTGATATCAAGTTGGGAAAGGATAGACACATTTGTGCGTTTGTTTGTCCATGGAATTCGGGCCATCCGCCTCCAGCACCACATTTCGAATGCGTCTATCCTCTGTCAGCTTATTCAATCTAAAGTAAACTCAAATGAACCAACCTCGACCAGGCCAACACGCTCGCTATTCCCCGTACATTTCCGTGAAAGTGATGGCCGGATTTGTTCCGCTTATTTCCGACTCGTCGTTCGGAAACGCCGGCTAGATGCCGCCCTGAAATTTCCTGTATTACCACCGCCAATTGGAGACCAGTCTCGTCTGTCCACTAGCTTTGAATTAATTTTGCTGGACTATCATGTAAATTAATTTTGATGAAGCAGCGAGGAAATGTGGTTAGATTTTAATGATGCGGGTTCGGAGAATTTTCGGTACAAGTTTTAATAAGAGGAGGATACTGTGTGTCTCGTTAAAATAATAGTTTGATATACCTATCCGTAAATTATATTTTTTCCTAAAAGCTCACAAAGATTGTAAAAAGCTAATTTCAACATTGTAACGATTCCTGGAGGAGTGAATGATTATAGCCTAGAAATACTCCTGCTCATCTTTTTTCTACTATGTTAAGTTCTGCTTTAAATTGACTTGATGCAACTGAATACCAATATTAGACATTGAACTACTGCCTATCTGACCACTACAACCAATTAATGGATATCATAATATCCTTTGGAGTCTAGTTGCCGGACTTTCGGCTTCTTGTTTACAACGACTGTCAAATATCTAAAAAGAAAGAAAGAAAAAGTATTTATTAGCCCGCACAGGACAAAACACATCAAAATGATCAGTATAAAAATTACTAATAAAACTTACACAGAAAAAAACAAACATATATTTAAAAATTAAAAGAAACGAAACTCGTCCTGTACGAGGCCAAAAGGCTCCTATCTCAGCATGGTGCTGTAACATTAAAAAAGAAACGTCACAGCGCTGGTATTCTGATAGGGCCCAAAGTGAAGGTGATGCCACGGTCAGGCCAGATACGGATAACAATAAAAATAAAGTGTAGACGAATAAACAATACGAATGACAGCCAGAACCAACGAATGAACATGCTTTTGAGGCATGAAATAGTGGCCCCTGTTTAATCAATGGGAGAAAATATTATCAAAAATAACTTAGTGACTTTATTGAATTGGTCATTACTTGTTATACAGTGCTTAAACTTGAAGATACTTCAATAATAATAATTTCACTTCCACCCCATTTAAGTAAAGGGCGTAACACAAACATTAGACATAAAACAATTGGCTCAGCAATAACTCAATAACGGTCGCAGCTAATACCGGATATCCGGGATTCCGATCTACTCGAGAGCTTTAGATCCGATCGTATTTTCTCAATCCCAGTTACGTATTTGAATTATCTCTGTCTGTGTTGACCTTAATACGTTATTGTCTTTACAGAATGGACCAGCAATGTGTGCCGTTTAAATGTTTTTTCTTTTGCTACGAAACTCTTTGCTTCTGAAAACTAAAAGGCTAAAGAGATTCTTAACAGACTTTCGATTCTTGCTATTTGTCAGCCTGTCAGCGTTCAGACCGGTACATGAGTTTGGAACCAAACACGAAGTAGATTCCAACTTGCCTCAAATTACATGAGAAAAAAAGCGGCCAAGTGCGAGTCGCACTCGCCCATGAAGGGTTCCGTAGCAGCAAGTAACATAATATAAAAGATGACGTATTAAAAAAAAACTACTTACTAGATCTCGTTTTAACCAATTTTCGGTGGAAGTTTATATGGAAGTTACAGGGGGGGGGGGGCACATTATACCACTTTGCATGTGTCTCTTGCGCAAACTATTCAGTTTAGAAAAAAATGAAATTAGAAACCTCATATCATTTTTGAAGACCTATCCATACACGTATGGGTTTGATGAAAAAAAAAATATTCAATTTATTTGATGGGTAATATACTTATTATTATTACTTATTTACAATTTGCTAAAATTAACTAAACTAACTTACATAAACTAAAAACTTAAAAGAAGGCGTCAAAAAACTCCTCTACGCCGTCAACTGGTTGAACTGGTAATGTCCCCAAGAGACTGGCAGCGTTACCACGCTGAATGGCAACGCTAAACCTTTGGCCGAGGTAAAAGAAAAAATTGAGCTTCAGTTCTAAGTACGGGGAACCCCTCAAATTTACTGTTTTTTTTTTTTTCTATTTTGTGTGAAAATCGTAATGCGGTTCATAGAATACCTACATCTACTTACCAAGTTTTAACAGCATAGTTCTTTTATAGTTTCGGAAAAAAGTAGCTGTGACATACGGACGGACAGACAGACTGACATGACGAATCCATAAGGGAATCCATTTAAAAAAAAAAACAATATAAAAATCGGGTCATCCGTTCGGGGGCTACAATACAACAGACAGACACACACACAGAGACACGTCAAACTTATAATAATAAAAATATATAGGTATCATTTAATTCAGGTAACAAAAGACCCGTATCATATATACCTTACAGACTAACACACATATTTATTAAAACCACAAAAACTTAAATTAAACTATTGCACACGAAACGACGGCGCGCGGCGTCATGTTGCGCTGCGTGGTTCCGCGTAGCCTTCCGCGGAATCGCCGATACACGACACCTTTCGGCCAAAACTCTTCCTTGAGCACCCCGTCGTTTTTGCGTCAGGGGTTAAAAAGTGAGAGGGTGAGTGTACCTATTGTATTTTTAAGATGGGTAAGTATCATCAAACTGAACAACTTTCTCTATGGCACCGTTATCGTAATCGCGAAAAATATTCATTCTCCCATACAAATAAATACATAACCCGATACATGCTGTATAACAGGTCCATACAACTAAAATGTATAGCTTCCTCATCGCTTACAAAGAAAACAATACAGCTTTGTAACAAAAGTGTTGATTCAAACAAAGACTTTGGACACACCTTGACACAACTATTGGCACACTACGTGAAATTCTAGTGGGGAATTCGTCACACCTACCGTAATATTAGTTAGACTATGTTAACGCTGGACAGAATGGAAACGTTAAGAAATATGGAAAGTTTCAGCTAACAGAATAGAGAAGACGACAAAAAAAACTACTTAGTCCTTCAATTAGATTATCAATAAATATTTGACCCATATTTTTTCTTTTCTTGCGTAATCCAAAATATCCGGCTGTCATTTGTTTACCGTTGACAGTCGTTACAGGTACTCAGTGGCCCAAAAAGTTTGACAATCTGTCTTACCAAGTGGTATCGAATTTCCCAGTATTAACTGGGTTGTGGAGGTCAGATAGGCAGTCGCTCCATGTAAAATACTGGTTCAGCTGCATCACATTTGATAATATTCATTGATTTACAAAAACAAAAGACACATGTTTTTTCCAATACTCTAACTGACGATTTGCAATTTTTGATACTATCGATCGTCATCCCTATTACGGCTTACTACTACTTATGAATGCATCAGGAGTTCGTGTCTAAATAATACTAGCCCCGCGGATCGAACGAGGTTAAGCCGCCTTTGCCAAAGCTAATCTACGGATGTGTGACCATCTTTTTCATATCCAGTATCCTCCATGCTTCGGAAAGCACGTTAAGCTGTTGTACCAGTACTAGCTAGGTTGTGGGAGTCAGTAAAGCAATCGCTCCGTGAAAATATTGATAATATAATCAGCTGCATCCGTTTAGACTGAAGGGAAAAGGCAGGTAGATGACACTTTGACTGATCCACTATTTTTAGATCAGAGGAGGAACCAGCGCTTAAAATTTTACAGTAATCAAATTTATCTAAGAACATCTTCACCACAATACTGACCAAAATTGTTTTGTGGTAACATCTGACAAGTTGGACAGTTATTGTTGAAACAATGTTAATTTTATTCCAAGTCACCACAGACGATGGTGACAAACAAAACTTAACACCAACCACTTCCTCGATTGTTCGCAGAACTGTTAAACTCACGTAACCGCAAACTGTGCTGTTCTACCAATAATAATATAATGAAAATACAATACAAGAAACGCTGTAAAATTATTCCTAAAACCAACAGCTTTTACATGTTTGAGTATAATATAAGTGGTGTTGCTAGTATTTACCACAGTAGTAGTGTTTTATGACGTAATATTAAAAACTATCGAAGTCAAAACTAATATTAAATATCCAAAAGTAAGTCAGTCTGTCTAAAATTAAATAAATGAGAAAAGGTCTGGCCTAGGACACGGAAAAGGACAAACTTTTTTCATCCTTATTTGGTTGTGTAAATAAATGCACGCAAAATACACAGAACTGAAGTCGCAGCAACACAAACACACAACACAATACCACATCAACAACAACACAACACGTAAACAACAACAAAATTAATCATATCACAAAGAGAGCCAATGATAAGAATAAGACTCAGAATAAGACTCTTTAGAGTAAATCATCATCATCATCAACCACAGCTGGGTATAGACCTTTCTTTGTTTGTACCAAGCTTCACGCTCTTGTGTCAGCCTCATCCAAGATATTCCCGCAATGGCAACAATGTCGTCTGCCCATTTCGCCGCCAGACGACCAAAACTTCTTTTTCCATTCCTTGGACACCACTCCAATTACACTCAATACGATAAATAAATGTTTCTCATGTTCAAATAAAAAATATTCTATCTTTCAACAATGTTTGAATGGCTTAAGCCAGTATTGATTTTACGGAAAAGGAACAAGATTTACTTTAAAAGTAACTAAAACACACGACTTAGAAGCACAAGAGTTCAAAACAGTGGTTAACTTTAAAATTTATGTAAGTAACTCCAGAGAGTATAATGCAGTCGAATCAGGTTTACCAATATTAACCTGAGCTAAAGATACTTATGCAAAACACATTCGTCTGAAATATACCGGTAGATACTTACCTCGCTACCTGTTTAACCTTACCAACCTCTTGCAACATTCACACCATATAGAAACTAAGAGTAACGGCACAATATTATGGTCAATACGAAAATCATAATGTCAACACAATATTACTGAGGGCACAAAGGTCTACATAAACACTTCGATTAATGATGTAGAAAGTTGTAAAAGTCTGTGAGGAGATGATGGCGACGAAAGGCAGTGGCTTGTAGGAGATCGTAAAATGTATACACAATGTGACGTTTTCGCAAGATCTAGGTATCATAGATATAAACAGTTGTATAAGGTGGAAAGGATGCGGATGCTAAAACGGTTAGCACGTACTCGTTTTGAACCCTCCGCATTTTTTATTCTTATAGTTTACCGCACATAAAATTAAAAGATATTCACACAAAATTACAATATACTGGCTTATGTACAACGGCGAACTTAAGCTTAATTTTGGATTAATTCAAAATTGAGTTTTGGCTTACAGCAAACCGAATTCCGATTGCGAGATTTGTAGAAGAGGATATACGCATGTAATGTGCTCATGCGTATATTCATATATATTCATTTTACAAACTTTTTCATTGGTTATTGTAAAGTTTTCACTTCGTGAGGAAACCAGCATGCCCGAGAGATATTTATTGACATATAGTCAAAGGCACAAGGGTGGCATAAAAACTCTGACACCAGGTTAGGTACTAACTACAAGTTATAGAAAGAAAGGTCAGTAAATAAAAGAAGAATCAGCTGTTTCATAAAAAAATACACATAGAAGAGCCGTTATTTCTTTGCGTCAGGCACTAACTCTGTTGAATTAAAACCGCGGTAATTGCAGTGTCTTTTGAGTAATTTTAAAATCTGTGTCTGTCTAAGGTCCATTGTAATCCAGCAACGTGTCCTCACGTTTATTATACTAACTTTTGATTTAACCGTTTACTCACATTTTATTTAATCTTTTACCCACATTATGTCAAACAAATCAGAGCCCTTTTACATACCGATATACTTAAAGACAGTTAGTAGCGCCACTCTTAAAAGAAACTGAACATAAAGATTAGAACTAAGTAATTTGAAATCTATTTTAGAAGAAACACTTCAAACTTCACACGTTTTCGAATTTAGTTCTCACGGTGCTTTATGTAATTAAAGGTCTCGTGGCTAAAATAATAACAGCCGCTCGGGGCGATCTTCGGGTTAAGCTGCTTTTGCCTGGGTTGGGTCTGTGGATGGATGACCACCCATTACATATCGAGTCTGACAACCAGAGATACCAACGGGTATCTTACCTAGGGTTGCCAACATTTCTGCAGCAAAATATAGTATTTTTCAAAATAAGCTACAAAAAATAAAGGGTGTAAAACACCTCTTCACGAAGCCAAAAGGCACTTGTTCTCCCCATCATTGCTATCATTTTTTTGTTCTACACTATACCTGGGAACCTTCTAGTTACGGAGATATGGAGGGTCAAAGTTACAACTTTTTAACAAGATTTTTTTATAATACAAGTTTTTGTTGTAAGATTTTAACTTTTAACACCTCAACGTCCCCCGTGCTATTCAATCCATCCATCAGCACAATGTTTTAAGTGCATTACATTGAGTTCTACCACAAAACATGATTTAACCTCAAAAAAAAAAGTTGTTTCCCAGCAATATTTTTTGGGTAAAGTTACTTAGTTTGATGTACAGAATGCTTGGTTAACGGCTATGTGATGAGGTGGTTTACACCCTGTATAGTACACCCCAAAAAAGTATAGTATTTTATGGTAAAAGCCAAAAATAGACTGATAAAGATTCTGTTATTTATTTATTTATTTTTATTAAAAAATATACCTATTACTTCTGTTCCTTTCTTCCCGCTATTTCGAATTCATGACCGAAAATTTCCTTTCTGTGAATGCCGTCTTGCCGCCTTTCTGTAATTTTTTTTTTTTAATGTAAGATTTTTTGTTAGATTTGGGTGTTGAAAATACAGTGTTTTTGCCTACTATATATTTCTTCAACAGTATATAGTACGCAGACCCGAAATATAGTACAATACTACATATTATAGTACGGTTGGCAACCCTAATCTTACCCAATACTAACTGGGAAAAGGCTAGGCAGATGATGGTGCTTTTTGTAATTGAATCGGTAATTGCAATATCTGACAGAAAAAAACATTGGCTTATAAACATTTTAATGACTAATGCCTGGGTATAATAGTAATTTATATCAGAATCTTTAACGACTTCCTATAGCTACCATCTTTTTCTGCTTTTGGCACTGGCCTAGTCTCATTCTTACGCCAATTGTCATCTTCCATGACTGGTCAAGTGTCCATCTATGTAATGTTATTATATACTACTATCGCCCGATACTAAGAACGTGTATTTTGGTGTTTTTGAGAAAAAAATCTCTATGGAAATTGTGAACCAGAATTCGTACATAGTTTGAAAAATCAAAGTGGTTAGACATACAGGCACGAAACACTACTTTCTTTAACATTATGTAAGTACCTACCTTAGTAGCTATCATTTAACAAACTAATTAGAATAATAACAGCAGCTAAAGCCGTGTTTATTTATGGCGTGTATGTTAACCACATGTAAAATCAAGATGGCCGGTATTCCTTTCATCGCCAGATCATCATAAACTGCAAATAAAACATGAGAAATAAATTACATGAAAATAAGAAAATATTATGACTTGACTTTAATTCCAGAAATACACACACCACTTAATTTACTTTACAGCACGATTCGATTCTCGAATAATTTAGATAATCGCGTACTTTATCGCCACTAAATATTCAAAAGTGCTTTATTAAGAAAAAATAAACATAGCAGCCCTAATCTCTGGTAATAAACGGCAAATAAAACAGCTGACAGGCGGCGCGCGTAAAATTTTAATGTCTTCTTTTACTAAGAGAACATGGAAACAAAAGGTCCACTTCTAATAATGCTACGAGTATAAGGAGGTGATATCGTCACAACATCGCTGCAAGTGTCGCCGCGCCGTCTAGTTTCGCAACAAGGTTACTAGGAACCACCAAAGAGTTCGGATACGAGTGACACTGGCTGATGACTGTCTCTAGCGGAGCTTTGCAGGGATAGTACCTACACTTCAACCAACTTATCTGTGTAGGTGAACTAAATATATCTACCAAGTTTGACATATTGATGCATATGTAGTGCCTACCAATACTCATTACTATGAACGCCGCGAGGCCGCAACCAAGGAGGCGGGCGTACGAAATTACGTATGTCGCTGGCCGGTGCTGCGACAATCTATTTATTTTGACTTGACCTGTCACTTGACCTGTCATTTCTTGACAAAAAAATTTCATGTTGCATTATAATATTTCTTGATAATTTCGTGTGATAAAAATATTTCTGTAAAATTTGTATATTGTACATAAATTTTCATGTAAATAGTTTACAGTACGTTTTAGAGTTTTCATTCCTGCTCTCCAAACAACTATCACCCCGGTTGCTCAGCACCTTCTATTTATTGAGAGGCCCGCCATTCACGCCTTCACATATTTTCTTGACAAGTAGCGCCACCTCGAACGACATACTTAAAGTGGTCATACTATAACGTAGCGGCTGACTTCTGATGACAGTTGATGTCAGAAAAGCTGCTGCCTTTCCGCGTGCACCACAAACTGGCAAAATGTGGAATTCTGCAATGTGTCCTCCCTAAACCCGTCTACTTCCAAAGTAAGAGTGAACAGGCATTTTCGGGGCGTGATCATGAGCAGCCTATTTCCCAACTTTAAAAAAATACAAGAAACCTACTCGATACAAAGTAACAGATTTGTATAATGATGATATAAGTCTTCTAATGAACAAAAAGCAAAAGAAAACCTCATTTCGGAATACTTATTGCAAGTTTACCTACAAGTAAACCTTCTGCTTCTCCAATTTCTTGTAGCTTTTCTAAGGTTTCCGTTATCGATACTCGGTCTCGATTATAGGTATCGAATTGCGACGAGTTAACGAGGAAAATTATATTCAACACTGACCGGTGGTGTCGCGTGACGGGTATTAGAAAAAATATAATCTGTAATGTATACTTGTTGTGTACTGTTTTGTGGGTTTGGGTTTAAGTCAGAAGCAATTGGCGGTTTGTTAAGGGAACGGGTTTGGAAGAAGAGAAAATGATTGTAACCTTTAAAGCGTTTCTAATTTTGCTGGAATTGCACTTTTGACGGGGGATTTATGATTGCACCCTAAATAAAGTCCACCCACTGAAAATTTAACAAAATATTGCAGTTTTTGTTAGAAGTTTTTTACTTGTTGACTCTTAATCATTTTATATCGTTGTATGTTTATTATCTCCAAAGAAACTATCAAAATCACTTTTTATATAGATTTCGATAGAGTTTATGAGTATTGTCATGATTGATCGTCCATGTCCATTGTACAGGCAGGCAAGACAGGCTTAAGGCTGCGGAACTGTTCGAAAGAGATACTGTGGCCCCGAAACATAAAGGGCGAGGAAGGAATATGGTTGGGTTTTAGTCAGTAAAAGTCTGATACTCCCTCCCGCTCCGCCCAGAATGGAAGGAGTCATTGAATGATTTACAATCCGGAAAAAATGCTAGACAGGCTTTTGTGCTGTATTGTATATCCTTTCAAAAATCTGATAAAACAGTTTTATGCTATTTCTATACCTACTAATCAATAAAAAAACATGGTTTATCTTTGGTTTTCGCTACAATCTCTTCACTTGCACCATAACTTTTTTCGATGAGAAGTTTGGACACGGTATCGGGTGTTTGATGAGTTCCACCGAATTATAGTTGCGTCTTATTTATTTTTTGTAGAAAACAAATGACATTGGATCAGTGTCTGTCACTACGGTGGTGCAAAAAAAGCTATTTCACGGCTTACTTCAGATTAAATTTGAACTGCAGCTTTATAATTTTGGATAAAAGTAATAAGGGCAACGGAAACGTATTTTAATTTCCTAGAAATAAAAATGTGAAAATCTTCTATATATGTTGGTACTTAGTGGCTTTTTCGTGTTAACTCGGGATTGCTGAAACAAAAAGCGTTTTATTAAATTTATTTCTGTAGTAACAAATAAACGCTTATTTTTATAACTTTTATGCTTATTTACTTTCTTGAATGTTTAGCACCCGAGAACCATTCAAGTGAACAACAAAAACATCAATAATACTGATTAAAACAACTCACCCTATCAACCCTCGCACGACAGCCCTAAATTAATACCCCATAATAACAACCAAACAGAGCCTTAACCCTTCGACCACAAACAGGGAACCGGTTACTTTTCCAATCAATAACAAAAGAAAACTTCAGAAGAACCCCACACACCTGACCCTCCAATCCGAATAACAAAGCGGACAGCGGGTTAAGAGATTAAAACCGGTTAAAAGTGGATGGAACCGCTTAAAACTGGTTAGAACCGGTCAGAACAGGGTCTAAATCAATGACGTCGGACGCGTAACAATGCAAGCCGTGACCGCAGAGACATTCGTCCCTCGTTCATGTAACATTTATTGGAAAAGTTCCACTTTAGAATTATGTTGCAAGTTATAAGCGAAACGACTGTTACGTTAATCACCCATTAAAGTAGGAAATACTCTGGCAAAACTCTTCAATACTAACCCTGGTAAACTGAAAAAAAAAACGTTAGCGAATACCTATGTTGCAGAATTATGGTATTTAGGCAGGATGAAAGTCCGGGTTTTCCCGGATTTATATCCGCGGAAAAGGTTTGGATCCAGTTTATCAATTTGAAATGATTCAATCAAAAATTATTGATCTAAACTCAAAGTCAATAAGTGTAATATTATACTGTATTTTTCAATTGTAATCCATAGTGCTATTAACGCGAGTGCGGTTTAATGTTTTTGGCAGATTGGTCTGCCAAGGTGAAACACATACAGGGCTGAATGAATTAGGGAGAGACTTTTGCCAAGCTGTTGGACAACATAAGAAAGCAACCTTATTGGACCTCTTAGGCAACGAGAACTTCTCGGTCCACAACTTGGACCAATCGTCAGAAAATGCAAGGAATGCATCTCATCCAGTGTAAAGTCCGAACATATAATTTGACCACTACGACCAGTGAATGGTGCCGCCGACCATATTTACTGCCGAGACGAGAACAAATGTCACTGATGTTTATAGGTGGTAGAAAAATAGTTTAGAGCCTTATCACACTAGCGAGATGCGAGCAAGTGGGAAGCGGGGCGAGTGAGCAGCACGCTCGCCGCGAGTTCGCAACTTGTGCGCGGCGAAGACGCCGCAGGTGGGCAGCGAGTTCGCGGTGTGCGATCCGCGTTTTGTACCACAATTTATTAGGCAGATTTCCTTAGAAAAAAAAAAATACTACCTAAGTAGTGGTTTTGCACCGAAAGACGATGATATACGTATGTATGTGGGCCTCAAGCAAAATTTAGCCACACTCTACAGGTCGCAATTATGCACCGATTGCTTTCAAACTTGGGCAAAAAATCGAAAAGGTCAACTTAGGTTAAGTTCGTGAATGGGTGGAATTCGTCCATGGGGGTTGGCGAGGGGCGGTTTTTTTAAAAACAGTTTTTTGGCCATAACTTTTTTCCTATGGAATTTTTTTGAACTATTTTTCATTTTTATCATTCCGAGTAAAAATACGGATAACTTTTATAAGGATTTTTTTTTATGCAACCCCCTAAATTGGGGAGGGGGTTGAAATTTCCAAAGGACATTGCTCAGCGCCCATACATTGTTCGCCCTGGAACCAAGAGCATCGGAAAATTATGTGTTGTGTTGTTGATCATTGGTTAACTCCTGTAAGATCTTATTTTTGTAGCGGACTAGCTTCAGAACAGATATATTTAAGAAAAACTATCAGATTTTGAGGTTATAATCTAACCATAACCACGACTACTACGTTTAGTTTTTCATAGCTCAGAGTGATTTTTCAGAAACAAAAACAACAGCCGTGTGTGTAAATGCAACTTTTAATTCTAAAATCTATTTAACATTACGTTTTGTATGTGTTAAAATAGAATCAGCGCGAAAGTATTTAACGTGAAAACATCCGCCATCTTTGTCAAACGTCATGTCGTTGTCGTATCGAAAAAGATTAGGGATGCCCAATCGATTGTAATAATCAATCGATTGAATTTTAACTGACTTGCGAATGAATGTTTCATTTTTTATAATCTGAATTCTGATTCTGATTCATAAAGTATACTTATTAGGTTTTTTAAATGAAAGTATTCAGGAAATAATAATAAATGGAATAGTGATTATATATTTTTATTGTAGCTTCTATTTGCACTTTATTAGAAATAATAATGTTTATTTATTTCGAATAAAGTGCAAATGGAAGCTACAATATAAACATACAATCACTATTATTCCATTTATTATTATTTCCTGAATACTTTCATTTAAAAAACCTAATAAGTATACTTTATGAATCAGAATCAGAATTCAGATTATAAAAAATGAAACATTCATTCGCAAGTCAGTTAAAATTCAATCGATTGATTATTACAATCGATTGGGCATCCCTAATCTTTTTCGATACGACAACGACATGACGTTTGACAAAGATGGCGGATGTTTTCACGTTAAATACTTTATAATGTTCATTTCAACAAAAAGCTAGTCCGTGCTACAAAAGTATTTGCAAAAAATATATTATGATACAACAGGCAATGAATTATCGTGCATGTCCGATCCTTCAGTTGCACAGGGCGATTCTGGACATTGTCCTTTTTTGCGAAAAATAATCATGCCTCCGAAACAGTAAACATTTTAGCGTCGAAAATATTTTTTTTTAAATCTAATTGTTTATTCTACAATTTTTATCTTGAAAGTTTAGCGATAAAACTTATAGTTTCCGAAATAAAAAATTATAAATAAAAAAATCTCTTCGGCAAGCCGCAGGAGGAGGTAGATTTTTCGAAGAAGGATTCACCCATAAAACATTGGTAAAATATGATTTTATATTCTACTTTTCAGGGTGGTCATTAAGGGGGGCAATATTTGGGGTTCCGTTGCTAAATGGCAAAAAACGGACACCTTATGGATTCGTCATGTCTGTCTGTCCGTCCGTATGTCACAGGTCCTTTTTTCCGAAACCATAGAACTATGCTGTTGAAACTTGGTAAGTAGATATATTCTGTCAACCGCATTAAGATTTGCACACGAAATTAGAAAAAAAAAACAATCAATTTTGGGGGTTACCCCATACTTAGAACGGAAACTCAATTTTTTTTTTCATCAAACCCCGTATGGGTTTGATGGAAAAAAAAATGTGGGGTATCTATGGATAGGTCTTCAAAAATGATATTGATGTTTCTAGTTTCATTTTTTCTAAACTGAACAGTTTGCGCGAGAGACACATCCAAAGTAATAAAATGTGTCCCCTCTGTAACTTCTAAAAGAAGAGAATGTTAAAACTATAAAAAATATATCATGTACATTAGCATGTACACTTCCACTGAAAATTGGTTTAAACGAGATCTAGTGAGTAGTTTTTTTTAAATACGTCATACATCGTGAACCGCAATTTACCTTTCATTCAATCAACTCAAATATTTTTATATTATGTTACTTGCTGCTACGGAACGGCAGACTGCTGCAGCTGTTACTTCAGCAGACTCGCGGCGGGCTCGCTGCGCACTCGCCCAGCTTTCCATTCGCTCGCAACTCGCTAGTGTGATAAGGCCCTTAACCATTTTACTAGTTGCAAACATTATGGTAGATTTAGTTGGACAGGGTGCAATGTGATGAATTAATTCGTTCTAACATTTTGCAATCTTTTCATGGATTTTAAGAGGCCTTAGTTCGTTACACCATTTTCCAAGATTCAATCAATTATAAAAAAAAATATTATGAATTCGCATTTAAAAAACTAACGTTTAAATTAGTGCTAAGCGGAAAGATTGCGTTAGAAACACCACGCGAGCTGATGTTGAAGAAAAACAGCCACGCTGAAGTGGAATTGGCTGGGCCTCGTCACACGGATGCACCCGGAGAGATGGGCTAAGGTCGCCAATTTCTGGACGTGAGGAAAATAAAAGGGAGGCCTTTGCGCAACAGTGGGATACGAGGTAGGTTAGTAAAAAAAAAAGTTTGTATAAGCCATCCATTGGCACTGGGTCTGCGCTCCCTCTCGTATAGAGGAGGTTTGTGTCTCAGCAGGGAGAGAGACTCAATCCTTAATATTATAATATTACCTTCGTTTTCCACACACTATCACTTGGCCCCATCAAAAGTTAAAAGAAAACAAAACACGAACAATATAATATTAAACCATTCACACAAAAAAGGTCTTCTAACCCCCGAATACTGAAACGTCACTCAAAATGTAAGAGCTGCTTAACATTTGAGAAGCTCCTAAACTTAAAATTTAGTATGGCCAAACGTCATTTTTGAGTATCTGTTAAATATAAGTGTTACTTAAATTTTGAGTGACGTTTCAGTATTCGGCCGAAAGAGTGCTAAAGTTAAATAATAAGAAATAATGAGTTCGCACGTTAATTAAAGTACTTTCACTGGGAAACTTCTATCAGACGAAATCTGGGAGATTTTATTCGTATCTGTGAGAACTTTTTAATTAAGACACAGTTCTATAAGTTTAATCAGTGGAGTTTCACATGCTTTCTACGTGTGAAGTTCGAAGTTCGATAGTGAACAATTATGCTCTCGGTAACTGCTGGAGAATAAGTTTTAATTATTTTCATTACAAAAATCCGACTAACAATGCAAAACTGACTGTGTGTGTGGGGTGCTCGTGACGGTAGAACTCGCAAAAAATTATACCAAAGTGGGACGTATTGAATTTTAAAAGCGTCGTATCTGCGTCAATTTTGGTTGATGTAACAAAATAAAAAAACGGGTCAAATATTTGTTGACCATCTAACTGACTACCCTCTTCTGGTTATTCCAACTTTACCGACGGATGTTTTGCTGTAGAGTTTCTTCCACCACTTCTTTCTTCACTTTTTCCTTCTTCATCTAAAACACTTAAAAGTGGCTAAGGGTTTACGCTTTGGAGAACTGTCTCCTGTAATATTGACATTCAAAAAGTGCTGACTGTCAGCCTACTTCGAACAACTGAGTTCCGACTTTGATCGTAAAATTAAGATAAGGCCAAAATTGCTACTTCAACAGCGTTAGTCGCGGCTTTGCATAAGTCGTTTATGATACAAATATGTAGTTCTTCACGGATTTAAACAAAATTTATTAGCTATTCTACTTTTATCATCACCTGTCAAGCCTTTTCTTCTAAAACCTTCCTTCTATGCATAAACGTATTTAAACTGTGTTATGTATGTACAGAAAGGTCTTTACATCCGAAAATAGGAGAGAATCCTAAAAAAATCTTATTGTACGTCAGAAAGATTTCCAAAATATATTAGACACGTGTTTTTCTTTTTTCTCGTAAATAAATGAATGAAGATGAAATAGTGGGTGACGAAACACTTACCCACAAGTGAGAACAAACCCAAGCCGACTCATGATCTTTGATGCGTCTTATCTTCGTCAATTTTTATTAATACGATGAAAAAAAAATACGTATCCAATATTTTTTGATAATCTAACTGAAGGACTAAATAAAACCGCACTATTTCCGAAAATATTCAACACTTACCAAGAGATAAGGTATTTTAACTAGAGATTCTGTAAAACCCTCGAGAACCAAACAGATCCGTGACCTGGTTCTGCGTACAGTTCGCAATGCATCACAAGCACTGGTACCGCAAATTTTTGTCTTCCTCCAAATCATTGGGGAAATTAAGTCTTCCAGCATCCTTTAAAATATTCGCACAACCAACACAGTGCCGACATTTCACTAAGAACAAGTCGTTACACGGTACTCCAGTTGGAAAACCGCCAAAGACGGTCCCGGTAGCGGTAATCACGAGAACGATAGTAAAGCGGCCTCGTCCGGTTAATTTCAACCAATACACGTTCCCCGGACATCATAGTCTTTATGCATTGTCGTATTTTGCAAAATTTTATGTCTTGTGCAGACGCCAGCACATCACGTTACCACAAACTGTCAAACTCCAAATGTTTGTCAAACTCCAAATATTTGTCAAACTACAAATGTTTGACTGTTTGTGGTAACTTGATGTACTGGTAAACAAAAAATACAAGACATAATTATATGCAAAAGGCTCGCTCCCTCCTAAATGGGACTTCAAACATAACTAGCAAAAATCTTTCGGGGACACAGGTGTGATTTTATGTTATGTTATACACCGTGTTTCCGGACGATATCCATAAACATCGACCTGTCATTGTACACATCATTATGAACAACTTTTACTATGGGATCAAACCCTGAATCGCGAAAAAAAATCTGCTGTTCCCTACAATTTATGTTCGTATTAACTCGACAAAATGTATGGAACTGCTGATTTACTTTTCGCGATTTTTTTCATAATGATGAGTACAAATGAACGGTCGAAGTTTATGGCTATCGTCCGGAAACACGGTGTATTATATGCATCCATATTATTGCGTGTGTAATAACGATGTCAAAGGATTTGATTACTTTGCACATATAACATGGAAGGTATCTACGGCTCGTATGTACGGTCGAACAAGCTATTTGGTTTAAATTTTACAATGTAATTTGAGGGTTACACTGCAAACCAAATAGCTTGTTCGACCGTACCTAGATATAGCAGTCTGTTTACTTGGCTCTTTTACTGACTTAACTCGTGTTTTAATATCCCGATATTATGTCGAGATTTTGTTGCGATATAGTTTTGTTGCATACAGTTTATTACTCTTTAATGAAATAATTATGTAGGGCACTAAGCTGGATAACTCGCTTAGTTAGATTCAGGCGTAACATTCTGGCAAACCCTTGCACAAATCATTGAGTTTATACAGTACATAGTCTTACTAACTGTTTAGAACGATACATGAAATACGTATATTCTTCTCAAAGCTGACCTAAGTTTATGTAAAAGCTATGTATTTTCTAAATAATCTCCAAAGAATTTAGTTGAACGGCACCAATTAATTTATGCTTATTAAACCCAATCAAACTAATCACAAACCTTAACTTGACGCCAAAAAAAAAGAGAAAAAAATCTAGCTAGTCCTCAACTTGAGAAAAATCTCGGGAAAAATTTCCCGTCGGCCTCAATACCCGCACAGCACTTCGCTTCGACACGAACTTTCCAAATCAATTAAAAATTAATTAAATGCCCTTGTTAGCGTCCTAGTTCACAGTTTTGGCACTCATCGGGAATTCATACCGCACCTGGCCTTATTAACCACAGTTCGGTATTTTATGTAAGTATCGGGAAAAATATTGAACCTGAGAAGTATTTTAGGGTGTGGATTCCGCCCTTATTATCCGATAAGTCTAAAAGGTAATCCTTTTAGACTTATCGGATAATAAGGGCGGATATTTAGGTTGAACGCTGCTTTTCAACCTGAACATTCTTCTACAATATTCAATTTTCGTTATTTTATAACGCATTTAGAGACGAGGTACAGAACATACCACATATTCTGTGCCTCGTCTCTGGAGATGGAGATTTGAACAACATAAATGTTTTATTTTTTTGATTTTGACTGTCTCGTTTGTCTAGTATTCGTAAATGATACTGCTGAGGTCCTGGATCTAATTTCCAGATGGGGCAAATACTTATTGCGTTTCTTCTTCAGGAATTTCATAGAGAACCAGCCCGGAGCATTTTTTGGCGCTCGTACCTGTAATTGTGAGACTAACCCTTCCGAGCGATACATGCATAATGGTACCAAGTTCTGGTATCGATCTGAATTGTAAAGTAATCAACAGACCAATAAAAACAAATAGCAGAACTTCTCAACAAAAAAAGCCAAAAAACTTCACCAAGAGACCTCATTTTTTCACAAACACTACATAAAGCGTGAAGGTACCTCGATATTTATCATCTGAATGGCGTTTCGTACACATGGGGACAAGTAAACTGCTCACGTAATGGCGCCACTAGCCGCTGTAATGGCACGCAAGTGTGTCACTGCTTCTTAGATTTTCTGTTCATAGTTTTATTGGCTTTTATATGAAAATGTGACTTGAATGTAGTGATGTAGTGTCTTGGGGTTTTGGACTCATAAAACTTATAACTGTAGATATTTTTTTGGCTTTTTGTCACTTCGAAATTAAAAATTGAAACTAAAGGGGTCATTTTAAACAATATAGTTAGTTAGTATCCTTACTACATGCGTCCAACTGGTATCCAAGAAATAAAAAAACTTTTTTTGCAAAAAATAAAACCGACTTCAAAAAAAAAACAAAAAAGTGAAAAATAACTTTAGCTTCTGAAGTCGGTGACCTCTGTTTGATTGATTTATTTTTTTTGTCACCGACTTCAGAAGCTAAAGTTATTTTTCACTTTTTTGTTTTTTTTTTGAAGTCGGTTTTATTTTTTGCAAAAAAAGTTTTTATTTTTCACTTTTTAGTGAAAAATAAATGTGCTTCGTACACATGGAAAGTGCATACCGTTACAATTACAACAAGCCCAAACACGACTAGGATACATTGTCTCAATATGGAGTTCCGTGACTCTTGGCTTCATAATCTGATCTGATGGTAGAATGGTTCTTGTCGAACGCAAATGCTTCACTTGTTGTAGAAAATACCAAAATCGCTGTACGTTATGCTATAAAATTTGAAGAGTTCCCTCGATTTAGCCAAGATTCCATCATCAGATCCCGACTTCGTGGCCATGGGACCATTTGGAAAGTATACCCTTTCCAAAAAAAAAGAATTTTTCAAATCGGTTGACAAACGACGGAGTTATGCGCGAAGAAACATAAAAAAAAAAAAAAAAAAATAGAAACATCCGAATTGAGAACCTCCTCCTTTTTTAGAAGTCGGTTAAAAACGGATGTACACTACAAAACTTGATATACTCGTAGCCAAATTCTGGGCCAACTCAATTTAAATTATCATTGATGCACTTAGACAAAGTTTTGTTTTCTATCTTTAGCATAAACAGCAGCTTCATCCTACCAAAATATCGAAGAACAGTCTTAAATTCTGCACATTATCACTTCATCTTCAACCCCTGAATAAAAAAAGGAACAAAGATCGCGAACTCCACAAACTTTTCAATCGATTCTTCTTAGCGTTTTATGCATGACAGCACCAACACTGTTTTGCTCTTACTTTATAATCTGTGGATGTTCAAACTGCTTGTTAACATAGCGCGTTATAGACAGAGTATAGCAATATACAAGGCAGTAAAGAATCATCATAGCCTTTTCCCAACTATGTTGGGGTCGGCTTCCAGTCTAGCCGGATGCAGCTGAATACCAGTATTTTACATGCAGCGACAACCCAGTTAATACTGGGTAATACGATACCACTTGGCAAGACTGGTTGTCAGACATTTTGGGCCACTGACTACCTGTAACGATTGTCAAAGATGGACAAATGACAGCCGGGACCAACAGCTTAACGTGCTTTCCGAGGCACGGAGGAAACTCGGTATGTAAGGGTGGTCTCCCATCCATAGACCAACCTAGGCAAGCACGGCTTAACCTTAAGATCGACACGAGCGGCGGGTATTATTTAGCCGCGAGCTCCTGTGTCACTAAAGAATAAAGGGTGTAAAAACCACTTAACGAAATCGAAAGGCACATTTTCCCTATCATTGCGATCATTTCTTTGTTCTACAACGTACCTAGGAACCTTCTAGTTACAAAATCAAAGGTCAAACTTTGTTTTTCTCTGAAAAATTTCATTGATTTTTGTTCCCAAGCGGAATAATATGCGTTACTCTTACGTCTATTAAATAATCAAGAAGAATAATAATTGAGAGCGAGTGTCAACTGATTTTTTCAATAGCAAATGTTTTTACAGCAATTCTATTCATTTCAGAGCGTTTATGTCAAAGGTTCTATAGAAATAGGAATCCGCCGAACAAGTTTAGTGCGTATCGAAGAAGGGTTCTGTGAAAGTAGTGATTTCGAAGGTGTGTGTTGTCGAAGTATGTTCTGTCGAAGCAATGAGTTGTCAAAGTATTGTTATTCAAAATTGAGACTGTGTTGAAATAATTAACGGTCGAAATTCAGAATGACACTCGTATTTCAGACCATTGTTACTAAACACCCATAGTGGGTGTTTCCCGAAATAAATGCTTTAATAGTAATAATAAGACTTATCTGTACAATACTTTATCTATGTAGGTACTGCACAGGATTAGTTAGTAAGAATGTAGCGTTGACTTTGTTAGTGCATAGTTTGCAGTTTTGCGCACAAAATGTTGCGCGGAGCTGTGTTTAAGCTAGTTCAGGGTTTTGAGCTCTTTGTTGTTTGGTGTTAGTAAAACAGTGTTGGGAATTAGTGATGGTATTGTGCTGTTTTCACACGTATGCAAAGTTTATGACGTTAATGTTACTGTAAAATATCTCTGGGTAGTCAACATCTGTTGTTTGGAGTGTAGCTTCGGTGAATAAAAGCTTTGTTTTGGTTTTTAATGAGCATTTTTGGAGCGTGTAAAGAACATTTAAGTACTTAACTGAAATCTATACAGGTTGTTTTGTTATATATTAAAATTTATTTGGCACACCAACAGTTATACACGCATACTAAAATTAAATTAAAACAATAAAAATTCCATAAAAGTTGGCCTTTATTAGGCACACATAAGTGCCTAATAAAACCATTTTACAAAAAATAACCCGACTTCCTAAAAAATAATATTAATTAAATCCCTATAATTGTTTTATGATGGTATATCACACAAATTCTTGTTGAACACCTTCTTTTCAGAAGTAGGTTAAAAACAAACGTCAATAAAACCGTTTTCTAACTACTCCAAAACTATCAATTCCTTCCATCAATAACTTACAAGAACTAACTACTTACTCCAAACCCCAAAATTATTCCCATTAATTCCCAACTTTAAAATTACTTTCTCCCTTTAAAATTACTGTGAGAAAACCCACGTTTTGAAGCAAGAACATTGGTGCTATCAATCATCTTGGATTGAAGTCCCAAAACTTGGGAACTGAGTTTCCTTCGACTTACAGATCGATGGGAATTGGCAACTGGAAACTTTGAGAGACGGGAACCCGTTTATTGTCCAACGGATTTAATACCTTAATTGATGAGTAGAAACTTTTTGAATTTCGAAAGTGATGTAATTGGATGTTCGATTTATGAAAGACGTCATTTCTTCTCTTTTTTTGGTTCTGTCTAATATATCCGATTAGGTCTTTATGACCAATTCGTATCCAATTTCTGTAATCCATTTGAGATGAAATCTTTTCCACTTCAGTATTTCTACTGATAATACAATTTAGGATACAGTATAATGGCGCCGAGTGGGCTTATTTAATCAAGAAATAAGGCAAATAATCTTCTGTTTTATTTTCTGGGTCTCCGTAACTAGAAGGTTCTCGGGTATGGTGTAGAACAAAATAATTATCGCAATGACAATGACAGGGAGAACAAGGGCCTTTCGGCTTCGTTAAGAGGTATTTTACACCCTTTATAGGTTGTATACGCTGTAGGTACAACAGCTATACATACAATTTTCCACCTACCTATCTATTCAGTTCCACCAAACTCCCGACATTACTATGCATTCCTATGAGTTACAGCGTCCGCACCAACTCGTGACGTACTCAATGTACTGCGAATAATAAATTAACATCTACTACGTTTATCTTAATGTGCCTATTTCCTTGCCAACTTGTAGACTACGTGGGGAGGGTACATTTAGATGTTGTACATGGTTTTACAGTGTGATTTGTGTAGCTCGAGCTAATGGTTTTGTTTTGAGCTAGTGAGGTAGCGGGAAAATTAGGGGAGGTTTTAGTTTCTTTGTTTTAAGCTGAAATCATGTAACCTTTTGTTCGGGCATTAGTGAATTATTATTAAAATAAAGGTAACTTAATACTTACTCCTTCTTTATTTCAATAATTATGTTTTTGTTGAAATCTGGAATAGGTACTTTACAAGGCAGATAGAAAGAGAATATGAATATATATACAACAGGGTAACCTGACCTTTTGGGACGCGTGTTGATTTTGCAATATTATGGCCATCAATTTTATTGTACTGACCAATGTGCAGTTCTTGTTCAGCAATTAATAGTTTAAAGTACAACTTAATGTACACATGAAGAGTTCGACTTTGAGTACCTCTAATCCATTATTAGTGTTAATAAGTGGATTAAATCTGCGTAAAGAATAATCAAAACCAAATAAATGTTATGATGTTGTTTTTTGTAATGTTGTGTTGTTACGTTGTTGTGTGTTTATATTTATCTTATTGAATGTTTTTTTTTCTTTGGCTTCAAGTTTTATGATTATATTGCACCGTCCCATAATTTTCACAATAATTTCAATCAACAAACAAAATAAACTTACCAGCTTTCCACCAACGTTAGGACTGCTAATAAACAGCAATTTTCCACAAATACCCGCATTACTAGAACAGCCATAATTAACTGAAAACAGAGCAGTGACCACTGAAACACTTAAATCTGTAGTTAGCAACGTTTAAGCCATCCTAGAGTTTTCAACGTCAAATAAAAATATGTAAGTAATAAACCCTTTTTATTTCAACGTAAATGAGTTCCGGAGCGCGCCTCGCTGACGGGGGATTAAGGGGGCCATACCGACGGTTTCAGAAGGAATATCGTCTGGGAGGTGATTGTTGTACTTTTTTGTTCATCTTGTATTGCCTTGCAATGTCCTGTTTAGTTAGGATGGTGATATAATTACCCATGGTACTGTAGGTTGGTGATCTTCGTGACAGGGAAATAAGATTTAACGTTTCTCATTGTTTCTATTTATGATGTTATGCCCATTTTTTATTTTCTTTTTAGAATGAACAACAGTAGAATTGTGTAAATTACTTACATGAATTAGTTTGATAAATACATAATAAAAGTGTTTAATATAATTTTTACTCATTTAATTTCAAAAACTTACTGCTAGCAAACTTATATCTAAAATCCATAATCCATATAAGCAAGCTAAGCTAAGTAAGATTTCTATTCCCGTTTCACATAAATTTTTCAAAATCTTTATTCCTGACGTTCAGTTTACGCAAACGTTGAGTTAAGTAACGTTGAGTAAATCTCATCAACTATGAAAATAAAGTGACTTTCATCCTTAGTAACCGCCCATAAAAACTGCAACGTTGCTTGATGGGTTGAATCTTTTTGCTTCCATCGTAGAGGTGATTTAGCGCAGAAATTAATAAGAAACCGCCTTTGAGATTGATTAGGAGTGAAAATTAAAGTTCTTGTTTGTATTTGACAGTTTTTGTCAGTACTTGTAATGTTATAGGCGGAGTTGAAGTGTATAGATGTATGTCTGATGGGTGTAAAACATTTTAATGATGATTGCGGGCTGTGATACCTTGTTAATGTGAAGAGAAAGTGAATCAGGATTCGCAAAAACATGTTATAATTATAATGATATCATTATCACCTAACATTTATTAGATTTCATAAAGCATGTCACATAAAACGATTAGGAACTATAAAGAGTGTAAAACACCTCTAAACGAAGCCGAAAAGCACTTGTTTTCCTCGTAATTTCGGTATTTTTTTTGTTCTAGATCGTCTGGGAACATTCTAGTTACGCAGATCTCTTCATCTTCTTCTCAGTCGTTCAATCTTGACAGAGTGGTCGTGGTCATGAGGGGTCGTTCGCAGCTGCGGTCGCTGCCTTCGCGATCCTTTTCCACCGGTCTCTTTTGGCCGCATGGCGAGTACATTCTGCCAGAGGGATCTTGGTGACAGTTTTAATGGAATCTGTGTCTGTACGGAGATATTAGGGGTCAAAGTTATGCCTTTTTGACAAGGATTTTTTTTAAATTCAAGTTTTTATTGCAAGATTATTACTTTAAATACTACCATGAACCCCGTACTATTCAATCCATCCATCAGCACAATATTTTGAGTGCGTTACATTGAGTTATATCACAAAACGTGATTTTTCACCCAAAAAAAAGTCGTTTCCCAGCCATAATTTTTGTGTAAGGTTACTTAGTTTGATGCACAGAATGCTTGGTTGACGGCTTCGTGATGATTTAGACCCTGCAGATGATATCTCTCCTAATCATACGTGATGGTAGCGCTATATTAGATACACAGTCATTTTGTAACAACAAGTTTGAATGTGGAAAATTTCATCAATACTTATCTATCAGTCAGTATTCTATACCTTGAGACACATCAGAAACTCTGAGATCAGAGAACTCCAACTGAAAACTGTAATATTTAAAAAAGCTTAGCCGTAGTTTTTCTTTCGTTACGGAAACCAAAATTGATGAAGATACGACACTTTTAAAATTCTTGTGTCATTTTTAGTGAGTTTATTAAAAATGATACCGTATAAGACGCTTTTAAAATTCTCAATACTTCATGCCTTGGTATGATGAGATAGAATCTCTCATCTCTGGTGAGTTCTGACGTCAGATCTAAATGACTCCCGAGTTTTGATGCGTTTTATCTTGTCAATTTTCATTGATTTACAAAAACAAAAAAATACGTGTCCATTATTTTTCAACAATAACTGACGGACTAAATAGATTATCAATTTTTGATAGTGTCGTCATGCCTATTGCCAGTGAGATTTTCGTATCATGTGTCTTTTCATTCCTGATATGTTTATAGCACGGTACGGTAATGGAATGGATACAAACCCTTACCTACAATGATACCGAAACACTTCTAAAACCTTGACACATAATATGACATACACACACTCACACTCTCTCTCACTCACTCACTCAGTCACTTACACACAAACCTACACCCACTCATACACACACAGGCATTATCTGCCTAAAAGGAGGATCCAATCACAAAATTGTTGTTGATACCTATACTCGTACTACCAATAAACTATTTTTATTTATTTATTTTTAAAGGTAAGCTACGATGCATTGGGGAGACTTTTCAAAGTTTGAAGGGAATCATTACACAAGGATTGAAGGTAATTAATCATTTTTATTACCACTACAAAAGGATTTTCCTCTACACTACAAACAATTACAAAAACACAAAACTGAAACTAACTAAAAGGTGTTAAAAACACTTAACCTGCTTCCAAATCAAAGAATTTCCCACAAAAGAGAGAATTTCCACAATAATTTATTACTCTTCTCTTTTATCGAGTGCTTTGAAATAAGTGCCTTTGTTTTCGCTTCTACTTTCATTTTCAATCTGTGGTTTTTTCCTTTGATTTTGGTAGTAAGTACGTATTTGTTTTGTTTCTTTTGTGGTTCGGTCAGATTTGGGTACTTACAATTTTAAATAGGTGAATGTCTGTTTTTGAAGTGGTCACTAGTACAATTAAGATGTATTTATATTGTTTTCGGTGTTCTAAGCACTAGATGACATAATATCATGCCCGTAATGCCCGAAAAGGTAGGTAGAGGTGTTACATTTAAGTTCCATGTAATTAGGAACGAGCTTATTGCCATAGAAAAGATAAAGAAAGAAGAAAGAGAAGATAGTATGTGTTAAAGTTCAGTTCAATCACTAAGGATGAATTGAGGAGTGGTTGCGGACACTGACAGATACATCAGTTCAGTAGTGTCCGAATCGGCTTTTTTATGAATGGCATCTTGCAGTTCAGCCTGGAGAGACTGAATTCTGCCAAACTGGATTTATCCTGCGGATGCCTTGAATTTAAGGCCTCCAGCCAGGGGCAAAAACTTATAAGCTAAGCGACCCCGCACTAAGGGCACCTCCTGTGTGGTACGAACCTCGGCTTAAGGCATCGCTGGGGGGGAGGGGGTAGCAAACGGACCAGCTGAATCATAAGAAAAATGAAAGATCGTAGATAGAAAATTTATATTCTCACTTCATACAAAAAATAGTGGAGGTGGCATTGCAAAGATTTGGTTGTTTATATGCCGTTTGCGTGCATGTTATTCAAAGTTGAAGTATTAAAACGACTCAAAAAGGTCATCAGTTCATCACTCATTGATGGCCTTTTAAAAGTTACTGATAAAATGTTAAAAGAGTAACCGCGTCTTGTATTATTGTCATCGTTCTGTCTCGATCGCTCTTTCAAAAATGATCGATGCGTAAAGATGCGAATAACATCTTATTTCAAGCATTCTCCACGTGCGAGCACACCATTGATCGCTTTTAATAAGTATGATAAGTATGATTTCTCTTCATTCATGTAGACATTTAATTAGGTCAAAAACAAAACGGTCAGACGAACATGTCTAAGAGACTTTCGCCAATTTTTTCCGGACGGGTCACAATAGGTGACTTGTCGAATGACATCTCATAATAATTGTTATTTTACGAGCATACAAACAATTGATCGCTTTTTATGAGACATTAATTTCTTTGTACGTAAAATTTATAGGTACTTAATGATTATTTAAGTACCTAAGGTCATTATTTATTTATTTATGCACAAGTATGTACATAAGCAGACTTATTGCCTTGGGCATTTTCTACCAGTCTACCTTAGGGTGATGACCTTAGGGTGATGAATAAAATATAAGAATAAATACCACTACAAACAAATTGATCTAAAATAATAACAAAATACGACTTAGAGTAAGCACCTACATATTACATACAACGACCACAAATAAGACAATTATGCGTCAAAGTACTCCTCCGCAACGCTGTCATCTGGTAATGTGCCCAGAAGACTGGCAGCATTGCCACGTTGAATGCCAACGCTAAAAAGTGGTGCTTCTTCCTGAAAGTTTCATGTAAACAAAGTTGGAAGTATGTAACAGCATATTTTTATAATCGCACGACTAAAAGTAACTAAAAGTGCAAACTGTTGCACTGCAACCCTGTTATTATAAAAGTCTAAACTTCTTCTACACTGTATTTCACGTTGCTAAGCGATTTTTCCTGAAGTTTTACACCGACCGGCGTAACATGAGGAGTACATACTGAAAGCGAAGACGTAATAAAATTTGGAAACACACGGGCACGTTTTGTTGAGACCGAGACGTTACGATTCTATCTATCTATCATGGGGTTAAGGTTTCCGCACTTAGTCCTTGAGGTGGACCATTGCGCGTGACGAGACGTTACGATTCCGGTATGAAAGATGACGCACGCTAGACCATGCCGGGCACACAAACCATTGTCCGTTGCTCGGTATCGGCTCGGAAGCGTGTGTCCATACAAAATTGCACGGTCGACAATCGGCTCGGACCCGGCGCGGTCTTGCGTGTGTCAAGCTTAAGGCGGTTTACGTAAAGGTAGACTGTCAAATTACCCTCAGTATATTTAGTGTCATCTCAAGATACGAGTATAGACAAGCTTTTCGTGCATTTAACTAATAGTTACTCACTTACTTCGCGTACATAAGCTGGTAAAGCAAAGGCATTCAGGGCTAATGTAACTTCATTGGTCGTTGGCATTGTACCTACATAGCTCATCCCATTTTTCTACGAGGATTGTTTAGATGCCTTCTGACAATCAAATTTTAATATTTTTCAGTTCAAAATTTGTTTTTTTTTATTCTGATAGTATGACGCCTTCATCATCATCTGCCTAGCCTTTTCCCAACTACATATGTTGGGGTCGGTTTCCAGTCTAACCGCATGCAGCAAAATACCAGTATTTTACATGGAGCGACTACCTATCTGACCTCTACAACCCAGATATATAAAAATAGAATCATTAGCGGTTCCCTCCCAAATTTCCCTCCGTATATTCGACCCACACTTGGCGCACAACTTATTGGAGTGTTTTCCTTTAAATTTAGGGCATAGAACGTGACCTAAAGGGGACGGCAGTCGACGAATTACGAGCTAACTTTACAGGCCGCTCCATATAGCCAAGTATAGCCGAATATAGCCGACTATAGCCCGAGTAGCCGAGTTAGAGCTATAATGTGACGCAGTACGGAACTTGGGGCAATTGCTCGCTCGTTTATTATTTGGGACCCAAAGGGTATGAACTGATTTTGGGTTTAGTTGGACGCTTGTATGAATATGTTTGGGTCCTTTGTAAGAGGTATGGGAAAGTTATTTTCTTTGGAACTTTGAATTGAATTTGAGAAACGTTTAGTAAACTATAGATTTTGGGCATTCCTTCTACTAAGCCTGGTTATATTGCCCCATTAAACTTTTCTTGAAGTATTTTAATATGGTGGGAAGTTTCATAAATCTAAAATAACAATACTTTAGCTTTTACTTCAACATCTGTAAGGGCTATTAAATAGAGGGCGAGTCGATTGCCACACAACAATAACCTCAGACCTGTAATATGAAAGGTCCCTCTGACTTACCTTTACCTTATTCATCCCAAACAGACTCGGTGTGGAGCCCCTCTGCAGGATATGCTCCACCTGCTGTCCTGCAAATCCTGCAGATCCTATTGCACCTTTCAGGATTACATCGAAGCAAATGTTGTAACTACTTACTGGTCTAACACAATTTGAGATTCCATCGACAAGTAAAAAAGAAGACATTTTCCTAACAGACACCCACTATTAGCCATTTATGTTTAAGCCCCATGTGATTGGGAACAAGCCTACTTATTGTCATTCTGCACATGTTTTTCCACTACTGTTACTGTTACTGCTAGCCTGCATTGTCGTACTGCTGGGCAAAAGGCCTCTCCCCATGATTTCCAGTTGTTTCGATCTAGAGCTAAAGTGGGCCACTGGTCATTGATTTTGTCCAGCTCATCCCGCCATCTTTTCTGAGGTCTGCCGCGACGCCTTCTGGCTGTATCAGGACTCCAGAAAGTGGTAACATTCTTCCGCTAAGAAACGCCTAATAGTCCACTTAAAAGCTCTTTACCTAACCCTGAAATCAACCCCGGAAAATTAACCTTAGTATTCGCAATTTACCTTCTAGAACTTCAAGGTAGTCTTAACCTTGTTTACTATTCTGTTACTACATAACTAAGCTATTAGTCGCAAACTTAAGTCTAAGTTATGCATATTGAGAGTGCTTGGTAACTTGTAATGGGTCACAAGGGACTCCTGTATCATGTGTGGTTACTTGTTGTATGTTCAAGATGGTGAGTACAGTCTTCTGTAAAATTGTATGAAAGTTTTAAAATTGTTCAAACACTGTTTTCACGATTTATAACTGAACTACTATACATATTATAAAACAAAGCCTGTCTGTCCCTATGTATGCTTACATCTTTAACACTATGAAACGGATTTTGAAGCAGGTTTTTTTAATAGATAGAGTGATTCAAGAGGAAGGTTTCAAGCGGAGTCAAGCGGGTATCAGCTAGTACAGGATATATCTTCCGGGACGTGTTATAAATGCCATGATGGCCAGTCTTAGATGACTCACGGCCCTCAGGAACAGCGTGAAAAAATCGGGAGTTCACAATAGTTGTAAATCCTGTGAGTGTCAGTGTAGTTTTAAAATTGTTAATTGCAATAAGAAATAATTCATTGCTCCGGTTTGTCTAGTTCTAGACTCTAGTGTATTCTAAGAGTGTCGAGCATGAGGTATTAGGTTCAAGTGATATACGGTTTTCCAGCCGGAAATTCATTAATAACACCTGCCTGGATTTCCCGAAAGGTACAGCAGAGTTATACTTATTTATTTGATGTAACATGTCATGTACAACATAACAGACGTAAAATCCAAGCTATTGCACAGTTACAAGAAACACTTATTTACACTTATGAATTATAATTTTAAAAATAAAATACTTGACAATATAAAAAACCTCCTCGTCATCTTTCATCCATCCTCTCACAGAACAAACACAAGAAAAAGTCATAATCATCAACTTTCTACTGCTGTTATCAACTTTCTACTGCTGTTATCAACTTTCCACTGCTGTTATCCCAATTTATCTGAGGTCGGCGCAGCATCTCTCCTTCTCCACACTTCTATATTACTCGCCATCTCATCACTCCAGGGGGTCTAAAATGGCCGCTTTAGCAGAATCGTAAATGAATCACGTTAAAAAAATTAAATTCTTAAAACGGTCTTTGTAACCATTGCCATAAAGTCAATTTTAAGAATTTTTAATTTTCGTGATTAATTATATTGAACAAAATTTTAAAATTCTTAAAATGGACTCTATGAAAATAGGAAGAAAGACCATTTTAAGAATTTATTTTTTTTCAACGTGATTCATTTACGATTCTGCTAAAGCGGCGATTTTGGACCCCCAGTTACCCAGTAATAGTTATGTTAAGCAATGGTATTTAATTATAATTATAATCTAGGTTCGTAAGTTATATTTACTAAATGCAAAAAACATTGTAGTAATAATAATCCCTAAACACAAGGATCCAAGAGCTAATACCATTTGGTATTAGTTTATTTCCGAATTTATTTTCTATTCCCAACGAGTACCACATTTTGAAACCAATACCAAAACAAGTTTGAAGAAATTAGGTACAGTCAGGTTCAGTAAAATTAAAATGCTTCGAGTGATTTTAAGTTTGCATGACGGTGGGATTTGTGTCCTGCTTTCAGACCTGGATATTTTTGTCTAGCGGTATTAAAACTAAATATTTTTCATAGCATTTAATGCCATGGATTTCCGCAAAGTAACGCCTGATTCCATAACTTATCTTAAGTAATGTTTAATCAAGATTAGGGTTTGAATATAAATATTGTTTTTTTTCTTTTAATTTGTCATTTTTTATATGGTGATGATATAATTGCGTATCTTAGTAATAAATCACGTAAAAATTTGGCAAAAAATCGAATATGAATAGCTAAAGTACTGATAATCTAACAAAATTATAAAATATCACAAATAATAAAAAAAATAGGTAATAAAAAATAAAATAAAAAGTTAAAAAAATAAAGGGAACAAAGAAACGTGTTTTCGGCGGATTCTTTATACAAAAGTATCTGAAATAGTTATGTAGGTATGTTAATTAGTAACATTATAAGGGTCGCATATTTATTCCCTCTTTCTTTCGCGATACTAGATATCCATTCTGCACAGCGAAATGGGTCACTAGAAAAACTATAAACAAAATTAACTACACTACTCCATGCGTTCCCTGTTCAAGAACTGTCGATGTTTGATACAATGGTTGGTGCGTTGTAGCAAACATTGGCCAAACAATTATAATATTAGCTATTTGAATTTATTTACTATTTAACTGTTTTTATTTTATGAAAAATACATAATGATATAAATTTACCGAAAAAAAAAGAATTCTTCCAAAACCTTGGTGTTACGGTGGTTATTTACACAGTTTTTGAACGCGCGCTGCGGCATTTTGACGTCTTTATGTTGGCTATGCTTGGACCATACTAATTTGAAATAAGACCACAAAAGTATTTGTGGTCTTATTGTTCGGGCCGTTTTTGAAGCGCTGATCGGGAATCTAGTACTATTATTGATCGAAGACTACCCGCCTCAGGCAGGGAAATGTACTGAACTGAGTTGTCTGTCTGAGAACAAGACTTATTTTGCACTCAACTCTGAATGGTTGCTTCGAATTTCAAAACAATAGACAAAAATCGACCCTTTTTCGCAGGTAAAGAGAAATGATTCATTTGAACTACTTATTTGTTAGTTTGGAAAGTTTTAGACTATTATCATTCAATTACGATAGTACAGTATGTAAATAATAGAAAATAAAATACAACTTTGTGTAACTGAGTGTACAAAAATTCACGTTTTGGTATTCGTTAGTAGATTTTTTATTAAAAAAAATGTGGTACTCGTTGGGAATAGAAAATAAATTCGGAAATAAACTAATACCAAATGGTATTATGTCTTGGTATTGGATGGGAATAGATCAACACAAGAACTGCCGTTTCTACAAGTACTTATAACATCTAAGGCGTAAATACGATAACAGTAACAGCAACAAGTTTAAGTTCAAGTAGTTTTACCAACTAGTACCCTAAGTTTATACTTAATTCTAACTTGAGGCGAACACCGTGTAGTAGTGATTAACATGGACGTGACTAAACTTAGGATTTAAATTAAGACAAATACAAACCCAACTTAGGATTAAAATATTGTATCTCAAACTATCATGGTAAAGCTTTTAGAAGTATTGTATATGTCACCGTAAAATTGTCAAATACGTTATATTAAAATATAACGTGTATCTCTCTAGCGATATTGTAAAGTCTCGAATTATTTTCAACTGAACATACGGAAGTATCTCTTGCCCCCATAAACGGGACTTGGGGCACCCCCCCCGTTAGGTTAGTTAGATTCCTTTAAACCCTGCACTCGGAAATAGGGGCCCCGCGAAGCGGGGCTCCGTCGACTACGCTTTTTAGGGGAATATGAAGTGTTTTAAGGTTAGGTTATATTGATCGATATTTCTCACGAATGGTACAGTATCTTTTCATGAGAGTGGTACCACTGGGCAAGGAGGACCCCACCTTCTCTCCATACCGCGTGAATTGAATACCATCGCATGCATTTCACGAAAAATAATGCGTTTTATTGTAAGCAGTATGTTAATTTGACAATAATTCGAGACTTTACAATATCGCTAGTTATATTACAATATAACGTATTTGACAATTTTACGGTGACATATATATGTCAGCGGCACATTGTAAAAACCGTTAGATTGTAATATAACTAGCAAGATTATAAAGTCTCGAAAGGTTGTCAAACGAACATACTTCTTATAAAATGACGCATTATTTTTTAATCGAACGTGTTTTATAATTTTACGGTGACATATACTCAAGGATTGAAAGGCCAAACAGTCTACTCAAAAAAATCTCATTTTGACAAGAATTGACATAAAAAAACTTTTTTGCAAAAAATATAACCGACTTCACACAAAAAAGTGAAAAATAACTTTAGCTTCAGAAGTCGGTGACCTTTGTTTGATTGATTTAGTTTTTTTAGTCACCGACTTCTGAAGCTAAAGTTATTTTTCACTTTTTTGTGTGAAGTCGGTTATATTTTTTGCAAAAAAGTTTTTATTTTTCACTTTTTAGTGGTTCCCATGTGCTTACCCTTTCACAGCGTATCGGTGTGATTTTTTGTTATGAACTTAAACAATAGACAGACGTGAGTCTTCAGCGATCCCAGTACATTTGTTATCATTTATTAAGGAGTTCAGTTGCCTATCTTCCGAAGTCACCAGATCTTTATCAAATCGAAATGGGATCACTCCGAGAAAGTAGGTACTCTGCCTAAAACTACCCAAACCGCTTCTGGTGTGCCTATAAAGTTAAGGAGTTACCTCTATTTCTCCGGGATCCCATTGAATGGAACTTTACACGTCTAACTGTCGAAATCTGGGTGTATTGTATACTTCTGCGTACTCCCTCAGAGCATACAGGTGTGATGTTACGTCATGATGTTGTATAAACAATAATCAACCAAGCGATTGCAGCAATTACTGCAGCTTTGCCGTGTATTTTTGAAGAGTTTCATTTATATCTCCGAAGATCAGTGTAAGATCTTAACCAAATTGACATGAAACTTTCATCATGAATCATCAAAATCGGTTCACCCAGTCGAAAGTTCTGAGGTAACAAACAGTTTTGAAATCTGGGTATAATGTACACATCTGCGTACCCCCTCAGAGCATACAGGCGTGATGTTACGTCATGATGTAGTATAAACACTGAACCTACAAGCGGATGCAGCAATCACTGCAGATTTGCCGTCTATTTTTGAAGAGTTCCATTGTATATCTCTGAAGATTAGCATCAGATGTTCAACAAATTAAAATGGGACCCAACGGGAAGCACCAGCTTTCAAATAAAAAAAGAATCATCAAAATCGGTTGACCCAGTCGAAAGTTCTGAGGTAACAAACACCAAAAAAAAAAAATACAGACGAATTGAGAACCTCCTCTTTTTAGGAGTCGGTTGAAAAGGACTTTCTCTATTCTGGTCACGAAAAGAACATCAAGAAGCTATGGTTGAGTCGTCTGTCATTATTTCTTACAAGTGCTAATAATTGCCATATTTCACCTCGATTGAAAGGCGAAGAAAAATATCGTGAGGATATCGGCTCATCGTAGAACCAAACATTTCAATAAACCTGTTGGGTTTTTTTGAAGATTACTTTTTTATTACCTTCAATACTGCCTTTTTAAAACCAGCAAGGCTAAAGGGACCGGCGGAGCATGCGTCGTTCATACAAACGTAACACGTAAAAATAATTTGTAGATCAAACATATTCTTAAGATATTGTGTGTTTATTTCGATTGAATTACACAATATCTAGATTCCCAAATATATATTTTGAATGGACACTGATTTAAACAAGAATTATGGGAAAAATAAATTTTCTATTGGAATTTTAAATTCCTCATATCTCTTCTTTATATTATTATCCTTTCAAAATATGTATGTATTTGGGAACATAGATATTCTGTAACTCAATCGAAATAAAGAATCTGTTTGATTTACAAATTATTTTGGTATTAAGTTTGTATGAAAGACGCATGCTCCGCCGGCCCCTTTGTCTAGAGCGGTTAAAACATCGGCACAAAAAATATTTTCACAAACACCCACCGCCACTTAACTCCGCTTAAACAACAAACACTTCATCACTCAATTGAAATTCAGCTCAAGTCCGAAGAAAAACCGCTCAAATATTTCTTGTCTGGCCAAACAAAATAGCGTTTACGAATTTGTCCACGACCGAGACGGAATTGTTCTGGGAATCCTAATAAATTGGGAGCAATTTTAGGTAAATGAGTTCCGCCCAGCGATGGAGGAATCGGAAAGGGCGGATGCCCTTCGCCTTTAATTTGGATTAGGGTTGGTACATAACAGGTTGTGTTCTTTATTTGCATTTTGGTGAGATGGACATTTGAGCCTGGATCCAGTTAGCTGGTCCCTTTTCAAACTCGTGAAATGTTTATATTATAAGTTGTGTAAAAAGATTGTTAACGAAATTGCGATCATGTTTTTGTTCAAGACCATACATACCTTCTAGTTACGGAGATATTGGAGGTCAAAATTCCAACATATCCACAAGTATTTTTTTAATTTTAAATATCAGATTTTTACTTGAAACAACTCCATGACCACCTCACTATTCAATCTACCCATCAGCACAATGTTTTGAGTGCGTTACATCGAGTTCTGCCACAAAAGATGATTTTGCATCCGAAAAAAAAAGTTTTTTCCAGCAATATTTTTTGCGTAGGGTTGCTCAGTTTGATGAACAGAATGCTTGGTTAACGGCTTCGTGGAGAGTCTGTTTACACTTCGTATGCTGGTTGACATAAGTATGTGTTTACCATTGAAAAACAAAATGGTTAGTTCTGATTTTGGCCATCTTTTGAAATACCTTTGTACAGCTATGCCTGTGTTGTTTAATTTATTTTGACCGATTTGCCTGAATGAATAGTGATCTTTTCTGAGTTGGTATTTTTTTGGGTTCCGTGCCCGAAGGGTTACCAAAGCGACCATATGTACTAAGCCTTCGCTATTCTTCTGTCCGTTTGTCTGTCAGCAGGCTTTATCTCATGATCCGTAATAGGTAGACAGTTGAAAGTTTCACAGAATGTGTATTTCTGTTGTCACTTCACAACAAAAAATAATCCCCTCCCGTACTACGATGTTACGGAATCTTTCAGGTGCGAGTATGACTCGCACTTGGTTGGTTTTTTATTAAAAACCTAAAAATCTCTAAACGACAGTAACTAGATACTTTCATAAGCACCTAATATTGATTCTACACCGTAATTTTTTAGTCGTTTTAATTAAGTTTAGGGGGGAAAGTACTCATGAAAATGAACAACTTTTACCAAGGGATCGACTATGAAATCTCGAAAAAAAAAAATCAGCTGCTTCATACAATAGGTCGAGTAAATCGAAAAAAATGTAGGCAGCAGTTGATATTTTTTTTGAGATTTCATAGTCAGTCCTATAGTAAAACTTGTTCATTTTCATGAGTACTATCCACCCATAAAGTAGGTAATTAAAACGACTAAAAAATAACGGTGTTTACGTATAAGCTAATCTTTACTATCCAGATTGGATATAAGGAGACATAGTCATAAATAGTCACAGTATAAGGCAATACCTAGATGCAAAAGCCAGACAAGAATGCCTCTGAACACGTTGTGAAAGACCCCTAATCCTTTAATTCAGCTTAATAAACGTTTGAGGAGGCCTGTAGATTTTCGCACGCCAGAATTCTGAACGAAACAGTCTACATGAATCCATAAAATTTCGCACGATTCATGTGTAATGTTTGTCGAATTATTCATTTTTAGAATCCGTAAAGAGGTCGATTTTTTATAAATATTCATATTGTTGAAATATACTCATACATGTCAAACAGAATTACGAATTCTCATACTTACTTCTTACTTTTGGGTTCAAATGTATCGTTGATGATGCGTTATTTCCCTATCTAACCTATCAAGACTAGGCTGTTAGGTTCATTCACTTGGGAATCATTCTATTTATTTATTTATTTAAGGTTAGCCTACAATTGTTTACACTTTACATTTCATTTAAAAGTACACGATATACATTTATGAGTGCAACAATTACTTACAGGCTAACACCACATGCACTATTTTATTCAAATTACATTAGACATTAATATTATTGCAATTAATTGTGAATTATGAATGTTAAAATTAGTGTAAAATAAAATAGAATAAGAAACTTAACAAACAAATCAAGAGATCAAATTAAATTAAACATAATATATTGATAATAATAAAAACATAATAACAGATAAACAAATTAAATTAAACTAAGATTAAATATTTGGTCATTAAATTAATAAGTTATTTAAAATTAATTAACATAAAACATATTCATTATCAAATTGGTAATTCATATAATCTAATTGTCCGAATAGTATTCAATAATTTTTCTACAAAATTTTCCTACGCTATCGTGGTGAACGTCAATCAGGTCACTACAGCTGTTTAGGATTTTACACATTCGCGGTATTGGTGAGTTAGCACCCAAGACAGTTCTACGCAATGGCAATTCTAGCTCCTGATATATCATCTAGTCTGACTTTAGATTTCGCATTCCTTTTTTTAATAGCCTTGAATGTCCCTCTGCTGAGCAAAGTTCTCCAGGTACTCTTTTCCTTAACTTTAAAGGGCCGGCGGAGCATGCGTCTATCATACAAACGTAATACCAAAATAATTATTAAATCAAACATATTCTTAAGGTAGTGTGTATTTATTCCAATTGGATTACAGACTATCTACTTTCCCAATTATATATTTTGAAAGGACAATCATGTAAAGACGAGATATGAGGAATTTAAAATTTCTATAGAATACTTATTTTTCTCATAACTCTTGTAAAATCAGTTTCCATTCAAAATGTATATTTGGCAACCTAGATATTCTGTAATCCAATCGAAATAAATACACACTACCGAAATAACATGTTTGATTTACAAATTATTTTGGTATTACGTCTTATGAACTACGCGTACTCCACGGGCCTCTTAAGGCCTGAACTCCTGCTACACTGACGTCGATCGCGTACGTAAGAGAAAATTATGTAGCAATATACGCGTCGGTGACGTCAGCTTCGCAACACAATGTATACTCATACGCGTGACCGACGTACGCGATGAACATCAGCGTAGCAGAAATTCAGGCCTAACCAAAAACTTGTTTTTTAGATACACATTAGATACAAACAAAGAATACGTCAGGTAGCCAGTTTCTTCTAGCTTTTAATGTCGTCCCATCTAAATCCAGACAAGAATACAAATTGTCAAAGTCCCCGTACCTTATTAACAATCCTTAGTATCTCACAATAGTTAGTTCTTCCATAAAACCAGACTAATATGTAATGAGAACCCTTGCTTGGCGATCACGTAGCAAAGAAATAAGTCCAACAACATTAAAACTTAAGCAAAACACGTGTACATACACTGCGCAGGTACATTGGACAAATATAATTATGTTAAATAGAAAAAGTAACTAATCAACCTTATGTAGAGGCAATAAGGGTGAGATTGGAGTGAAAGGTTGTGTAGGAAAACGCAACGGCTTTGTTATGCGTTTCAGGCAAGTCTTGGGAACGTGACACACGATCTTGAAGAATGGCGAGGAAAGTTGACCCGTTCTAAGTTGTTACAAAGCATTTTCCTCGAATTATGTTAATTACGCTGTAACAATGTTTTATTTTATGAACATTTACATTATTATTCAGAAAATAAAACCAATATTATAAAAGCTTAAATATGTACTACCCCTACACTGACGGTTGAAAAGTGGTTGACCGTTAATGAGCGCACATTGACCGTCAATGACAGTACTTTAAGAGCGCGTATCCCAAAAGTTGGCAACGTCGCAAATAGCTGTCAAATATTTACACGTTTTAATTAATTTGGCAATTTTACTGTATGAAAATAAGAAATATGGCTCTGTAGTTGACTAAAAAAATGATAAGTTAACAAAATAATTAATATCGTAACACCGAATATATAGTTTTAGATGTAAAAAAGTATTTGGGAACTTGCCAAATTCCTTTTTTACACCTCAAACGTTTACAACACCAAATTTAGGGTTTTAATTGCAATTCATATTCAATTTTTTAGTGCACTACAGAGCCATATTTCTTATTTTCATACAGTAAAATTGCCAAATTAATTAAAACATGTAAATATTTGACAGCTATTGGCGACGTTGCCAACTTTTGGGATACGCGCTCTAAAAAATTCGTCCGCGTTGCAGTGGGTTGTCAATGTATGTGATTCCCGGGAAGCTGGCAGCATTGCCGTTTTAGATGGCAATCAAATGCTCATTCTTTGGCCAACAAAATATTCTAGATCTTTGGTCACGGGAAGAGTCGACTAACCGCTTGGCGATGTTCCGAAAGACTTGGTGAGCAATCGGACCCCTAAAGCTCGAACATGTATTTCATCAACGAGGTTAATATTTTTGCGTGACGTCAATTTTGGTTTCAAGCACCTGTAACAGCCAACCTAGCACCGCCCGTCGTGCTATAAAGACCGCTGTGCCTAGTTTTTTCATGATTTAGAACCGTTCTGACACATATGCATATCAGTATATCGAATCTGAGACAGTACCGCCAAGTAGGACAATTTGTGCAAAAAAAAAAATGATACAACGGCTGCAGCCATAATTACTTTCTAAGGTCATAAAAAATGTCAGTTTCAATGGAAACTCAAATCACAGTAGAAGTTCTACTGTGGCAGTTCTTTAACTTTTAGAAAATCTAATGACAGTTTTGTGATGCCTATTTGTACACATTTTTTTAAACTGTAACAGTGTCAACAGGAGTAGAACAAGCCGGTAATAAGGTGCTCAAAAAAACGAAAAAGAATAATAGATGCGACAATACCTATACCTATGACAAAAAAAGAATTAAATGAACTGATAATAATGATTAATTTTAAAATAATATGTAATAAATGATTGATTAACGTTTTGTATAATTAATGCAATATTTGAAATGTAAACAATTGTAATGAAATATAGGTAGTGTTAATATTTAGAAAAGTAACTTAACAATTTCTCATATAAAATTTTGCAGTGCCCATACAGGGTGCATGTGTTAATATTGTGTCATGAAATTTTAATGCATGCCTAATAACCAGTGTTTTACATGTAAACACTTAAATAAATAAAAATCTATTCTTAGAAAATCTAACTGACAAGCTCACCATTCGTTCAACCCTTGAAACTCCCCAAGACACGCCTAATTTGGCTTTATGAGTGCGGCTCAAGGCAGGCCTCCGAGTAATGTATGAGTAAACTAACCTTCCCGGCAATATACATACATTACGTTTACGAGATGCTGCTGCCACGCGGATATACGGTTACCGCTGTATTTTTGTGTTAGTTTCTGTCTAGCAATGTTGGTTGGAAATTAGATTAGGTGGAGATGGGGCAATGTACAGTTAAAATTGGAGGTTGAAGGAAAAAGTCAAATGGCATAAATGACTGCAAACAAACTAAGATAGGTATTTTTTTTGTGGCAAGCGCGCTAAACTATTCCCAAACCACAGTGGCGACCACCAGAAAAGCGCCGAGACAATGAAGCTCGATGAAGTCCCAGAGAATGAATTTAACCGTCTTGGATCCCGCAATGAAATTAATCAGAATGTATAGCGGAGGATTGGGAAAGAAGAGAGGTATTCTGGATTTTTGAGGGTTGATCATGAACCTAAATTATATAATATTGAAGAACAAATGATTTGAAAACAGTAACCATGGAGTTTCTTACTGGTTCGGCTCCATGGAGACAAGAAACACGAACCGTGCACCTTTTTCGACGTTTTATCTAGGCCTATGCGTAATAAAATATTTTGATTTTGATAAAAGAAAACTTTTCTATAACTAAATACATTTTACAGTTGCGAACGATATTTTAATCAACATACAACCTAGCACTGGCCCGCAAATTGCAAGAAACGTAAGAAAATTTTTATTTCGCGAGTTACCCTGATGCTTTGACCTTAAACCATCCCGACCGTTACAAACATGTATGACAATAATCATCTGTATAGCTTTTACCTATGTTGGGGTCGGCTTCCAGTCTTACCGGATGCAGCTGAATACCTGTATTTTTTACATGAAGCGACTGCCTATCTGACCCCGGGTGATATGAATAGCGTTAGTGACTTTGTGAATAGATGAAGATGTAACGTACAAGAAAGTGCTCATATATTAACAGCACTGAACCATTACGTGTGGTTTTTATTCGGATGGGAAATCATCAAATGACTCCTCTCGCTCTGGGCGGAGCAGAAGACAATGTAAAATAGAATAGAATATAGTAGAGAAGAATAGAATAGAATAGAATGGAATGGAATGGAATGGAATGGAATGGAATGGAATGGAATGGAATGGAATGGAACGGTACGGAATGGAACGGAATGGAATGGAATGGAATGGAATGGAATGGAATGGAATGGAATTGAATAGAATAGAATAGAATAGAATAGAATAGAATAGAATAGAATAGAATAGAATAGAATAGAATAGAATAGAAAAGAATAATCCTTTACTTGAGTGTGCACAACGCGCTTTGCTTAAGGTGATGAATTTTAAGCCGTTCAGGTATCCTACAGTCGATCTGTACTCTGAGTGTAATGTTTTAACTATTCGACAGTTATTCGTTAAAGAAACCGTAATTCTTCAACATCAAAAGCTGAAATTTATTGATAAAACAACAATGACTTCAAGACGCATCGGTAGGGTGTGTCCTACGGTTCCATATAAATCAGTATTTATCGAAAAATTTCAATGTTATCTTGGGCCAATGCTGTATAGCAAATAAAATAAAATTTTACAAATATATCCATTAAACTTACACTCATGCAAGAAGATCCTGGCTGAAATCTCAAAGCTATGAAAGCGTAGAAAAGCTATTTTCAATTTTGAAATAATTATTAAAATCCGGCAGACAATAAAGTTTTATAAATCAAAAATATAAAATACAGTGTGGTGGTGTGTGTGGTGTATTGTATTGTTAAATAGTATTGTTATATTGTTAATATTTTCACCAATTTCATTTTTTCTAAAGTTGCCTAAGTTCATACTCTTTGTTGTTTCTGTTGCGATTTAAGTCAAATGTAGGGTACTTAGAAAACAAAAAAAGGTAAAGAGTCATACGTAGACTTTAATAATACTTGATAGTAACTATCTACCCACATTCTAAGCTGAGCACATACATTTTTTTAGTAATATATAATCTACCTAGTAATGTTTAATCACACTATACTCATCTCTGATTGTAACAACATTGGAAGAGACTAACGTCTAAGATACAGGCTTGGCCTAGTTTAGACGTTAGGGTTCATTTTGATCTGTTTACTTACTTACCTACTGTACTTGTGTCAATATTGTGATGCATGATGTATTTCCTCTTTTTTTTTTTTCAATAAAGATATTATTACTTTATTCGTTATTCAGTTCGATGTCAGAGTTTTTATGCCACCCATGGCCCTCTAACTTGGCTTTACATGCCGTCATGAAATATCTCTGAGATTTTTTGACGTCTTCCTCAGGATTTTTACCTTCACCGAATCAAATGATGATAATTTCACAAATACACATGTGAATTTGATAAATCAGAGGTGCGTGCCTTGGGTTCGAACTCCGACCTGCGACTTGGCAGTCCGACGGTCACACCACTAGGCTATCACTGCTATTGTTTGAAATTAAAATGGTGGTATTTTTCCTCTATTTATATAATAATAATATAATATAAGTTGTTTAGAAGTTGAATTTTCAGCATTATGGATCAGTTAAACTTCGAACAAACGACCTAGTAGGCTAGGTCGAAGCTAGCATACTAGCTAGCTAGCTTTTTTAATCTTTATAAAAGATATTAAAAGCAAAAAAACAAGTAAGCTAGGTCGAACTTGAAAATATCCCTAATATACATAGTATTAGGGACATTTTCAAATTCTGGGTACAGAACCCAAAAATGTTTACTTTTGGGGTTGTGTGATGCCGATCTAGGGATTGTATACTATAATCTTTAGTGAGCCTTGATGTATTTACTTATTTAAGCGATAATCTAACAAAAAACAGCCACAATTGGAGGCAGATTAACAGAAAACCGCTTTAATATTAAACCAGAAAACTACTCAGAACAAAACTCTACATTCCCACGAATAAAAAAACCTATTAAAACAAGAAAATTTCCAACATCATAAGCTCTACAATTTTAATTTGCATATTAAACAGCGAGCTTCCTTTCTCTATAATTGTAGAGACACAGTAAATGAGATGTAGAGCAAACGACACTGACAAAGTAGAGTCTTTGTAAGGGGCACTCTACCGTAGAGCCTCGATGGAATACGTCTGCTGAATGCAAAGAACTGCAGCTTTAGTCGCTACTTTACTGTTAATTGTTTGAATAGAGATAGAGCGCTTTTGTTACGTCAAAATGTTAAAAATGAAGAAGAGCATTTACTTTAGTTTACGTTAAAATAAATATCGCTGTACATTAACACACAGCGCCATCTAGTGCCACACTAAGCAAGGCTTGTGTCGTGGACACCAGTTTGTTTCATTTAAGTAAAATAAAAATGAATACTTAGGTGTGTGTAACTGCCACATTGGTCTAGTGGTCGCAAATGCAGCTGCTGAACGTGAGATACCGGGTTCGATTCCCAGGTCGTGCAAAGTGTTATTGGGTTTTCATTTAATTATTCATTTATTAAAACTTTATGCACAAGTTAAAACTGTACAAAGGCGGCTATGTGTATGTTTTTGAATCATGAATTTCTCGTTATCTGCCTCAGAGTCTGGATTTGGCCCCACCTGATGGCCGTTGGGGCCGAAAAGTTCTGGAGTGGCGACCGCGAACCGGAATACGATGCGGACCGATGACCTGGTAAAGGTTGCGGGAATCCGTTGGATGCGAGTCGCAAGGGACCGGTCAATGTGGTGACACTTGGGGGAGGCCTATGTCCAGCAGTGGACGTCTTTCGGCTGAGATGATGATGATGATGAATGAATAAATAGAAAAAATAACATATTACACTGTATTCCCCGGATAAACAATAACAGAAGTGAAGTACTACACATTTCATTGTCTGTGACTTCTATAACCCAGTTCCGACCGTCCAATATTACATGGGACTTAAATTTGACTTAATCATTATTATCTGGATCTATTCAAAGTTCGAGTGAGTCGGTTTCTACTAGATAAGTGTGCACCACTTTACGCCGCATCATCGCTTTACATCAGGCAATTCAAACGCAATCACTATCGTCATTTCAGCCGAAAGCCAAAGCAAGCAAGCAAACAAGCAAGCAAGTGTCGACACTCTTGGGGGAAGCCTATGTCCAGCAGTGGACGGCATTGATCGGTCCCGTGCGACTCGCATCTAGCGGATTCCTGCGACCAAACGCAGGACTCTTAATCCTGTTATTACATTTTCACGCAAATTTGTGATTTTTGACTCTGTAATTTTCAGCAGCAGTAAGTTATTTTAATTATTTGCTTCTGAATAATGATTGTGTTTCTTATAAGTTGGAGTTACACATTTTCATATTTTCTTTCGTATAATTTATTATAAATATTTTACGAACTCAATTTACAAGAAAAACTATCGGCGATGGAAGTTTGACGCTCTAATTCACATTGTTAGATTCAATACTAATAAAAGCAAAAATTACAAAAAAGATAAGTTGAATGTTTTACTTAGTGGAGTTCTAGAATTTCATTAAATTCTTTGAGTTTTCACGGAAAAAAACGTAAAGAAAGCTTAGGCTTTCTTTACGTTTTTTTTGGCCGCTGAATCGAGACATTTATGGCTTAAATTAGATTAAGCCATAAATGTCTCGATTCAGCGGCCATTATAATCCAAATAAACTCAAATTAGTACGATATAAAACTTCGATCTACAATGAATACGTTTCATTAGTTTTCGTTTGTCAGTATAATAAGACAAAATTCCAATAAATAAAATTAAAGTGCTATAATTTCTGCGTCAATTCAGCTCGCTCCTCAGTCACATGGACACAAAGTTTTCGTCAATAACAGTCGACTCTTGTACGCCAATTGGTATAATTTGATCCAGGAAAAAAATATAATATAATAATGTATAGCTTACGTTGCGCATTTGATTAGAGAACTAACTGGCAAGACCCACAAATATTCAATTCAATAACAACTAAAACAAAACGTCAAAAACAAGTTAAAAAACAAACATCCCCATTTTAATGAAAATTTAAAACCTCCACTAGGTACAGATATGACAAAAAATGTATTACTAGCAAAAAGCCCACTGTTTCCCGAGTATTAGTCTACATTGAAATAAAGCTCCGGCGAACTGAAAAAAACACGTTCCGATACTAGGACTGAAATATGCAGTGCTATTGGTCGGTCTGCAGATGTTTTTTTTTTCTTTTTGTTTACGTGTCTGGTTTGTGTGGGCAGTCTTTCAGTGGAAGGATGAAAAATAAGCTGCTTCGTTTATAATGTACTTGGTGAGAAAAATAGATTGGAAAGTCTGTTGAATGGAATAAACGTTGTATTTATTTATTTATTGTATTTAGTACGGCATAAGCCATTAAATGAAGTAATCCTTTTACTCGGTCTTCTCACAGAACCACAAACATTCTAAAATTATCATCTTTAATCGTACATCATCAAACAAGTGCAACCCAGGGTTAGTCTCTACGCCTGCCGGGGCTGCGGGACTGTTCGAAAAAGATGCCGCCGCCCCGGAATGTAAAGGGCGAAGAAGGAACATGGATGGGTTTTAGTCAGTAAAAGTATGACACTCCCTCCCGCTCCGCCCAGAGTGGGAGAAGTCATTATTTTGACGATTTCCCATCCGAAAAAAAAAATAAAAAAATAAAGGATTGGTTTATAAGAGCGCGTTGAGCATCGCAAGCGTATTATATAGTCTGATAGCGCTGGGCTAATTTGATGCCATAAGTTAAAAAAAAATCTAAAGTTGCTTATTTCTTGCCTTATAGTAGGTTGGGCGAATGGTCCGGAAACTATCTATGAAAAACAAATCACTTTAATATTTCGAAACCTCGAAACCTAGCGCTATCGGGCGCGATATAGGGGAGTTGGACCAAGTATAGAAATATGGGTTATGCGAGTGACCATTTCAGGTTTTTTTGGTTCGGTCATTATGAAATCTATCTTCTATCTTCTAATATAAAGGAGAAGTCCACTCACTGACCACTCATCACGAAATCTCGGAAACTACTGGGCCGTAAGGACTCAAATTTGGCACAAGCACTCTCTAGGGGGTGCAGGCGCGTACTAAGAAAGGATTTTTTAAAATTCGCACCCCAAGGGGTTGAAAAGGGGTGTCAAAGTTTGTATGAAAGTCCTATGTTTTTAAAGTTAGAGATATGAATGTTCCTTTTGGCTTCTAGGTGCTCACTAAGAAAAGGTTTTACGAAATTCGGCCCTTAAGGGTACAAAAAAGGGTTTTTAATGTTTGTATGAAAAAAGTTAAACATCCAAATTGAATCTTACGTCAACGCGTTATTGCATACTTTACATTGAAATTAGAATTCGGAAACCGATATGGATCCAAATTGAATTTTACGACAACGCGTTAATGCATATTTTGAAATAAGAATTTGGAAGTTCATTGAGGTTAATCTTCAGTTTTTAAGCGTAATTTCTAGGTGGCCAGTATGTTTCAGTGATATGCAGGCGTGTGCTGAAAGGTATTGAAATGAGGTTCTATAACGTTTTAAAGTTTTTATGCCAATTTCTAGGTGGCCAGTATTTTTCAGTATGCAGGCGTCTGCAGAAAGGTAAGAAAAAAACGTTTCAAAAAACGAACACAAGCGATACACGCTCAAGCTCATTTCTGTTCTGCGATATTTTGCTGCTACTACTAATTTGCTTTGACATATTTGACATCATCGGCATCGTTGTTTGGTTTGTTTCGCTTAGTAATTTTAAATTAGAGGATAATCATTTTATTGTGTTCTTACCTATTGCCTGGTTGGAATTTTGTTATGTCTATTTCTTCGCGAATTACATACTGTGTGTTTCACACTTTGGTATTACTGTAATAGGTCTTTTACTATTAGTTGTTCTTACTAGAAAAGGTGTCCTTGAATACCTACGTTCGTATTTTAATTTTAGTGATTTATCTTTGGTTTAGGCTGGTGTTGCAAAAGAATGTAAAGAAAATTACGTTCGTTCGTTTCACTTCTAATGGAGTGCAAATTCTTAGCCAAGTAGTAAATATTCTTGGCGATGGCGCATGCTTATTTTCATCTCTATCCTATTTGGTGCATCACTCATGTCAGCGGGAGAATTATTGCCATTTGAGTTCCAGGTGTTTCAAGGGACAAACAGGGAGTAAAAATAATCCGATTCTCAAGAAACTTCAGTGAAGGTCATTTTGATGTTTTAATTCCGTTGGCCAATTTAAATGCAAAGCGCGTATTTTGCGTATGGGCAAATCCACACTCAAAAAACGTAAGGGTTAAAAATAAATAAAATACTGTTAAAAATAACCCAGCATGTTTGTCAATATAGCACCTGCAAAGTTTGTTGCTAAAAACAAATACGTCAACTTTGCTGACATTACTTGTTAAATATTAACCGTTAAAATTGGTTAAAAATACTTGGTAAGAAATAACACAGTATCTTAAGTTAGTAACGACCGAGTCAAGTCGGCTGAATTTAGCCAATTTTACTTGGTTAGAAATAACACAGTATCTTACGTTAGTAACGACCGAGTCAAGTTGGCTGCATTTAGCCAGTTTTACTAACTTAACTACAGCCGGCTCACTCGGTACATAACATCAGTGTTACTCGGTATTCTTAACCAATTTATCCAGTATCTACAGCCAGCCTACTCGGTAGTTAGAGCAGTGTTACTCAGTATACTTAACCAATATAATCCAGTATCTGCAGCCAGCGTACTCGGTAGTTAGAGCAGTGTTACATTTTTTTTTCAACTAGTCCATCATGGATTAGTTGAAAAATATGTATAGTAAGATAAAAGAGGTAGGGCCTAGAATCAGGATCACTCCGTTTACACGCCTGTAAAAATTGTCATATAAACACTTCAATGTACGACTCGAGCTTCCAAGCAGTTAATAAATTTTGAACTTCTTCATCCATTTTCATCCACAAACAACGTGTCACACCCAATATTCACTAGCGGAGCCACGCACGAGGAGCGCAGAGCAAGGCCGTATTAAGTGCTCTCCTGACGGTCAGGACTGACGTCGGTCTGCCGTAGCTATCCGCCATAGAAATTATGCGTGCATTCAGATTCAGAGCAGCACTGACCGCGTCCGCATACCGCGCCATACGCAAGCGTACGCACTGACCGTCAGTCCCGACCGTCAGGAGAGCCGTACTGCACGCGTGCTTACTAGAAGAGAATCGACGGGCAAATGAACGAGCGAACTAGCGACCGAGACGAAACGAGTGATGGGATTGGTTGATGCTAGCCAAACGATTCGATTATTTTTAACAGAGTTATCTACTCGGTTAAAATTAAATGTCACGAACCGGTTGCCGTTAACAGAGGTAGTTTGCAAGAAGCAACCGAGTAAAGAACAATGGCAGCCGCCCATACCTACATTTGATTTAGCTGAGATTAGTTTAGAAGTCGGTTTCTTTTTTTTCAAAAAAGTTTTTATTATACTTCTCTAAGTATTGTTTTATTGGCCATAATAGCCTGAAATAAAGAATAAATAAAAAAGGGGACACGAGACGATTCTAGGATTTTTAAAATACTTGCTAAGTTTCAGCTTATCAAGTATTCATAAAATCCTAGAATGTGTGTGGAATATGTTGAGTAAATTGACAAGAACCAATAAAACAAGTTTTTTTAACATCTTTATTTATTCTTCCTCCTCCAAATTCTGCGGGTGTGGTAATATTTTGCTGATGTCTGGCCCATCCCAACTAGATTTAATTAAGTTAATCTTATGTATTGATAAATATGTTGGTTTGTAAAAATCAACCGAATAATTACTCGATTACAATCAAAAGAGTTCTACTTATCTATTATTAACTATAGATGTTTGTAAAAAACAACCGAATAATTACTCGATTACAATCAAAAGAGTTTTACTTATCTATTATTAACTATAGATGTTTGTAAAAAACAACCGAGTGAAATACTCGTTTAGTAACAACAACATGCTTATTGGTTATTAGCCAAGAATATTTAACAATATTCACAAGTCTACTCTTTGTCAAGTTTACTTGTAGATTTTTAGCCAAGTCTTAGTTAAAATTAACCAATATGATTGTAACCGAGCCAAAAAGGTACTTTGCTAAAATAAATTTTTTTCAGTGCACCACGCGGGCCCAGTGCGGTTTGGCAGATATCACATGTCTTCGAATTTTTAGTTCTAGGACATGCCGGTTTCCTCACGATGTTTTCCTTCACCGTTTTGAGAGCAGTGGTGATGAAATAAATTACACAAAGTAATGCGCCTGTCTGGGCCACGTGTTTGAGCCAGCGTTGTGCGCCAGGTGTCTAACAACTGGGAAAGGTTTCAACCTTTCACCCAGGAGCGGTCAGGAGCTGTTTATTGTTCGATGCGTAAGTACGTTACTGAAATGTCTTGCCATGGCATCTACGGAACCACCTGTGAAGTCATGGCAGCGGGAGAACTATTCCCATTTGAGTTCGAGGTGTTTCAGGATGGTATTTTTATTGCTGTTTTCTTGCAACAATAACTTTCACACTAAATCTCATTTAATAAACACCAACGTATGAAACACGCGAGTGAAACCGCGCGGGCACAGCTAGTACTCACATATAATAGACATGCGAGACGACAACAGATGGTCGTACAGAACTCTTCACTGGAGACCTCGCACAGGAAGCAGAAGTGCCGGCAGACCACCTGGCCGATGGTCGGACGACATCAAAAAGACAGCAGGGCCGACCTGGACCAGAATCGCTGCATCAAGAGCTTCGTGGTGAGCCATGCAAGAAGCATATGTCCAGCAGTGGGAGAGATTCTGAGAAGAAGAAGAAGAATAGACATGCAAATTGAAAGCACAGTTAAATACAAAACTGATCAGAAAAAAATTTGCTGTTACCTAATTCACCATCATCATCATTAACAGCCAACTAATGTTGCAGCTGCTGGGACACAGGTCTCCTCTCTATGAGAGGGAATGGGCTACATAATCCACCACACGGGCCCAGTGCGGATTGGTAGATGTCTCATGTCTTCGATTTTTTGTTTCTAGGACATGCCGGTTTCCTCACGATGTTTTCCTTCACCGTTTTGAGAGCAGCGGTGATGTAATAAATTACACAAAGTAATGCGCCTGCCTGGGTTTAAACCCTAACCAAAACACAACAACGACCATCTATATTTGACCAAAAATGAAACGTGAATTTTTTTTTCACGACAAAGTTATTCTTGGAAAACTTCCTAGACACTATAGAGAAAGACTAATCTTCTCTCGCATAATTTAGCTTAAGTTTAAGTCTCACACAAACGACGACATTACGTCAAAACCCAGTGGCTTTCTCCATTACACCCTACAAATTGCCCGTAACAAAATCCCTCAGAGTGCAGGTAAAAATCATAAGAGGTGGAGTCGAGTCACTTCCAGTAAATTATGACATCTAATTACGAAAGCATTGTCGAATTTCAACGCTGCATTTAATTTTGTTTGTACCAGCTATTTGAGATTGGCGTAAAGTACAAGCGGAGCGATAGCGGGAGTTAGATGTAGCAATGAAGCTTGAAAAACACGGTGACATAATCAAGCTGTACATTTCCAGTTTGATATGACCTTGCTTTGTATCGATATCCCGTACAATTAGAGATACGTTTATACTGTATCTGCTTAGCTTTATTGGTCGTTGTGCTTACTTAGTTTTCAAAATGGCAGACTGTATTGGCTCTTAGCGGTTGTCTTCAGTTAGCGTAAAATGACCTATTTCCAAACTAACTTAGGATTACTTTATAGGCATTTTCAGCAGTATAAAAACAGGCTTATTGTGTGATTCCAAAAGCTTTGGAATTAAAATCCATTGTGCATCTAAATAAATGTCCAATTTTCCATGATTTCGTGCAAATTTTCCACGGTTTACATCCCGACCTCTCGCAACTTACACCACACGTCAACTGTCATTTAATTTTACACGAGAGCATTGGAGTGTGCGCTGATAAATGCGTCCTCTCACCTCGCCTTGCGATAATGTCGGGTTGGCGACCAAATTAATTTTAAATATACCCTGTTATTGTCATTTAATTAAAACACGGACATCCAAGAGGTCAAGATTAATTATGTTGACGAAATAATTAAGGCTTTAATCAGGTTTTTATCACGGTAATGTTTTTTCGGATAAGGATTCCGGTGATGGTTTTAGGAGTAGATATTGTTGTATTTTGTTTGTTTATTTTTCCTTTTTACCTTCAAAATGAATGGAGTGTCAAATAAGGTGTTCAGTTTTCTTTTAAGTAAACATTTTCACGCTCAATAAGTCACGTTGCCAGACTGTGTCGTATCTTTTCAAGTAACTAGAAGTTCTTCTTCGGTAATCTAGAACTTTTCGAGTGTTGTAGGTATAGGCTGAAGTTTAAGTCCATTACCTACCTCAAAGCTAAAATTGCAGGGGTTTAGCAGTTTCCAACTATAGCTAAAGTTAAATAGTCTATTGAAAGTGGAATTTCAAATGTAAGAAATCAAAACGTGAGTTAATAGTTTCAACAAAGCGTACCCTCTAGTTTAAGAAGTGCGGGGATGAATAGAACCGAACTCAAGCTGAACTATTTATCTAAACGAAAACAGCAAACACCCCCAAGCGATTTCCACTATCTTTTACTTAAGCTCCTATTTAACACAATACAAAGAGCAAAAAACGTCGGAAACTATTCAATTCTTTAACAAAGAAAGGTAACTAATCGCTCCCAGTAGACTAACTTAAAACCACTCCAGCTAAAGAGTTCAACTTAATAAAGCTGGTTAAGACGGATCAAGGGGGGTGCAAGTAGGGGGTAGGGGAGAGGTCGTGCCAAAAACAAGCGCTTTGTGAAGCACCTGGGACATAGTGATAATGAAACTAATTTACTAGATTTAGCCTTTGCCCGGGGTTTGGAGCACGGAAAAAATGTGGAGAAGGTATTTCAATTAGTCTTGTGTTTCTTAGATATTCTGGTGTTCCCATGAGAAAAATGTGTTATTGTTATTCTTTTATATTTGCTCTGGAGCCTTAATACGTGCACATGAGCGTAAATTGGAAAGGAAATTCTAAACTGAATTGTGTTCCTCAAGTTTCTTTTTGGATTTTGTATCACATCCTTTATTGAGTATCATAGTAACAGCTAAACAGAGTATATAAGATCTTATTACGGATTTGTAATTCTGCCACAGAATAACACTATCATCTTCGATAAATGGTGGTCAAGCCACGCGGTCTTTGATTCAGCCAATCACCCGTTTTTGCAAGTATCCATTGATATAGGTATCTTCCAAGCAAGTAACACAATAAGATGACTTAATATTTACGTTAATTTGATTGGCAAGTGGGAGTACACAACGATCAAGATTAACACCCGTATGCAGAGTCCTCGACTTGACTCAAAACCGTCTTGACACGCCTACTTTCCACCCCATTCGAGATATTGACAGCTAAAGTTTGTTTATAATTTGACATATCCGCCCACTTTTCTGTCAAATTCAACGTACAGTAGTACAAGAATCTTTTGACACTTGAATGAAGCCAACAGGGGGGCGCTGATGGTTAACCTTTTGTTAATTGTTTTGTAAGAAATATTTAGAAAAGAAAGAGATGGCTGCATTAGTTTTGATGTTTGCCCCGCGCCAGAAGATTCTTGAAATCGAGAAACTTACGTTGTGGGTGATATATGTACCTACTGAAATTCAAGTTTGAAGTGTGTATAATTATTTTCTTGAGATTGTCTAGAAATGGCGAAAGTAAGATGAATTTTGAGGAGTATGTCGATTATGCGAACGATACGTCATATAATTATTTATCGCGACGATATTTAGGTACGCGATGCCGATAACCCATTTGACTTTTACAACAACGAACAGTTCCAAAGACGATTTCGGTTTCAGAAGGAAACCGTGCAGAATTTTTTTTTACCCTTGGTATTTGAAAGTGCTAACGTAGTTCTGATCGTGGACTATCAATTCCGACAACAATCCAGCTACTGCATACTGATCGGGGACAGCGGCTATGCCCAAACATCGTATATGTTCACGCCTATGCTTCATCCACAGACTCCAGCTGAGTTCCAATACAATAGGGCTCACATAAAAAAAAGAAACGTAATTGAGCGATTCAAAGGGGTCTGGAAAAGGCGATTTGCATGTCTCAGTAGAAAATTACAAAACAAATTACCAAACACCTTAAATATCATTAGTGCCTGTGCCATACTCCACAATATTTCTATCATGGTAAATGGAGACATGCGGACGCCAGAACCCAGAGTGGTCCAACATAATTCTGCTGCCGTTATCCGAATGCAACTGCTCGGCGCAGTATGTTTCCATTTTTTTTATCCTATTTCTTTTGACAGAGTACATCCATCGTTTCTTTGGTCTTCCCCTACTCTTATAATAAATATTCGTAATCAAATCTTTCTTCACAACATGTTCCTCATTCAGCCGCATCACGAACTCATACCATTACAACCATAGACTTACCACAACTTTTCAGACGTCTTCCTCTTTGTATTACTTTGTTATTCCATCCATTCACATGACACTACACATCCCCCATTCATCTGAGCATTTTCATATAAAATTGCCTTTCATTTTGTTTTTTTAGCCAAACATTGTGATCCGATGACCTGGTAAAGGTTACGGGAATCCGTTGGATGCGAGTCGCACGGCACCGGGCAACACTTGGGGGAGGCCTATGTCCGGCGGTGGACGTCTTTCCTTTCGGCTGGAATGATGATGATGATTTTGATCCGTACAATACAGCAGGTCTTACCATTTATTTGCCTAACCGTGGTGCCTTGATTTTCTTTGAAATCGTTCTCTTCACACTATGGAAAACTATAAAAATCACATTATTTTCGTATGCAGAAACTGTTCGAAAGATTAATAGTCGAAAGGTTAATTAGTCGAAGAAAGCAATGTTTAACAAAATTGGAAAGCCATGGGAGAGGCCTTTGCCCAGCTGTGGGACATAGCGGGCTGATATAAAGTAAAATAGGGAAGCTATCACCAACCCGTCTTGAGCAAGTTTGGTGATCAATGCTCGTGCCTTCTCAGTATGAGAAGAGGCTATTGCCCAGCAGTGGGACAGTAATAGGCTGGTATTATTTTTGTAAAAGAAAACACGGTTCATTTTTGGTTCCAACGTTCTCGTTCTGAAAACTTTTACCTGCAGCCTGTGCAATGGACGGCCGGAGACCATAGTTGCTAATACCTATTTTCCGTCGCGTTTAATTTCAAAGCTACCTAGTATGTAGGAGGAATTAGTAATTCATGATTATTACTAAGAATTGCAAGCACTTGCTCCGTGGTAAATATATATTGAGCACAGTTTCTTTCCCAAATCGGTGGGTATTTGGAAATGTTCACTGTCGTGGAATTGTATGAGCTATTTATCAAGATCGCGTATATAATATAGTCGTGACAAATAATCATAATATGGAGTATCGTACACATAAAAGATGAATACAAGCTTAATTCATTTGGTATTTCTAAAGCATGAGAATGAAAATATCGTGAGGAAACCGGCATGTCCTAGAACCAAAAATTCGAACACATGGGAGCATTAATAGGTTGATGATGATGATGGTGATGAAAATGTTAACGCAGCATTTTGAATCTCAGAGAACAAGAGCGAGCTTGCATAGGTAGCTCGTGAATTCGTGATGTTTGGGAACTAATATTGGTTTATTTTTGAAATTTAGCAAGTTGTATGAGAAACCAATGCGGTACATAAGTTGCTTACCGAACATCATTTATTTTAAATAGTTTTTGGCTAAGGTTGTTTTGTTTTTTTATTTAGCCCCCAACCTACATCTTTAGTATATTTGTGTTGCGGTATTATACATATACTCGTAACTCGTTAATATAGTACATTCCTTGAGTTTAAGAAACATTATTTAATTATTTTTTTTAATCTACTGAACGGATTTTGATGAAATTTTGCACACAGATACTTTAAAACCTGGATTAAAACATAGGATACTTTTATCCCGGTAGTAAGATCTCATGGGACAAATATCAAACTTCACGCGGCCGAAGCCGCTGGCAGAAGCTAGTAATAATATAATAAGATCGAATACTTCTAAGCTGCTCGGTTCATCGTTCATCGTCGAAGCCAGTTATGGCAAGAGAGGTTCCCACCACCTTACAAATTGAAGCCCCAAGAACACAACCTGGCTACGGACAGACATTTTTTTTTGTTTCGCATGGGAAATCAAAGAAAACCCATCCCTGTTCCTTCCTCGCCCTTTACCTACAGTGACCTGCAGTGGCCTATTTGGAAAGCTCTGAATCGATTGCGTACACAAGTAGGCCGCTGCAAAACATATTTGGCAAAATGGAGTATTATTGGTTCCTCCAATACCGAGTGCAAGTGCGGCGGTCCGAACCAAACTATGCCGGGGCTATCTGCTGAAGTGTCCAAGGTGTTCGTTTACCTGCACTTGTTACGACCTGAATAGCGCCTCTGCCACTGCAATAAACGTGGCCACCTACTGGGGCCAAACTATGTGCGTGTGGATTGAGGGCCACTTTGATAAAATTCTTTGAAAAAGTGCTTAGGATTTAGAAACATTCCCAAAGAATTGTGAAAGTTGGAATGCCATTTTGTGAAAGTCAATTAAGCGTGTTATGGACTGCAAAGTTAGTATAGAAGTACATCGATACGACAAGCAGAAGAAGGTTCATCTTCCGACTGAATTCTTTGCTCAACTCTGGACGACCGGAACTTGCTAATAGAGCAAACTGGCGAAGAAAAGCTCAGAAGCTGTGAGCTCATAAAGCACAGCTGGATTGGAGAGACCACCATGAAGCCGCGACGGATTGGAGGCAGCAGGGTACAATTTATTAAAAATTGCGGTTTCAAGGGTGCAAAAATGCAAAATCTGGCACTTCCTTGGATTTTACCCCTATTTTTCTAAATAAGTATGTATGTATGCTCCAGTTTTTTATGTTGATAATTGTGTGATGTTTATATTTATATTTTTGCTGTCTCGTAGGTCCACTAGTCATAAACTGCACAGTGTGAGGTTATGGGTTCGATTCCCAGGCCATGCAGTGTTGTTGGGTTTTACTAACCCATAGACTGGATCTAATGTTACGTAGGACTAAAAGAAAATGAAAAATCATTTTCTTTGTTTTTCTATGTCTTTAAAATGTGTTATGTAGATATTTTACTTATTTGTTATACATACGTGATACTACTTTTATAATAAAAATCAATTGGCTTGCATAATGTGTAATAATTTATTTTTAATTTTTTTCGGCGTCCTCCCTTGCAGCCTCACTGAATTGAAGCAACTGCGCGGCACTTAAACGGTCCAGCTTTGCATTTTAGTAGGCTTCCTCTGCTGCCTTTAATAGCCACTTCCTCTCCTGCATTTTCATCTGGCGCAGTTCTTCCTCTCTTTCTTGAATCCGCTTTAAGTTTTTCACTTTTAGCAAATGTGATTCTTGATCTCGTTCCTCATTCCCTTTTAAATTTTTTGGCCGTGCCTCAAACTCCATGCCCTCGGACTCACAGCCTACATGTTATTTGGTACTTACGCGGTACTTGCGCGTATTATTTATGGAGTTATATTCTTGGGTCAGGCGAACTCAAGCATTTTTTTTGCTGATGGGCTGCCCGTCCACGACGTACATAAATGGAGCTTTTTCTCCGGAGGTAAAGCAAACCTTGAGGCCATTTTAAATTCTTGAGAATGATTCTTGAATGATGAAAAAATATTTATTTGAAAGTTAATCCGTTTTATGCGGTTTTATGATTTTGTTCTTTGACAGATGATGTCAACCAAGAGCATTCGATCGAACATCAATTTATGACATCTCTAGCATTGTGACGTATTCTATTAAAACATTTTTAGCATATAAAGCAGCTTGCAACCTTCATGCAACATACTTATTTTGAGTTTGATTTGGGCAGCATGTTTTGCAGGTAGATTAAGGTGAGTACTCATATGAGCATTTCAACGTATTGTAATGTTTTTACGAAAGCTTGGCACGGTGTTCAACGTATTTACTTGTAACATTCCTTTGGTTTCCGTCAAGAATGTGTGATGTAACATTGGTTGATAATTTTAGGAATAATGATAAAACTACAAGTTTGCGATTGAAAAGATGTAAAACGACAATAAAATAAAAGAATATGTTTAGATGGTTTAGACATCTTGATAGAACGAGTAAAAGGCGACTAAAAAAAACCGAAAGAGAACGTAGGAGGACATACTTTATTGGTACCTAAAGGTTTCTTAAAAAAAGTCAGGTGGCAGTGCTCGAGTCCTGCGTGCGTGTCGCCGCGTGTTCCCAGATATATGAACGTGAATGAAGCAAAAGTAGTACCTAAATCAAGTTTTAACAAAGTGTTAAGCAGCTTGGTGTCTTCATGACTTGTTGAAAATACATGTTTTAGCTAGTCTGTACTCACCCTATGAACATAATTTTGTAGGCGTGTCGGAGGCGGTGGCCTGCAGTGGTTTCCTTGTTACCATGGCAACAAAGACCGTTTCAAGCAAAAAAATGGTCTTAAGCAAGTTTTTGGAATACGGGTGTAAGTCTGTAACCACTGAGTTTGTTGTTCTTTTAGTGACGTAGCTAGTCCTAGTAGCAGCCCTGTATCATTTTGTTTTTGGGGCCCTATGAATCTCAAATTAGTTTTGCAAAAATAAGAAAGTACCTGCCATCCTGACTTGCATCGATTTAGTTGTTATTCACCTGGTGAATCATTCAACAAAGAGCGAGAGAAGCGAGCTCAAAAAAAATGTGTTTTCTGGACCGCGATAAGTTATATTTTCGTTATAGGTATATTTTATCAAGCAGAACATTTGAGAAATGGAGAAGATTTTGTGATTTTTTTCCTCATCAGGGGGCCCTTGTTACTCGGGTGCCCCATATAATTGATACGGCTGCTACGGCGGTAGCTACGCCACTGGTTTCTTTTCAAAATAGTCGAATAGCAAGCACCGACCTCACCTAGTTGATGCACTACAAGATGGTTGGATGGCTGTTTGTTCTTTCACGTCGTTTCACGCGAAACTACTGAACAGATTTGCATGAAATTTGGCACACAGATCCTGTGGGTGAACTACCGAAATTCACGTGGGCAAAACCGGGTGCATAAGAATAGTAGAATTTTTAAACCATTTTACAGAAATACAAATTATTCTCCATTTATATAGTATTCAACAATTTTGAGGATATTTGGAAAGGTTTTGATCAGATTCGTATATTCAGGTTTCACTGAGACACTCGGCGCGGCGTCCCGTTGGATTAAATTTTCTTAGTCGATGAATGCAGCTGCGATATCGCTCAAACTGCATTATTAAATTTAAAGTCACTATGCAGAGAGTTTATTTTCGTCTTTTTATCCTAGGTAATGAATTTCATTTGTGTACCCTGATGATTTACTTTTCTTTAAGTTTTCTGAAAGCTGGTCGAAGTTTGATTGTTTGTAGTGGGTAAATGTCGGGGAGGTTATAAATCTGTCTGGGTTAGGGTTTGAAATTATGGTTGGAAATTATTTATGTTTTCTTCTGTCATTGTAAAATCACTTGAAAAGTACATGGTATTATGATACGTAATGCTTTACTTTGGTTAGTGACATAAATTAACGCCTGTTTTTTCTGCAAGTAAGTAGACTGTTGTCAGTGTAACGTGGTGTTTTTTTTCCATATGAAAACAAAACTCTTTTTAAAAACCTAAAAATAATCGAGTCATATTACATTTTCGCGAACACAATCGTTTTTCACGTTAAAATGAGCAGTTAATTACATATTTTCCATTAAAGCAGCCACATATTTCACGTCAGAAAACACCGTCATCTGATTCGTACTTTACTCCGCAGCGCAACCTCACTATGTAATTAAACTTAAAAATGCACAATAAATATTTTCCGCTCATTACCACCTGTCTATCAACCGTAATGAATTAACAAGTGTACACTGCCCAATTATTCGGGCACGCAGTGTAATGTAAGCAAAAACAATTTGTTGACTGTACGGGCACCCGCAACTAAAGTTTACCGAAACAAGCGACGTATTGCAGCGTACACGTCAGTGCAAATAAAAGTGCACAGTGCGGGCGGCTAGTTAAAATTTCACGAGTCGGTCTAACGGTTGGACGCACTGTTATTCGGAGTTCGAATTGCGTTCTGTTTTCGAACACCATTTTTTGAATATTTCAGTTGGTGTTCGGCATTTTTTGGCAGTTGTACCTTTATATATGTCACTTTAGTTACGGTGCATAAGTTTGAAAATTAGCATGATTTCTGTGGTTGATGTTAAATATGGAAAGAAAACTAACAGAGCGATTTCAAAAGAGGACTGACAAGACGATATGTTACATGACGACATGTTATATTCAATTATGTAATGAAAAAAAAAAAAAAGGCACTGAAATATCAAACATGAGTGACATTAACCAAACCAATATTCATTTAAACAATAATCAGTTAATAATTCCCACCCCTAACAAAGACCGAACAAGCGCAAAACAACAAAACTCATACATTATAATTAACAAACATTTGGTAATATTAAATTCCTCATATTTCCCGAATTTACATAACAATGATATCAGTAGAATTTATTATGTATTATTGTATTGGAAGCCATTGGAAGCCATTGGTCCGTCACGGGCCGAGAGCACACATTCCGATTTATTTGTATTAAAACAATACAACGCTGAACAAAGGTTTGGTACATCGATTGTCTCATCTGCCATTCAGTTATTGAGTACACCCCTTAAATGGCAAATAAATTCCGGTGTACCTATAATATTTTCAAAGGGTGTTTTTATTTTTTTCTGTTCGGATGTGGTTTGGATCTCTGAATTTATATAAATGTCACACTATTGTAGTCTACACCATGACAGGTAGGTTAGGTAAGGAAAAATAAGGTTAGTTGAGTTGAGGATCTCGAGGCCAAATAATAACAGACGCTTGAGGTGATCTTTAGGTTAAGGTGTGCTTGCCTGACATACCGATTCCATACCATACTTTTCTCCGTGGCTCAGAAGATCCTGGCTGTCATTTGTAGATCTTTGACAGTCGTTACAGGTAGGCAGTGGCCCAAAAAGTCTGTCAACCAGTCTTACCAAGGGATATTGTATTGCCCAGTACTAACTGGGTTGTGGAGGTCAGATAGGCAGTCACTCCAACTCCTAAAATACTGGTATTCAGTTGCATCCGTTTAGACTGGAAGCCGACCCCAACATAGTTGGGAAAAGGCTTGGCAGATGAGGATGAGGTTAGGTTAGGAAGTTAAGTAATTAAATCACGAATTACAATCATAATTTTCTCCTGTCCCAGCCGTGGGAACATTAAAGGCTTAAGTTTTTCCATCTATCAAAGGTGGACGCACACTTATCCGCGCCGAAGGAATCGACCGCGCCGAAAGAATTTTTTCTCATACGTATGACGTCATCTATTCGTCCGATTCGACGCGGATAAGTGTGCGAGGTTTATTAGGATTTCATACAAGTAATTCTAAAATTCGATTCTTTCGGCGCGGTCGATTCCTTCGGCGCGGATAGGTGTGCGTCCACCTTTAGACAGCAGTTGCGTGTCTGTGTTAAGAATTTCGAAGTTGAAAAAAATCTTTAGTAGTTTAACATTTTTCTTGAACTGCTTACAAACAGACTTTTTAAATAATTTAGACTCTATTTAAAGATATTTAACGCTGCATGTTGTCTCATAGACGTTACCAAACCAAATCCCACCTGTTGCCACACATCTGCCCACTCTTTAAACTAAACCATTCAGATAACTTGGCCCTCTAACCCAAAAGGCATACGCATTCATTTCCATCCCACTAAAAAATCATCCGACAACTGAAGTTAATTTCACTTAGGTACACTTCGTAATCTACACCGCTGTATTGTTGGGCCGTCAATCCTTGACAGGCGATGGACACAAAGCAAGGCGATAATGTCACTCACAATGTAAACAAAAGCGGGTAGACATTTTGTAAATTTTCCCGTTTCCGCGACTCCGATGGGAAGATTAAAAACATTTTGTTTGATTCAAGGAAATTTAGTGTTTAAATTTTGATAGATTTTCAAACACATTTCCTTGGAAAATACGGAGCCAATATATTTTCAAACCTGTGTTTGTAGTGTCTGATCTCTGTGTAAGGGTATAATTACTAGGATCCAATGTGTTAATACTGGGTTTTACCATAATAAATAAATAAATATCGCTGGACATTAACACACAGCGCCACTTAGTGCCACACTAAGCAAGGCTTGTGTCGTGGACACCAGATAGTTGATATACTACGTATATACTTTTTGTTTGTAAATACATACTTATTATATGTATAAACATCCATGACTCGGAAACAAAATGTCCATGCTCATCACACAAACATTTGCTCCTACCGGGATTCGAACCCGAGACCCTAAGAACGTAAGGCAGCCTCATTACCGCCACGCCAATAATACCATTACTATCTAGAGAATTTTCATTACAGAGTATGGTTTCATGAAGGAGCTTATAGCTAAGTAATAACAGCCGCTTGGATAAATCTTCAAGTTAAGCCGCGCTGGCCTAGCTTGGTCAGTGGATGGGTGATCACCCATTGCACACCGGCGAGTTTCCTCCGCGCCTTGGAAAGCAGGTTAAGCTTTTAATCCCAGCTGTCAATAGGCTTGTTAACTGAAAAAATCTAATTAGTCCGTCACTTAGATTATCAAAAAATATTTGACCCGTATTTATTCTTTTGTCACATAAAACAAAATTGACGAAGATACGACGCTTTTAAAATTCCCAATACGTCACTGTTCGGTATGTTTCTTAGTGAGTACCGACGTCACGAGCGCCCACTCCCGAGTTTTGATGCGTTTTATCTCTGTCAATATTCGTTGATTTACAAAAACAAAAAATACGTGTCCATTATTTTCTAATACTCTAACTGACGGACTAAATAGATTTGCAATTACTGATGGTGGAAACAAGCCTATTGTACATCTTTGACAGTCGTAGCAGGTAAACAATGGCGCAAAAAGTCTGACCACCAGTCATACCATGTGGTATTGTATAACCCAGTCGGAACTGGGTTATAGAGGTCACAGACAATGAAATGTGTAGTCACTTCTGTTATTGTTTATCCGGGGAATACAGTGTAATATGTTATCTTTTCTATTTATTCATTCATCATCATCATTTCAGCCGAAAGACGTCCACTGCTGGACATATGCCTCCCCCAAGTGTCGCCACATTAACCGGTCCCGTGCGACTCGCATCCAATGAACTCCCGCAACCTTCACCAGGTCATCGGTCCACCTAGTGGGAGGTCTTCCAACGCATCGTCTTGCGGTTCACGGTCGCCACTCCAGAACTTTTGGGCCCCATCGGCCATCCGTTCTGCAAGCAATGTGCCCTGCCCACTGTCACTTAAGTTTGGCAATTCTTCGGGCTATGTCGGTGGGTGGGTGACTTTAACTTTTAGCTTTTACTTTAACTAAAACCTTTAACTTTTTATTCATTCATTCGTTCATATTATCTTTAGCAAACAATGTACACGTGGACAATCTTAGATATTTTCAGAACGGGGCACGTGTAGATTCAGTGTTTAGCAAACAAAAACATCTTTATCTCACCTATTAACGCAAGTTTTATAATGCCTGAAAGTGTAATTACGTTTCACTGCAATAAACAAAACCAGAAAAATATACGATATTCTTCAGGATATACTTATGCTAGTATGATAGTGTTTTGAAAACATAATATAATTAATTTTCCTCAATAAAAAACGTCACGAACTTATCTCTAATAATTTCTTTTATACGAGTAAAAACCATACTAAAATACATGCGATCATTCAGATTTTTTGGCAAATAATTCTACAAGCAACATAATTATTAGCAAAATCAAAATCAATCAAGCATCATAGTGTTTTATTTTTTAGTCCAATGAATAGTTTTTTGTAAATTCGGCCCGCAGTGACTGACGTAACAACCACTTTGTAGTGCAAGCTGATTAGAATTTTATTCTAACAGTTTTGTGTGGTGAAAAACCACCACAAATAGAGTTGCTAATTTAGCTCCTTTAATCCCCTTAACAGTATTATTTCACACTAATTCTTGGTGACAATGTTGGTCTGGACAATTATCGGGAAAACTAATTTCGGATACAGCTGAAGCACGTTTTAATGAGAAGAAGATAAACAAGTTAGATATCTGACTGTTTTGATTAATATTAAGGGGTACTTAAATGAATGTAGTAGTAATACATATAACACGACGCAAGCATATACTCGTACAACGTTATTTGTTAGTCTTTTTTATTACTTAAAGAGCGGATAGTACTCATGAAAATGAAAAACATTTACTATGGGACCAAACCTGAAATAAAATTTAAAAAAATCAGCTGTTCAGTACATTTTGACCAGATAAGCGAACATAATTTATGATTGTGTTCCACGCGCGCCTCAATCAGATGTCAGCATAAAGAAAACATCCGCAAGGGCCGAAGCCTGCCGGGGCTGTGGGACAGTTCGAAAGACATACCGTGGATGGGTTTTAGTCAGTAAAAGTCTGACACTCCCCCCTTCCGCTCCGCCCAGAGCGGGAGGAGTCATTTGCTGATTTCGCATCTCAAAAAAAAAGGTACTGTTAGGTACAACTCTGTTAATAATAAGTTTATGGTGTCATTAATGGTTAAATTATATAAATTTATTTTAATTTTTACATAAATTAATTTATGATTTACATAAATAATTTTTAGCGGGTAAATTTTTATGCTCCAGAATACTGAATACGAATTTCCTAAAGTTTTCACATACATAATCCTATATCCATATTTCCCCTGGGCTACGGAACCCCACCGCTATGGGCACGCAATCCTAATCCGCAGCTGTAAGCGTAACAAGCGTTTATTGCCCTAAACGGGGATTTATGTCGAGACCACAAGCAACTTTCACCTGTGACGTAGATCACGAATTGCAGAGGGGACATTTTACGAGGATGAGGTATTTGATTGAAAGAAAGAAAGAAAAAGTATTTATTAGAGTCACAAATTCACAAAAAAAGATTTAATAAATAATTTTTCTTATAAACAATGAGACAAAACGTGTCCTTTTTTTTTACAAAAAAAAAACAGCAACCGCTCATGCGGTACTCATGTACTGCATCTACTCTATGTAATGCTTGCCGCGGTCAATCCGTGGATGTGACCATTAGTAAACGGATGGTCTATATGGTCATACGGATACTGACACATACGGATGGTTACACTAACGATGTGACCATAGATTTTGTACCATTTTTTTATTTAAAAGAGTGTCCATGGAGTTCCTTGCCTATTCTTCCCCATAGAGATCTACTCTAAGGAATGGGTAACTACAGTACTTTAACAAGTTATTATGGTATGTGTGGCAGCTTCATATTTTTTTTATTGATTTTCAAAAGTACCTGTAATGGTCTAATTGAAATGAACGGTTTGAGTTTGATTCATCGACCGGCCAATCCATTCATTTTGTGCCGTTCCGGCTATAAATACCCCGTAAATATTTAAACCCGTAGGTAGCCAGTAGCCCAAAATTCTGACAACCAGTCTTGTATTGCAATAGCCCCATGTAAAATCAAAAACAAAGAACAAGAAACCGATAAGACTGAAATCTCACACCAACTTATATGAGAAAAGGTTAGGCGGATGGTGATCCACCCCAGAAACAAGTAGGTAGATAAGCAAATAAATGTCAAAGGGTTTTACACCAATCAAAATAATTCAGTTCTGTTATACGCGTACATTTTTACTCTTTGCCCAAATCTTACAGGAGCGCGGAAGTCATTGACACGGTAAAGAGATTGATGGTTTAATTTCAGTAATGGCTGCTTATTAGGAAAGAGGCTGTTGTGAACGGGAGATGCACGGTTTTTGGCTTCAATGTGTCAATGGGCGGTTTAAAATGTATTATTGGATGTAGGAAGTGGAACTGTACAAGTTTTCGCTTTGCATCCTGGTCAAATTCAAGAGTTCATGTAGGCTGTCAAAATCTGAGTGCGGTTTTCTTCGATCAATATCGAAGGCGGTTTTATTGTTTTTAGGTTTTTTTGTGAGGAATATTAAAAACAAAACTAATTCGTAAATAAAAAAGAATTCAATTATACCCATATGGTGCACTCCTCAGTCTAAAAACATGTAAAAATGAACTCACAGCGTAATCCTCACACTATTTTCACGCACATTAAATAAATTTATTTCTTAAGTTACCAGTTTATAATGTACCTAAAGGTAAACTGTTAATCTATTTTCATTTCACGTATCCTTTTATTTTCTGAAAAACGAATATCGTAAAATTGTCCTTCGTTTGTTCAGCGCCTAATGGGACAAAAAACAGGGAAAGACAATCCATACATCATATTCTATTTTTCCTGTCCCCCGTAATCGGCGCTTGGTAATCCGAGCATTGCGAACAAACCGAGTGCCGCGGTATCCCCCACAATTTGTACAGCTATAGTATACTATAATATAGCACGGTGTAGTGATGTTGACCACATTGTCGATATCTTGAGAAATACTGATTGAGCGCTTTCCCCGAAATATATTGAAATTTCAATCTATAGGCATCATTTTGTGTAATATCGAAACCAGGAATCGAACCAAAGGTTCGTGCAGTAATCGCTCTGCTTGAAACACAGTTTCATACAAATATTGAGTTGCCTTTTTGTCTAAAATGTAAAAAAAAAACTACAATGACAAAACACATTGGCAATGACAAACAAAACAATAAACTCTACAAACAATTTCATACTAAATTCTTCCTTCAAGTTCTCCACACAACCGGCATCAATCATCTCATTCTGACAAAACTTTTATCTAACAGAAAACTGAAACTAGAAATATCTAACAGCAAATGCATCTTCTGGTGAAACAAAACTAAGGAGTTCTGATTTCCCAGAGGCAGGTCAGACCACTACTCCATCGTATTAAATACTAAGCTTCGGAATTTATTTACGGACTAGACTCACATGCGGGGTAATCTGAAATCCATCACAATATACTCAGGTATTCTAGTGGACTGTAATCCTAGACGAACAGTTTAGTGAAGTGCTTACGAAAACGCGCATCTGTCGATCAATTCTGTTGAAAGTTCAACGTCGATAAAGAAAGTGATATCTAATACATTAGAAGAAGGTTACGCAAGTTATACAAACCAAATAATTACAGCTTAATTATTATAAAGTAAGGTTTGTACAGCAGTGAAAAGGTTTTGCCGGATTCACCCTGTTTTTATAATACGAGTGCGTTTATCAATAATCTATTAATCTCTACAAAAATGCCTTATGTAAAACATAAAAACTAAGTCTGAAAATGTAACCATTTCATAATTGTTAATATTTAAGGAAACTCCTGTTTATTATTGTCGGACAAAAATGGAAAGATTTTTTTATTTTTTTTATTGATCTCTATCACAATGCTGTTTATTTGACCCAATGGTTGACTGGTAGATAATGCTTTATGGCATTAAGTCCACCCATGTACCACTATTGTACATGAAGTTTAAAAAAATAAAAATATCGATACACCTTCTGCCCAACACCAAAAAAAATCGATAATGCATCGAATTTCCCGAAGGGCTCGAAACGAAGGCAAATCGACAAAGATGGATCTGATCTAAGACGAGTCGGAAACCTAATATTTATTATTGGTTATCATATTCTTAATATACGATGTAGTTACCTGCCTTTGCGTAAGAATATTTCCGTCTGGGGGAAAGAAAATCAAAGTGTATTGAGAGCTCGTTTGAGATTGTGATGGAAATGTTGCACTGAGTACTGATGGTTTGTTGTCATCTGTTGAGATTGTAAAGACTAGATTAGAAAGAACATCGTCAAAAATAGGCTCAGTAGCTGACGCATACATTTTTGGCTACTTATCGTTGGTTTGTCTGTTCGAAAGCTTATATACGCTTAAACTATATGCGGCCTCGTTGATCTTGTGCGCAATTGATTGCTATAGCCTCGTACTATATTAAATGGAATTAAAAGCATAGGTCAACTATTGTGGCTGTACTATGTTATCTCTGTCTATTTAGGTGTAGTATGGTTGGGTGGGGTCAGGAGTGTAGATGTAATTATTATTATCGTTGAATCTGTTACACTTCACATATGTATATTGTTTATTCCTTTACACTTTTTTATTCTTGACGACCCGAATGGCGCAGCGGTAGTGAGGCTGGCAGGCTGCCTTACGTTCTTAGGGTCCCGGGTTCGAATCCCGGTAGGAGCAAATGTTTGTTTGATGAGCATGGACATTTGTTTCCGAGTCATGGATGTTTATATGTATAATAAGTATGTATTTACAAACAAAAAGTATATATGTAGTATATCAACTGTCTCATGGTGACCACGACACAAGCCTTGCTTAGTGTGGCACTAGATGGCGCTGTGTGTAATGTCCAGCAATATTTATTATTATTCTTAGCTGTATTAGACCGTGGCATCACTTTGGGCTGTATCACAATATCAGCGCCGTGAAGTTTATTTTGTTCATGAGCACCATGCCTGAAATAGGAGCCTTTTGCCAAAAAAAACGAAATTTGTCCTGTATGAGACCGTACAGGACAAATTTCGTTTTTTTTAGTTAAAATTATAATTTAATCATTTATTTTTAGGTGTTTTGTCCGGGAGATAAGGGAGACAGAAACGTGGTAAAATACAGACGTGATTTTACTTGAAACATTAATATTTATCCACTCTTACCTCGTATTTTTCCGTGCTTGTTCAAAGGTTTTCAATCAACATACAACCAGCTTTCAATTTTCAAAAAACTTGTGAGTTAAATGAAAAATTCTAACAAGTGGAACCTTTGACGGGCCATTTGCAATGTAAATCTGGGTGGCATACGGTTCGATCCATCTGCCTAATGGACACGGCTCGCGAGTGTACACTGCTTGAATCTATGAAATGCATTCTCTTGCACTGTCGGTCTGTTTGTCATGTAGAAGTAAAATAGGTTATGTTTGATGGACTGTACCTACATTGGACTGCACCTACATTTTCAACCGACATCAAAAAGTAGATTTTTTGCGTTTTGAAATGGAGGTGTGGTGTTAGGGGTTACTCGCGTTGCAGTGGGTTAGTATTCCTTCTATTTTGCCTTGCCTTCTCTGAAAGAAAGTTCGTATTATTTTTTACAACAAAATTGCTGAACTAAGAAAATTAGCTGTGAATATTTTCAACTTGTGCCTCTGTTTGGCCAGTTTTGGAAATAATTCCAGTACTTAAATTAATCATACTTATGTCTTACTTATAAATACGTTTATGAATTAGTTGGTATAAAGGATGTGAAATTGACGCACAAAGAGTTACCACGTGTTCAGTACTTCTTACTGACCCCCCCCCCCCATACAGCATTATTTCATAAGGTAGGCCTTTTTGTCAATCTGCTGTTGCCTACAAAAGATCAATCTTTGTTTCGGAATGAATGTACAAACGTGATAAAATCGGTTAAGCGTTGATGTTCCTTAAACCTAGAAATATCTCTAACCTTCAGCACTTCGGTTTCAAAACTCCCAGGATTATCTTTCTACCAAAGACTTAGCTGTAAGCTAGATTTATGTATATAATAACCACTATGGAGGCTTCTATAGAACCCCTCATCTCAATCCTGACCAGACATCAGGGAGTCCGTCAGATCAGCCATTCCGTGGACATTAACTGCCACACAACAATAGCGTGACATGATTACCGACGGTCATACGTAATGTTGATTGATGATGACACACTGGCCACCTTCCGGCAGGTAAATCATTTGAGAGCTGAATGGCTTGGAGTTCTGCTTGTGACGTGAAGGGAAATGCAGGTTTAAGCAGGAAACTTTTAAGGTGGATGCTTTAGGGTTGCCTGCGAAATTAATTTTTTTTATTTTTGTATTTGTAAAGGGGGTTTTTATCCATACGGCTATGATGTAGGGTTTGCTAAAATGATTTGGATTAGCCCAACGTCCCAGAATGTTTAATTTAAACTTTAACTTAACTTTAATTTTCCCTTTCATCCTTGTTCTTAAGAGGCCTGCGGAGCATGCGTTGTTCATATAAACGTAATACCAAACAGTTCGTATTTATTTCGATTGGATTACAGATTATCTAGGTACTACGAAGAGTGTAGGATATGATGGTGTTAGTACAAATATTGTTAAAATTGTTGCTGATATTGTATGTGGCCCACTGTGTCATATAATGAACTTGTGTATTAGTGAGGGAAAGTTTCCAAATGCGTTGAAAAAATCTATAGTAAAGCCATTGCATAAGAAGCAAGAAAAAGATCTGATGCAAAATTACAGGCCAGTCTCATTAATTCCCATTTTCTCAAAAATATTTGAAAAATATATTTCTAGAGAACTAAGTACATATATAGATAAAAATGATGTACTTTGTAATGAACAAAAGGGATTTAGAAAAAATAAAACAATCAATATGGCGATTTACGACTTTCTGCACAAAATAATGCTCAATATGGATAAAAATACGCCCGTCTGCGCAATTTATTGTGACATGACGCAGGCATTTGATTATGTTCAGCATAATATTCTATTGCAAAAGCTCGAAGCGTATGGTGTTAGAGGAAACGTCCAAAAACTCTTACAATCTTATTTACTAGAAAGGAAGCAAACAACCGAAATAACGAGGATTAATGCGAGCACTAAACGTGAAGTAATTTTTAAATCTGGGGAGCGTAACGTCGACTATGGCGTACCACAAGGAAGTGTGTTAGGACCTCCGTTATTTACTCTTTACATCAACGATTTTCCCAAATGTATAGAACACAGTATGACGCTTTTTGCAGATGACAGCACGATAACCATTCCTTGTGATAATAAGCATATTTATGAAACTGATATAAATAATACCTTAAACAAAGCGATTCTATGGTTACAAAATAATAACCTCAACATTAACTTAAGCAAAACAGTAATAATGCATTTTAGCCAAAGACAGTTAAAATTTCCAAATTTTAAAGTTAAGTATCAGAACAATGTAATTGACACAGTAATTTCCACTAAGTTTTTAGGATTAACCATTGATCGTAATTTAAATTGGAAGGCTCACATAGAGGTAATTTGCAAAAAATTAAGTAACAGCGCATTTGCATTATATAAATTATCGCGGATCCTAAAGACTGATGCCCTATTAACCGCCTATTATGGCATAGCAGAGTCTATAATCAGATACGGCATAATTTTTTGGGGAAATTCTACGGATAGGGATATCGCGTTTAAAGCACAAAAAAAGTGCCTTAGATCTATTTTTAAATTAAAAACGACTGACAGCTGCAAGCCGTTTTTCATAAGCCACAACATTTTGACTTTACCATCAATTTATATTTTTGAAATTGCGATGTATGTTAAATTAAACCCTAAGCTATTTCCCCGCATGGCCGACCGGTTTCCAAGAAACAGACGTGATAACAGTCAACTTTGTCAACATAGTTCTCAGACTGCACTTATGCGCAAGAGTGTTTTTTGTATGGCTCCCATTATTTTCAATAAGCTCCCCAATGACTGGAAAGAGCTAAGCGTAGTAGCTTTTAAAAGAAAATTAAAACATTTTTTAGCTAGTAAAGCATATTATGATGTTAATGAATTTTTAAGTGAATTAATTTTTAACTGACATTCTCTCAGATTTAATTTTATGTGAAATGAATTGTAATGTAATAACGATTATGATAGTGATGTATTGAATTTAATTTTCTGTGGACCTATGTTGACATTCTTATATTTGTTTTTTCTAATTACTTGTTATTTGACAATTGAATCCATTATAATGTAATCAATTAATAATGTAATTTTACTTATGTCAGCATTGTCAATGTTAATTTAATGCTATTTTTTAAGTCTAAGTTTGTATTAATATTTGCACACCATGACAATATGGTAAACATGTTAGCACAACTCTTCTTCTGACACCTTGCATGCATTTGTTCTTTATAATTGTATGTACACTAATGTTTGCGCAAATAAAGTTATCTGAATCTGAATCTGAATCTGAATCTAAATAAAATACACGTTTTACGGTAGGACTCAATGTAACGGACTCAAAACATTGCTGGTAGATCGGGACCGAAACGTGGTCGCTCACAATGGGCCTTATCAAAAGGCTTAAAGTCACCCAAAGGGCAATGATCGAATCAGAAATGAAGCAGCAAGAGAACCCAGGTCACCGACGTAGCCCGAAGAATTGCCAAACTTAAGTGGCAGTAGGCAGGGCACATTACTCGCAGAACGGATGGCCGATGGGGCCGAAAAGTTCTGGAGTGGCGACCGTGAACCGAAAGACGATGCGTTGGAAGACCTCCCACTCGGTGGTCCAATGACCTGGTGAAGGTTGCTGGAATCCGTTGGATTCGAGTCGCACGGGACCGGTCAATGTGGCGACACTTGGGGGAGGCCTATGTCCAGCAGTGGACGTCTTTCGGCTGAGATGATGATGATGATGATGAGATGCATTGATTAGTGCATGGTGCATGGTCCATATCATCATTCTCTTGCCCTTATCCCAATTTATTTGTGGTCGGCGCAGCATGTCTTCTTCTTCCATACTCCTCTATTTCGTCATCTCAACAGGCACTTCTTTTCTTCTCACATCCTTCTTAACACAGTCCATCCATCGTTTCTTTGGTCTTATACCCATCCACATTCATTCTCAAAACTATCCTGACGATATTTTCCTCGTTCCCCCTCATAGTGCATGTGATGGGTCATAGAGGAATTTAAAGTAAAGTGTACATTAAAAACTTGCTTACAAAAAAAAAACTTATGAAAAGTAGGAAACCTGACCTCCAATATCTCCGTAACTAATAGTTTCCCACGTTTGTTCCAGAACAAAGTATTACTTTGTTAAGAGTCTATTTACTCCTTTTAGACACTTGATTGACATTAAACTTAAAATGTCACTTACGGGATGTCTTGCCGTGATTTTTATTAATATTGAGCTCCCGATATTTCGATGCTGTTGCAAGCGCCATGATCGCGGGTTAAAAATCACGGAATATATTCCTTAATAGTAACATTTTAAGTTTAGTTGTGAACCATGATAGTTTAAAACAGTGTTTGATTGACATTGTATCACCGTGTTTAAATCCAATAAAACTTTCCTCCAAAAAATCCCATGCACATCCAGAGACCTAAAGCAATATCCACACCCGATACATACAGGCAGATAGTTGCAATCTCCCTTCAAAGCGTTATCCGTTTGATATAAGATCCAGATTCGATGTCCGTTTCTAATCTTGTTTCACGGTACTCCGTACCAAGTCCTTTTGGATCTGTTATTGAATATTTGTAAGTGTTTATGCGGTTAGATTGTATTGACATAAGAGGCTTTGGGAAGCTTTGAGAGGCTTGTGGTTTTAGTAGTAGCGCATGAATTTCTAAGCTGTTAGCTGTGACTGGATTGACGGTTTAGACGATTTCGCTTCGCACTTTCGATATGTTTGACAAGTGGAGACAAAAATGTGGTGGCCCACAAACGATGGGGAACTTAATTATTGTGTCCTACGTATCTTGTTGTTTGTTCATTGCAGTAACTGATGGATGTCAGTAGACAACTTGCTGTTTATACCTTGTCTAAAGCCTGTAGAATGATGAGTAGCAATAAGATGACAAAAAAAACTGAACGGATCAATCGAAGCTAAAATTGATTACATATACACCGTTATTTTTTAGTCATTTTAATTACTTTAACTCGAAAAAATGTAGGCAGCAGCTGATATTTTTTTCGAGATTTCATAGTCGGTCCCATAGTAAAAGTTGTTCATTTCATGAGTACTATCCGCCTTTAAAGTAATTAAAACGGCTAAACAATAATTTTGTATACAAAAAAAAAACTTGAGAGGTGTCAAGGGACACCCGGATGGAACGAAGTTCTGGCTTGCTTTCTATAAGAGAGAGAGAGACAGACAGAGAAACATGCGACGCCGCACAGCTTACTATAGCAAAACATTATTTCCCCGTTTTGGTTTTTTAAAACAACTTTCAGCGTTGCGAATGGCAAAAATTACGAAAACGGCCGGAGGGTGTTACTCAGTGCATTCCCAACTACTAGCGACATCTAGTAACACAACGGAGTAGTACTTACATATTTAAACAATAGATGTCGCAGTTACCAATATTATTAGTACCTACCACTCATACACATTAGATGGCGCTGTTCTAAAAAATAAAAAGTGTCGTGACAACTTTTCGTAAGAAATTTTTGCGTCTAGCCCCCTTTCACAACGCGCGATAAGGAACTTCGTTCCAATAAAATATATAATAAATCTAAACTAATATTATAAAGCTGAAGAGTTTGTTTGTTTGTTTGTTTGAACGCGCTAATCTCAGGAACTACTGGTTCTAATTGAAAAAATGTTTTTTGTGTTGGATAGTCCATTTATCGAGGAAGTTTTTAAGTTATTTTACATCACGCGACAACCAATAGGAGCGGAGGATAAATGAAAAATGTTACAAAAACGGGGGAAATTTATTCCCCCATTTATTTTGTGATTTTTTTCTTTCATACGCAACGCAGACGAAGTTGCGTGGGTCAGCTAGTAATATAAAAAATGCGGAACACCAAAAAGTCTACGATGTCGGGGACCGGGCGGTGCGCCTCAAATGGACCTGGACAGGACATCTTGCTAGATGCGGAAATGGCCGATATAGCAAGGCTTTGACTGAGTGGTGGCCAAGGATTGGCCAAAGAAGCAGGACCGTCCTAAAGCTCGTTGGGTCACGGGGAACACCTGGATCAGGGATGCACAGAACCGGTAAGTGTGGTGGAAAAAAGGGAGGTGTATACCCCAGCAGTCCGTGATTCTGGGCTGACATGATGATGATGATCATAAATATAACAAATACAAATACCTAACCTAACCCGGGATCCTAAGAACGTAAAGAGTATATAATGGCGTTTCATGCCGGTTCTTCTCCGTGGAATCGACCAACGCAAACCGTACAACTTTTTCGACGTTTTTTAAGTGCCCATTTAGGCCTATGTGAAATGAAATATTTTGTAAATCAGAAATAGTACAGTATTGTATAATTGCATAACACATGTGTGAGTACCATGTACCGTAAAGCTACCATTTGCATTTAGTTATCTTTCATTGACTTGAATATGCCTTGGTGGCTGAGAGAATGTCATGCTCGCTTAAATGTCTTGCTGATGGTGGCGGGTGGGTCGGGTCATTTGGTTCCCTTCAATATGGTTGAATTAAATGGCGCTGATCCATGCGTCATGTTCGTGAACGGGCGCTGTCAGTCGGGACTGGTCATCTCTTAGCTGCCATGGATCATTTGAATTGCTTTATTTTTATTTGTTGATTTATTTTTTTTACTCTGGACGCTCTTATTGTGCACGTCTTTCTACATCGTTCTCACATATATGTATAATCTCAACATGAAAGATGTAACCAAGATTTTGTAACAACATTTTTGATTGAAAAGAGTGTCCATGGAGTTTCTTGCCCGTTCTTCTCCATAGAGATCTACGCTAGGGAATGGGCAACTACAGTACTTTCTCAAGTTATTATGCCTTGTGTCTGTGACTGTAGCTTCGCTTTATTTTTCGTTTTATCGACATTCAAAAGTGCCGTAATGGTCTAGTTGAAATAAATGATTTGAGTTTGAGTTTGAGTTTGAAATGTCTTGAAACTCCGGAGATACTCATCAGCTCATAGGACTAGTTTGATGAAGGAGGGTGGTCTTCCCGCTTTGCCTTTCAGATTCCGAGTCGGCTATTATTCAAATTAAATTCACATCAGAAACCCCTCACGAGAACAACCCTATGCACATTTTAGTCATATTGAAGAGACAAGAGATGAGTTGTCTTCATTCTTTGATCTGAGAACACATTGAAAGCATTCCCATTTTACAAGTTGAGAGCAAAAGGGCGATGAGAAAACAATTTTAAGAATATTTTTTCGCACTACCAACCCCGCCATTCCTGATGTATTTTTTTTTTCAATTTTCAGTAGTATCTGCTGCTTTTTCTCGCTTACTCTATCCCACTGCTGGGCAAAGACCTCCCTGCACTCTTTTCATTTCGCGCGTCTTTCTTCCAGTTCTGACGGAATCTGTCCAGTTGCCTTTGCAAATTAATTATTGAACTTTGCAGAATAATTTATATGTATACCATTAGATGACCATCCATTCCTCTCTATTTGTGGTTAAGCAACATCTACGCCGTTTTATTTCCTAAGGCTTATTTGATTTTAAATACCAGCTCCGTAGTCCCTGTTGACGGTGTCGCAAATGGCAATAAAATGTGACTAAAGGAACCGCAACCTGTAGGTTGGCAGTCCTTCAAAGAATTCCTCACAATATGAACAGTAAATAAATTCCTTTCCGGTAAAACAAGAACACCGCAATGTTGCCACAACATAAAACGAAACCACATCATAGACAAACCTTCTATTTTCAAAATAACAGCCTTTTGTTTTGTATTTCATTGTAATTTAATTAACTCGCGAAAACCACAAAGGTTGAATCCATATTAATATTGAAAGCGAAAAGTTTGCTGTTTGTTAGATTTGTTTATTCGGAAAACTGCCAAACCTTATAGATCTATTTATCAGAGCATTTTTTGACTACCATAAAAGAGAGCAAGACATCATTTTCTCTTAAATCACATAAATTGATGGCGTATTAAAGTTTTCATAGGCACATGCAGAGCGAAAATGGAAAAAAAAATAAGAGGCTATTTGGTATAACCAATCAGCGCGCAGGGCCGTTGAAACTGTAGTAGAGTGGTGTACTTAAAGTCTTTGCACAGTTATTATTCATCTGGCTGCTGTAATCCAATATAAACCCTGTGGAAATGAGCGTAAATAGTATTTCAATTTTGACAGACTTTCCAATGACAAAACACATACGTAAAAACTTTAGATTTACAAATTAGTAACCTGCAACAATAATGAAACTGTATCATGCAGAATAATTATGTATACTCCTACACGCTAGGTACCAGGGGAGCAGAAATAATGAGGAAGCATTACTGAAATTGTGATACAGTGTCTCATGGGCCATGTGGCTTATGTGTGCTATGCTAGCAGGGTAGGGTGTGTCGGGGACTGGGATGTGTCTCATAACTAGGGGTCCATAGATTACATACACTTTAAGTTGCTGCAAACATTGGAGCGTATGCATGCTTGATGAAAGTTGACTGAAAACTGGTTCGAACCACGAACACATTTTTTCTGTTTCAGGTAAAATGGCTCAAAACTGAAAGTGATGCCCGCTACCGAAATACGACTGCAAAACCTAAGATATTATATTACCTAATATTTCTATAATTTACACGGTATAGCTGCTTGGCTAAATTATGTAACAACGTGTTATTATAACTTCGCCCTTATTTCCGTTATTTTTCTTAGCATAGCAATCTAAATTCAGGTGGCCAGAATTCGGTTTTAAGTTCAGTAGCATCTTCAGCGACGTTTGTTAGGAACTATTTCCTATGATGTGCAAACAATGGATCACACAAAGCACGATAAGTGTCCCATACTTTGTGGAATAAAATCAAAAACTCCCAATTACATTTTTATTTAAATTTCCGCGTTTTTAAGACACAAAAGAGATTCTTAAATTTTCAACATTAACTTCCTATAAAAACTGTAACAATGTAAATATAGCCTTCTAACTGCATCATTGTTATTTTATGCACCCCAAGAGTTTTACTTGCGTATAAAGAAGTATATACGAATGGATTCTCTTCCGTTTTAATAATGTATGGGAAGACTCCTAAGAATCGGTGTTATGTTATGCAGTTGGGGGAGAGCTCTCTTTGTTAGGGAACTGTAAAAGAGGACTTAATTAGAATATTGGAGAAGAATGAACAGGGAAAGTTCAGAAGAAAAGCATTCGTGTGGGTTTATAGCATGAACTTTTGTCTTGCAAAGATAGGTTTTGTAAAAAGCATAAATTATTTCAAGAAAATTACTTACTAGGTACAATATCTATTGCTTGTACGTACAACGCCCAAGATTACTGAAGATATTGCCTGAAAAACTATCGAATCGTCACGTCTAGCATTAGCATCTAGCAGAATACTTTATTCGTAGCGACTGCCTATAATATGATCTCCACAACCCAGTTGCTGTTGCTGGGTAATACGATGTAATGACAACCAATTGCGATCATCTTCACCTCAGCATAAGCATAATAAACCTATGGTGTTCCCACTGCTGGGACACAGGCCATCTTCCTATGCAAGGAAATGGGCTATAATCCACCATGCGGGCTCAGTGCGGGTTGGTAGGTGTTACATGTCTTCGAATTTTTAGTTCCAGGACATGCCAGTTTCTTCATGATGATGATAATGATCACGACGTTTTCCTTCACCGTTTTGAGAGCAAAGGTGATGAAATAAATTAAACAAAGTAATGCTAGTCGGGGCGCCATTAAATACTGGGCTAACGCTGTTCTTCACCTTAACTACTACCAATTGAGGGTTCTTTATCAATAAATTAATCTGACATTGAATGACACATATTTAGCCGTACACATGTATGTACTGATTACTGATAAAAAAATGATCCAACATAACATCACACGAATTATTTTTTACCCTCCCTAACCCAACAATACAAACTTGATTCAATTACATATCCCAATAAAAACTTCGTCTATCTACATGTTCCTAACAACAGATAATGGTAATCTAATGAAACCATCATTAATCTATGTCCTTTGATGGGACTAGTTTCCATTGAATTGATAAAAATTGTCCGTCATTAGTGACATGTAATTTGGACTAATGTTGTATACTTGTGACCATCGGCGTCATGTTGTGATCTTTAATTCTGTTATGGTGTCAAGTTTGTCATCGTTTTATTTTTGTTGATGGATTGTTTAGATAATTTACTAGCTATTATTTACAATTTACGATGTATGGATACGAGCATTACGTTTTTAATAATCAATAATCCAGCTGGCTCCCTTGTTGGTCTATTGGTCTCAGTCGCGACTGCCAAGCATAAGGCCGATACGATTCCCGGGTTGGACAAATTGTAAAAAAATAAATAAATAAATATCGCTGGACATTAACACACTAAGAGAGTCTTGTGTCGTAGACACCAGATAGTTGATATACTATATATGTATACTTTTTTGTTCGTAAATACATAGGTACATAATATACATACTCGTATAAACATCCATGACTCGGAAACAAATGTCCATGCACATCACACAAACATTTGCTCCTACCGGGATTCGAACCCAGGACCCTAAGAACCCTGAATACCAGTATTTTACATGGAGCGACTGCCTATCTGACCTCCATAACCCAGTTAAAACTGGGTAATACGATAAGTACCACTGGGTAAGAGTGGTTGTCAGCTATTTACTACCTGTAACGACTACCAAAGATGGACAAATGGCAGCCGGGACCAACAGCTTAACGTGCTTTCCAAGGCACGGAGGAAACTCGGTATGTAAAGGTGGTCACCCATCCACAGACCAACCTAGGCCAGCACGGCTTAGCTTAAAGATCAACCCGAGCGGTTGTTATTATTTACCCACGAGTTACTCCTATAATAGAATAAACTGAAAGTTGTTTAATGGATCCTTGATGACAATCTGATGCTTTAAGTCACCGCATATCAACACAACATCGCCAGTCCCCACAAAGCGCTGAGCGTGAAGATAATTGAGCATTATCCTGTATAGCCTCATAACAGTGCCGTCACACCAGATTAATTACAAGCTTCAACGGATAAGTCTATGTATGCCACAGATTATGTAGCTTGACTTGAAGCTTCAGTAGCTGTGCTAATTGGTTGGTCTTGAAATTTGATGTTATACTGGTTTGCACGTCTCAACATGCCATGATTTTACGGTATAACATTCTTCTACAACGACTGTTGACCCCTGACTAAGTACCTAACTAAGACGCATAGACTACCTCGTGAGGTTCTGGGTCGGATATTTTAAAGGGTTTTTCCGACAGAAAATAATTTCTCTGTAGCAGTCACGGAGTTAAAATTTGTGCCCGGTCGATGGCAATTGGCTCGCCCCTAATTACATGGAACTTAAACAACTTAAACTGGTGATGTAGATATACTAATAGTCACACCTCTGTCTAAAACATTGCATTTGTGCGATGCAGGAGCGATTCTATACTGAAAATACTATCTAACCCGCGTAAACCCCCAAAACGATTCCCTTTCATCTTCAAACGCCACCACAATGTCATATACAATGATAATAATATACAACTACACCTATATATCACTCTGTTATTGTCTCCCTGCAACCGTAGGGCGATGACAATGGCTCAGATATTGACATTCCATGGCTCCTACACGGCCATTGTACAGCTAATGACAAGCCAGTGGAAATCTGTTCAATGATTATTGATTTTCTGATATATTGATGGAAGAACGATTAGGTTTAATCGCTCTGTTGTGGTGGGAGGGTAGGGTGAATAGATTTTGCAGACTTGTTAAAGCCTATCAGGTATATCTATTGCTACATTAAACCTTTAGGGGCTTGGCCTGTATGACCTGGTCGCTACCTAACATTTGATTTCGACATTTTCGTTACTTGCAACTATTATAATATATATTGTAGTTATAGTTTTACTGATAAGCACTAATTATACAATTGTTTAAAAATAACACTACTGCACCTAAATGTACACTTTTGTAATATCTACTTTTTCAATAAATTATTCTTATTATTCTTATTTTTACTTAAACATAACTGGGTACACCCCTGCCTGGCCCATCGGGATTACAGTCGTGATGTTATGTTTTATGTTAAGCCCTTTGATCAGCTTCTTTGCATGCTTTCGTCATTAATTAAAGAGCAGTTGTGACAAAGGTGTAGTTCAGCCACATTTTGCGAGTTATGTGCAAGTCCTATATATTGATTGGCCGTTTGCCGTCAATTGGGTCCAAGTCTTGACTCTAGACTAATTGACACATTCTTGGTGAAAAAACTCACTAACATTTGGCCGAATCCGGGAATCAGCACCCTGGAACTATAGGTCTCATAATCAGCCTTCAAAAAAGAGCTGTCAAAAGAGCTGCCAACAAAAGTGTACAGAAAAGTAACGTCACAGTATGCCTGTGTAATTGCATATGTGCTGTGTGAATGCAATTTCATGCCGCCAAGATTTAATGTTCAGATTTCTGTGACTAGTCAAAGACTGTTCAGGCGTCTTCGACCACCTTTGGATGACGTCGGGCAGCGGTGAGATCCAGCTCGAAGGACCCAACTGTTAGGGACCCAAATCTTTAGATAGGTCCCTAACCCCTTTAAAGAAAGTAGGTATAACTCAGCCGAGCAGTTTCTCAAGAAGTAGCCATAGCGTCCATAGGCTATAAATTTCCTAATAAGCATGGGAACTAAAACCTTTATCACCTCACCCATCAAATTATTTACCGCACCCATAGTTTTATACGAGCTACTTAATAATAAAACAAGTTTCTCAAAATGGTGATCAAAAAATCGTAAAAATATGACAACAAAACATTTTTACTGCGGGATTCCATTTTTATGGAGTTTTTAGAACAACTCATCATTTCTGCCGTAAACCTGTTTTAATAGATTCATGAAATACCAAGTTTGTGAACCGTGGTAGAATTTTTTATTACCCTTTCGACTGCTTATAAAGTCGGCGGTGAAACATTTTATTTTTTAAAGTTTAATATTCAAATAAAGTCATTAAAAGGAATTTGTTGAGTCATTTTGGGTGTTTGTTGTGACAGTAAGAAAATAGAATATTCTTATTTATCTAATTTATGTGGGAAGAAATAGCTAGGAATGTTGAATAGGCGACTTTTCAACCGGATTTTTGTCTGCTTGTGGTTAAGACTGTGTGAAAGAAGAAACCGGCTATAAAGCAGGTTACTAATAACAACCAATGGAGAAGTATGAAAGAAGAAGGCATCTGCTTTGACCACAAATGAATTGAGATAGGGGCCGCAGAATGAAGGTTTCAGAGATACATAAAGATGGATATAAATATAAAAGTAATTCAATAAAAGAACTATGTCCCGACTGAAAAGCAAACCTGTAAATACCGAAGGCGGCAGGACCCAATGAAATATAAAATTATTAAAACATGGACAATCAATGGTTTAATCGATTGACGTAAGAATCATCCTAATCGGCCAACGAGTTTGGTCTCTAGTGTGTGTACATTACGTACCTATACCTTTTTATTTATTTATTTAGTACGTATGTAGTATATCAACTATCTGGTATCCACGACTCAAGCCTTGCTTAGTCTGGCACTAGATGGCGCTGTGTGTTAATGTCCAGCTATATTTTTCATTTTAGTTGGGTAGAAAAAACATTCACGTGCAGTTTCTCTGCTTGCACAGCAAAAGAAAATTCCCACTGCAAAGAAACCCATCTAGCTCAGTAATCTCACCCACAAACTTCAATCTAAACACAACTAAGAACGATCAAAAGCAGTAATTTGGAAACGAACACAACATTAACTCGATACTAAGTTGAGCGTTAGTTCGGTTAACTCAATAACAGGCGCATTGCGGGGTGACAAATCATGGAAGCTTGAATAACTCCTACCAAGCCGGCAATGGAAGGCAAAGTTTGGTGAATGCAAATGCGTCGCAACTTTGTGGTGATTAAGAGACATGCCGTGAGGGTGTTACTACGTTTGATATTATACTGAAGCTGTATTATCAAAGTTTGTGGTGTACACTTATGAGAATAAGACAGGTACACATAGACATACATACTAGACAGACTTTGACTTAACCAGCGAAAACATTAGTTTTTAGTTTGTAGATCTGGGGGCACGGCAGTGCCCCCGCCAAGTCGAGCGCGAAGCAAACACTGCCGTACCATCCTTTACTCGAACCATTTCGCCGCATTTTCAGGCCCCTATTTGAGAACCTCTGGATAAGACCAGAACGCAGAAATTTTCATCATCCAGTAAGCTATAATCACATACTTAAAATCCAAAATTTCAAGTCTGTAGGTCATTTAGTTCCGAAGTTAAGCGAAAGCAAAGTTTCGCATTTATGACACTCACTCACTCACTCACTCATGATCATCAAAATAGAACTAGTACTTCCCATAAACTCAGAGAGCTGAAATTTGGTACAGAGTTAGGGTTTAATGGCCACATAAAGGGAAAACTATAAAAACTAGGATAATCGAAGATCTGGAGTACCTGGTGACCCTGATTAGAAAACACAAGAGCCTAACCAAACTATTAGAGAGATCGACATACCGCCTTTACAAAAAATATTCAACTTAGTGGGCCGCTTCATTTGATGTCAAAAATCGAAGGTCTGAAGTATCTGATGAAGAACCCTCAGCTGGTCTCAGCTGTATTAGAGACTAGCTTCTGCCCGCGACTTCGTTCGCGTGAATTTCCCGCTTGCAACATTTCTTATTGCTGCTTCGCTCCTATTAGTCACAGCGTGATGTCATATAGCCTATAGTCTTCCTCAATAAATGGACTATCCAACGCAAAAAAAAAATTTCAATTCGAGCTGGTAGTTCCTGAGATTAGCACGTTCAACCAAACAAACAAACAAACTATTCTGCTTTATAATATTATAAGTACAGATATGGTAATGCCCCCTTCTACGATTGGTACATAAAAAAAATCGACTGTCATTGCAAAAATCCAGCTTATTGGGACACATCTTCTAATTTAATCTAGCCTATAGCGTCCCACTGCTGGGCGAATGCCTCCCCTTCTGCTTTTAATACGCATATAAATAAAATTGAAGGAAAACTCTGGATAAGACTAGACTGGCTTTTATACTTATACTTACAAGTTTACGAGAAGAAATAGTCGAACGATTAACTTTATTCTACTCGAACATTACACAAATTAAATAAACAAATTACACTAAAATATTAATTTCGCATTGAGAGGAGGCCTGTGTCCCAGCAGTGGGAATATTAATAGGCTGATGATGATGATGATGATGATGATTATATTCGCTCAAAATTTTGTCAAAATATAATGCATTGGACTAAGAGTGGCGGTGATACCCGCAAACGTCGCTAGATGGCGCTGACTGTATTTTAAAACGCGCTTACGTTTGTTTTTCCGATAACCTTATAATTATGGCGAAGTGGCAACCGGCCGCGTTACAGTCGTTTACGACATTCTCCTACTGCGCTTGAAAACGTTTACTAGGGATTAGGAGGGATTATTTGCATTTCGTTGATTTCGCTTATTATTTCGTGAGGTTTGCTAAGGTTAGCAGGTTGTTATTATAACAATTCGAAGATTTGAATAGGTTAGGAATTTTATGAAGAAACAGTACTTCGAAAATTCGCTAATAATTTGATTCACGAATTATTGCCTATTAAGTCAAAATTTGAGATCATACCCCGGGCATACATACGTGTACAGAAAAATATTCCCAAGCTGTGTGGCGTATGCCCTAACAATTCACAAGAGCCAAGGTCTAAGTCTAAAAAATGCCCTCATGGACATTGGCACCTCCATATTCTCTTGTGGCTAAGCCTATGTGGTGCTTTCACGAGTAACCAATATCTTCATGTGGTGCACCTCATAAATGTTGACTTCAAGAGTATAAAAGCTCAAGCTTCAGCGATCACCTAATACAACCGGCTTAGGCGTAAATACCGCGCCGATCTTTCAGAAATTAAACCGTCTAAAAGAATAAATAATGAACGCGAATGGGCCATACGAAAAACTGTTGCTACTGTATACAATAATCTGAACCGGAAAAATAGAAAAGAAAGATTTGTAATAATAAAAAAACTACTCCTAAAAAGAAAAAAAACTGTGTCAAATAAGAAAATCTAATAAAATAAATCAATATGCCCCACGTTTCTACAAAAAGAAGTGAAATCCCACCAAAAACATTCTGTAAAAAACTAGCCAAGTCTCCATGAAACTGCTTGTTTATCTCTAAAAAGTAATGAAATCTAGACAAAGTCGTGCCAAGGCTAAGGTTCCTTACTGCAATTTCTTTATTATTTATAGTTCATGTTGTGTGACTTGGCCGTTGAACATTCTTTATACGTTAGTGGGTACCTACAAGTCAATTTTGTAGTAACAATAGATATAACATTACGCGAAAACTAAATTAATGTTCAACGGCCAAGTCACACAACATTAACTATAAATAATAAAGAAATTGCAGTGAGGAACCTTAGCCTTGGCACGACTTTGTCTAGATTTCATTACTTTTTAGAGATAAACAAGCAGTTTCATGGAGACTTGGCTAGTTTTTTACAGAATGTTTTTGGTGGGATTACTTTTACTACAAACTAAAAATAAGAAATCTGCTTGATCATTCGTTGATTACAGATTTTGGCAAGCAATGTTATTTCTTTTGAACTAGAATTGGATTAACAATAATTTAGAGATTCGATTTTATCATCATCATCATCATCGTCAGCCCGACTTTACCCACCACTGCTCCACTTTTTTGTGCCATCCTGAGAAATGATTTACCTACATTTAAAAAACTCGATATTCCACATCCCCATTGAGATTTCTTCCTAATGCTATTTAATCGGATTCAAATAAAGGCGTACTAAGCAGGTAAAGAACCCGATAAATGAAATGAAGAAATTGCAGGAATCATGTAAACAACATTGAAGTATCAGCATATTCAGCCTATAATATTCCCACTGCTGGGACACAAGACACACACTTTCTATGAAAGAGAATGGGCTACCACTATGGGCACCACGCGCACCCAGTGCGGGTTGGTAGATGCCACATATCTTCTATTTTTTTATTCTAGGCCATGCCGGTTTCCTAACGATGTTTTCTTTCACCGTTTTGATAGCAGTGGTGATAAAATAAATTACACAAAGTAATACGCCTGTCTGGGTTCGAACAACATTGAAGATAGTAACATAATCACCGTCAAACCTCCTCAAGCAAACATAATACCGTAACAACAGTAACTATCTCCACTAGTTACTTGTCGTAAAGTTACGGGAACGTTCTAGAAACTTCCACAAATGCCATTCAACACTTATGAATATGCCTGCCATAGTTACTGCAGCAGTCAAGCGTGGGGGAGTTGAAAGGGAAAACAATATTCAAAATAGTTTGGCAGATAGTGTATGTACTGGGATGTTTGGGTGTAGGTACTACCCGTACATTGTTGCGAAATAGTAAGGAGTCTAGTTGTCAATTTTGAGGAACCTGTACAATGCTAATTGATGAATAAATAAATTCCTACGTTTACATTTGCACCTAGTGAAATGCGGACCTTTGAGAGAATACTGAAGTGTATGGTGTGATTGTATGTGAAGATTTCCTGAAAGCTATAAAAGAAAAAATACTTTAGATCCTCGATATTCGAAATCCTGTATACAACAGTACTGCTCATAAAACAGATTTTCAGTGCGGATCTTAAGTATAAAGCTTAACCGCTTTATAAAATTCCCAGAATCAAATAATCCTTTCATCAAAAATATTTAAAACCGCAACCTACATTGTCCTATTGTCATCCCATTGAATCTCCAATTCTTCAGACTTCAGTGAGACACACAGGAATGTATGTATAGTAAGAATTAATATCGTCGGCGTCGATCACTAGTCTCCTCGCCTGGCTTTTATTGAAAATATTCAAGTTATTTATTCGTGAGGGAATCCCTTTTCGCGTCACCGAGACACGCAGGCACCTACTATGTGAATTCGACAGTCAAGTTTGAGCATTAAGGCGTAGGACAGTCAAGTCTTATAAACTTCCGTCAGTTTTTTTTTCTGAATCAGAACACATTATTATTACAATATCATCAGGAAAGCATATTTTATCATGGACTGGAATGGGAAGACCGTCATATTATTGGTATATATGGTGGCGAACGTATGTGTCTGTCACTCATAAATTCACTAGCTTTAGCGACTTCGCGATCGCGTTAATTTAGAATTAGATGAATTCAAGTCTTACTTTGCTTGTATTAATATAATACAATCATGATTCGAAAGAGATATGGCGTCATCTATTACTATGAGAGCGTTATTTTTGTTATCCTCGGGAACAGTACTTTTTCGGAATGAAAGGTTTCTCTAGGTACACCTGCCAAGAAAACTAGTTGTTGCAACAACTTCGGCAGCCAACATCAGACATCTGGAAGGATATACTCGTACCAATCTTCCAAGATAGCTGACTGTTTGATTCACTGAATAATCGATCATGTGCATAATTTCAAGATCATCGGTTCAGTGTTTTAAATAGTTGTGAAAAGGTAACATAAACAAACATTATTTTTCATTTATTATATTGTTAAGTTTGGAAGTATCGATTGTTTCGATGCCTTTAGACACAAACATATCATTAGGATGCCATATTTAGCTGTTATAATAATGGCTACATTATAATTATGGTTTTGTGCTGCTTCCGGACGAAAAACCTACTTTACAAGGCGACTATGTGATGAACGGGATTTCATTTCGGTAGCATACATTAATCCAATACATTTATGAATTCACATCATCGTTTTTGCAGATAGAATACTTTGTCTTCGCAGCCCGCGTAGCATGACCACCGTAGACACGACAGAGAGTCGACAAATCTTGTGTACATCTGTAATTTTGTCGATTCAATGATAGACGAACAAAAGATTTGCCGAGTCTCTCGTTTCTCCGGTGGTCATGCTAAGCGTGCAGGAGTAGGTATATTTATGCGTGTTGATAACAAGAAATTCATCATCATTCTATTACCCTTAATCCAATTCATATGGGGTCGGCGCAGCATGATTTATTTTTCCATACTTCTGTATCCGTCATCTCATCAGACACCTCCTTTGTTGCCATATATTCCTTTACACAGTCTAACTATCGTTTCTTTGGTCTTCCTCTACTCTTATACCCATCCAGGTTCACAGTCGTAACATTCCTCATGACATTTTCCTCATTCCTTTGCATCACATGCCCATAGCTCGACAACCGATTACCACACAAGAAACTGCGATCTTTAATCAATCAATCATTTTATTATCAGGCATCTGAAGGCCCATAGATAAAATACACAAAAATACATTACAACTTAAAAATATACTAATACTTACATACAAAATATAACTTATGAACACTATGACACGAAGTAACGAGAACTAATGAAAATTATGATGAACTGATGAAAATTATTATGCAGTGCAGTGGAATCAAAGAGCAAACAAATATTTAAATTATTAAGTTTGCATGTTGAAAGAAGTCAGCGAAATATGTGAAACCTTTTAACTTATAAGACATGTACCATACCATATTACATGCAAATAAAGAACCTTGAATCTGGAAACTACGAAGGTGGCTAATGGTTCCCAGTATTTTACGTTTTTACCCGTGCTTGTTATTGTCAACATACAACATGTTTGCGAAGAATATTCCACGTAACCGTTATTGAATTTTCACAGAAACATCGATTCAGAATATCACAACAAAGTATCGTTTCCCATCGTCGAGTTCCATAATAGTGTCGCGAGTTCACAAGACCTTCAGAAATACGATGTAAATTGAAAATCTCTCTATTTGAAGATCAAACGATCGTGGCTCTTTGTGGATATTCCATAAGAGCGTACATTTCGATGCCGTGAAACAATATTCGGGTTAATATTCGAGATATTATTATCGTGCGGCAAAGGTTTCTGATTTATTTTTTTATTTAGGAGGTTTTGGAAGTGGGTGAGCCAATTTGGGCAACCAGATAATAATATAATATCTCAGTCAGCCAGTTAGTAGTAGTAGTTCAGTCTTACCGAGGGATATCGTACTACCCGGGACTGCCTGGGTTATGGATATTCAGATAGGCAGTCGCTCCATAGTGTAATTTAGCTGCTTTCAGTTAGACTGGAAGATGAGATAGTAGTGTAAGATCTTCTAATGTTTAAATTCATAGAAGAGATAGTATAGGCTAGAGGTAGCTAGATTGGGGAGCTGAGGGTGGGAATATGTATAAATTGCAAAAAGCTCAGATGGGGAAGCACTTCTATCAAATAGTTATTACTACTTTACCTACCACCAAAATAATCTGTAATTCGTTTGAAGGAATTATCTATCATTAATATATGACATTAACACTAAAAATGAGATATTTAATAGCACCGGAATATCGGGAAATTAAAATAAATGGTAAATATATCATTTTCAGTGTTTAGTGACCTACAGCTTCAAAGGATTTGTCGGCCTTCGTAACCTTTTAACTTGGAGTGTACACACTACACAATCATGATCTTTTTAGGAGATTCAGGCGAAGTCCACCAACCAATCAGTAAACACTAAATGTTATGATGTTACCTAAACGACCAGTTTGTTTATTAATCTACCAAATTTAAACAATTTTGTTCGACAAATCAAACAGCTCCACAAACCAATTACAAAATACACGAACACTCTAAATAACCTCTCAAATCACTCTGACAGTTAAATTAAACTTCTATTCAATGCAAATACAGTCAATTGTTTTGCGCCAATTCAGCGAAGACAATAAGTATCCCGGAATACAATAATAAATGAAAAATACAATATTTTCATACAAAAATCCGTTTTGCTGTTGACAGTTTGTTAAGCTGGGTTTTACGGAACCGATTGCAAAAAAAAACTCAAAAACCGGCACCTTATTTACCAATCAGCATTCAGCGGGGCGATTGATTGAATGAACTGCGTAAAACAAATATACACGAGGGTGTACCGTGACACTGTTTGATCTGCAAAACCTTCGCTTGTGACGTGTCCATTGCTAGTTTTGTATTGGGGGTATGTTAAACTTTGCCAACAGAAATGGTGATGTATGTCGAGCAAGGCGATTGAGCCATAGTTTTAGATTTTTGTTTGATTTTCTAATAAAAGTATCGATGTTGTTGGAAGCTTGTTTATTAAACTTGCATAGGACGTTACTAGTTTGCAATAGTAATTTAAAGTTGTGATAGGAACTAAAAAATAAAAAGTGTACTATGTTGGTCGGCGATCGAATCATCAGGTTGATGTCGGTGGTTTTCTTTTTTTGTTTTCTATTTGGTTGATACAGAAGCACATCGTGTGTATTCCGTGTTTCCTGTTTGTTTACAAATTGAAGTTGATTTTTATTCTTTTTTGTTTCCATAGGTAGATTTTTACAGAGGCTTAGATAAAGGTGGCGACATAACCTCAACGGGTACCGCGATGACTGGTTTTAAGGAGGCACGGGAAATGAGCTCCTAGTAAAGCCATTGGTTCGGGCTGTCATTTATTGACCTTGACAGGCGTTATAGTTAGTCAGAGACCCTGAAAGTCTGACATCCCGTCTTATTATGGGGTAGTACACATACCAGAGTTGGCTTGTGTCTTTGTTTTTCTGTTATTTATCTGCATCCAGGAAGACTAGAAGCCAACCCCAACATAGCAGGGCAAAGGCAGGGATGATATCAAAGAATAATAATAATAATAAATCAGCTAATTAGGATGATGCTCAAAAAGCCAACTTTTCCGATTCCCAGAAGTAAACAGCTTAACTTTCTCAACTTCTAAAGTATCTATTAAAACTAAGCATTTCAATTACGCCCATACATCAGCTTTCAAAGAAGATAGATCTTTCATACACACAATGGCTAGTTGTCATACATCTGGCGCTACAACTTCATTTAACTGGTCCTACCAGAGTGTAAATAACTCCCACGGAGTTTTAAGAGTGTCGCGATTCATAAGATAGTGATGTTCGGTGCTGATTGAAAAAATGCGGAACCCGAGATATATCGAAACCAGCAAAGAATAGCAGGCCCTTTATTTCTATGACCACTGAGTGTAATTTTTTTTTTCTCATAAAATACTGTCAGGTTTTTTATACTTTTATTAATTAAATAAGCGACATTCACGCTCGGCAACTGCCCCATACATAATATACGAGCTACATCTGGTTAAACTGGAACCTAACCATAATAATATCACTGGAAAAAAACTAGGCTAGTGGTGAACTTTTTGACATTGGCACTAAAAACATATTTGGAAGTTCTTTTTGGAGTTTCCTCCGTGCCTCGGAAAGCACGTTAAGCTGTTAGTCCCGGCTGTCATTTGTCCATCTTTGGCAATTGTTACAGGTAGTCAGTGGCCCGAAAAATCTGACAACCAGTTTTACCAAGTGGTATCGTACTACCCAAAATTAACTGGGTTGTGGAGGTCAGATTGGCAGTCGCTCCATGTAAAATGCTGGTATTTAGCTGTATTCGGTTAGACTGGAAGCCGACCCTAACATAGTTGGGAAAAGGCTAGGCAGATGATGATGATATTTGGTAGTTCTCAATTTTAAGCGAAGTAGAGCAACTTTTTTTACTCATGTACGTAGTTTTGTCCCCATGGAAGCAAGTCCTACGCTTTTGTCTTTTCAGCGGATTTTATTATATCTTGTACAGTAAAGTTAATAATGTTAATTAAATTCTTTAATTATTATGAATTTACAATAAACACAACTCACAAAAACACGCCAAACAAACCAAAAAATCTCTCACAACCAAAAGGTAACAAAAACAACATAATCGAATTGTAACTCTTACTTCGAGTAAAAAGAATCGATTCCTAATCCGAAGGAAACGTGCCCTGTGTACTTACTAAAGAAAATAAACTTCAGTGGAACCACGTGAGCGTGTCCTGTGACCTAGTTTAAAACCTTGTTACGAACTTGGTATGTGTGTCTGGGCCCGAAATGGCGACCCAGAAAACGCGGGATTGCCCAAATACGGGACAGGTACAACACTAGCGGGTACCTACTGGTATGATTCACAATAAGGGGCGGCCCTGGCATTATTATGGTAATGTGAATTGCATACTGGGAATATTAATTGTAATGTATATTTAAGTCATTGTTTTTTTTTTCAAAGGAGGCCTTTGTTGTGGTCCAATCGGCTGAAATCTTGTGCCGTGACATCTTGACAAGTAACTTTTATTTTTGAAATATCATTTTAGTAACTAACCAGCTTAGAAATTTGATTTATGCATGCTGCGTGCAACTTCTACTACTAAGCCATTTCTCTTCTTCAATTTCGCGATGGTCTTATTTTGTTAAGCTAATTAAAATAAATGTCCTTTCGCTCTGCTAATAACACACAGTTAGTGAGTGAGGGAGAACCCATTACCTTTTTTATAGGTCAGAACAATTGGATATTATTAAAGGTGGACGCACACCTATCCGCGCCGAAGGAATCGACCGCGCCGAAAGAATCGAATTTTAGAATTACTTGTATGAAATCCTACTAAACCTCGCACACTTATCCGCGTCGAATCGGACGAATAGATGACGTCATACGTATGAGAAAAAAATCTTTCGGCGCGGTCGATTCCTTCGGCGCGGATAAGTGTGCGTCCACCTTAAATGTTGGTCGTATATTAAGGTTCAACGGAAAAGTTTTATAAAGTGACGTAAGTAGTTCTGACTTCATGGGATCTTGGTCTTTGACGGTAGCTACTGGTTTGCTCGCACGCTCAACCGCAGCGTCACTTAAATGTCACTATTTAGGAAGCGCTTTTCTATAATTTTGTGGTGCCGCTGCGGTCTGTTATATAACAACTGGAGCCGCCCGCTGCGGTTTGCAGTCAAAACGTCTTCGAAAATATTCTTTAAAGTAATCATTATGAGATAATTATTTTAAACATACTCAAACGCTCACCATATTAGACGTATGCATGTAGTAAACGTCTACCTAGTTCAGTTTACTTGAAATTAAACACATCCCTGCATTCAATTACAACTGCCGTCGAAAATAGCTCTCGATTGGCGCCCGACCTGCGAACGTCGCGGCAGCAGTTTGAATCTGGGGCAGATATTCGTGTGACCTGCAGGTTACAGGTATTTATATCAAGACTTCACACTGCAGATATTGTGATCTATTTACAGAACTGTAGTGGTTATAACATCAGCTGCCGAATTAAATGTATTTATAGGTTTAATACACTTCACCGCCAACGCACTTCTTCTTTTTTCCGCATTGATCACTTAGTTTTAGTCACAAGTACGTAGTGAGCGGCACAGCTCTGTAATTTGCCTCAAGGCCAGTAATCATGAATGATTAATAATCATATCATAGTCAAATCTGTGTCGTCTTTCGTGAACAGTCTGATTTTGCCATGAGTCAAGGTAAATCAGACAAAGAAGAATTAAAGTACCATAATTTTTGGGTACATTTTTAACGACTCATAGGCCAATTAGCCAAAAACTTACAGAAATAACTTGTCCGCGTACACTCAATCATAATCTTAATAGAGCAAGTCTGCAATGTGTAAAGATTAAAGTTACTGGCAGGTTTTGCGCATAACATTACAACTTCCTAAGAACATGTAGAAGAATAGTAATCTCCAAAAATGGAAATAAATATTAACGCGCTTAAGTCCGTCTTAACTAAACTTTTTAACGGCATCTCTAGCGATTTTTCCACGTACTCACTAAGCTCGAAAGTGACATTTCTCCAAGTCCCTCGAGAGCAGCTGTTCTAACAAAGAGATTAAATTAAACGTAGAAAAACAAAAGGAATGCTGTAAAAAGATGTGTTGTGCAAAAAGCGAGACAAAGCGCTTAAAACTGCTTTTACAATGAGCTCCTGAATCTTGATTGTGATGTCTTGTTGGAGACGTCTTAAGTGCTTAATTAGAAAACGATTCACAATTAGGGTTTTACTGGAGAAAAATTCGGAGGAGAAGTTCATGTAATCATCGTCCACTGCTGGACATAGGCCTCCACTAAGTGTCGCCACATTGACCGGTCCCGTGCAACTCGCATCCAGCGGATTCTCGCAACCTTCACCAGGTCATCGTTCTACCTAGTGGGAGGCCTTCCAAAGCAACGTCTTTTGGTTCGCGGTCGCCGCTCCAGAACTTTTCGGCCCCATCGGCCATCCGTTCTTCGAGTAATGTGCCTTGCCCACTGCTACTTAAGTTTGGCAATTGATGTGATTAAGGGCTTATATGATGGAGGTAATCACCATGATTCCAAAGCTCGTATACACGCCTCTACTTGGAGACCCCAGTACATTCTAAGTCAAAAATACTCTTCGTTTTCCAAGATGAATGGATGATGGATGGCTAATCATAAGAATTACTGGTTGGAATTGAAAATTTATTTTAGTGTTCACGCTACAACTAATAGAAGCGGAGCACAAATGAAAATGTTGCAAAACCGGGGAAAAATTCCTTTTCTCCGGTTTTTCCGGGTTTTTTGTTCCTTTTTCTCTCATAAGTGTGGCAGACGAAGTTGCGTGGGTCAAGTTGTTTATAATATGAGTTCGTATTGTCATTTTCTTACTTGCCAAATGTTACTTTCTGAGTCTTTACAAAATGACCAAAGAGACATTCCATCTTCAAATTATTGAAAGTTACAAAGACAAAGATACTTTATTTGTCAAAAACATGCGTTTACACACAAATCGAGCATGCAAGATCTTAGTAAAGTAGGTTAGGTCCGTACATGTTTTACCTAGTGAGGTGTACAAATTTGTTTTTTTTTTACAATTATATGGATTATAAAATTTATATTTTTGCCATTGTTTTCCAGGTACATTCATAATAACATAATAACTAATTATTTTCTTTGAAGTACTTAATACAGATATAAACAAAACAAAATAAAAATAAAATACACCATGTCCAAGATAGAACTAAAATATATAAAATATGTCAAAAAGGTACAAAATAATACTATGTCAAACTGTAATATATCTACGTCAAAAAGTAAACATGTATAAAAAAGGTAAAATGTGTCAAAAGGTATCCGATAAGAAGTCATTTATATTATAATATCCTTTGTCCGTTAATAAATTCCGAATCTTCTTTTTAAATAAATTTGTAGTCAGAGCTTTGTAAGATTGAGGTATTTTGTTGTAAATCTTAGGGGCCATACAAAAGAAGCTTTTCGACATTAGAGCGGTTTTTGCCGAGTGTAAGCATAGTTGGCTATTGTCGCGTCTGTTGCGTGGAAAGGCGTCTGCTAGTCGTGGAAATAAATGGGGGTTACTTTTTACAAAGGATGCTACTTCAAAAATGTATAGAGACGGTAAAGTTAATAATTTGAATTTTTTGAATACCGGTTTGCAGCTTTCTGTCGATTTTAAGTTAAACATAGCTCGTATACATCGCTTTTGCGCTTTAAACGCAATTTCTTTGTTTGTCGAGTTTCCCCAAAAAATTATACCATAACGCAGTACTGATGCTACCAATCCATGATAAGCTGTTACCAAGGCGTCTGGGTTTAGTTCTGGGGCCAGTTTGAAAAGCGCATATGCGGCTGAGCTCAGCTTTTTACTCACGAGTTCAATGTGGGGTTTCCAGTTCAAATTCGCGTCAATTATTACACCGAGAAATTTGGCATTGTCGACTTTCATTAGTACTGAGCCATCGTGCCGGGCTTCAATAGCATTATCAGTCTGAGTCCGTTGCGTGAAATGCATAATATTAGTCTTTTTTAAATTAATTTTAAGATTATTCCGATTTAGCCATGATATTATCGCTGTCAGAGATTCATTAATGTCATTTTTGTACATGTCCTTATTTTTACATGGTATAGTCACTGTACTGTCATCTGCAAATAGGGTCATGGGATGTTTAATAGCACTAGGCAGATCATTAATATATACTATAAAAAATAGAGATCCCAGTACGCTGCCTTGCGGGACTCCGTATACTGGTGTTCGTTTGTCCGATACATAAACTTCCTCTTTTTTTGTCGTAATATTAATTTTGGCTATTTCCGTGTACTGTTTTCTGTCAGTTAGGTAAGACTGAATAAGACTGATTATATTTCCCCTAATACCACATGCCTCTAGCTTCTCTAAAAGAACCTTGTGGTCCACATAATCAAAGGCTTGCGTCATATCGCAATAAATAGCGCACACCGGAGTTCTCTTGTCCATACTTCCTATTACTTTATGCAAGAAGTCATAGATGGCCATATTAGTTGTCCGGTTTTTTCTAAATCCTTTCTGCTCATCTACTAATATGTGTTTCTTTTCAAAATATGAATACAGTTCTTTATACAGATATTTTTCAAAAATTTTAGATATGATCGGAATGAGGGCAATTTGTCTGTAGTTATCCATCTTTTCTTTATCGTTCTTTTTAAATAATGGTTTTATTACAGATACTTTAAGGGCTTCTGGATACACACCTGCACAGATACTTAGATTTATAAGATAGCTTAAGTGGGTACAGATAAGGTCAGATACATATTTGATTACCTTTGTAGAAATTCCGTCATATCCTGTGCTGTTTGTTGACTTTAGTGACTTTATAATGGTTTTTATGTCTCCAGGTATGCTGGGGGAAACATAAATTGAATCTTGACATGGTATAATCTTTGATGTAACATTAATTCCTGAGTCTTGAATGGGTTGAATTTTGTCTACGAAATAATTATTGAATGCATCAGCTATTTTTTGTGGGTCATTTATTATTTTATTATCTACGTTAATCTGTGTTACTGAATCTTTAGGGAAACACGATTTTGATTTGTTTATAATATTCCATGTGGTTTTAGAATTGTTTGTTGAAGTTTTTATAGAATAATTATTTTGTGCTCGTCTAGTTAAGCTTATAATTTTTTTAAACCTTTTATTGTATTTTAGGAAATTTGATTTGTTTGTCATGTTTGGTTTAAGTCTGTACCGCCATAGTAATTTTCGTTTATTTTTGCTGCATAATTTTATCCCGTGTGATATCCATTTAGGTTTTTTTATTACATTTATTTTTATCCATTTATCTGGAAAACAGAGGTTATAAAAAAGTTTAAAAGAGTCAATGAAAATGTCGAAAGCGTCATTCGGATTATCCGTTTCATACATTTCTGAGAAAGTAAGTTGCTCTATACACTCTTTAAATTTCAAAAGGTTCTCTGCACTATAATCTCGCCTTTTTATACACCAGTATTTTAAAATATGGTTTGTTTTTACCGGGCACCTAATTATTTGAGCTGTGTGATCTGACAGCGCAAATTCAATAACTTCCGTTTTACATTTTGCTTTAAAGTTGTGTGCGATATTGTTTAGGCAAGTTTTGCTGTGCAGTCTAGTTGGTTGTTTGAAGGCTAATGTAAGATTGAAATTTAATAACAGACATTCAAATTCTAGTACAATATTATTTCTCTTAATTACATCTATGTTAAAGTCTCCTGCCATTATAATGTGCTCATATTTCTTTTTACATAAATTTTGTAATATTTTTCCTATAACTTCAAAAAATATGTTTATATTATTTAGTTTCGGTACCCTGTATACACATAAAATTATAGTTTTATATTGTATTAGTTCTACACCACAACATTCAACTACACCAGTTATTGATGACTTTGCTATTTGCGGCACATCTTTCCATTGATGCCCGTTTCTAATTAGGATACAAGTTCCACCCCGTTTGCTATCTTTCCTAGAGAAAACTGATGCTAAACTGAAATTATGGATTTGTAGGTGGTTTTCGTAACCCGACATCATAAAATGTTCTGTTATACATAGTGCATCAACATTGGTGTTTTTTTCTTCCAATTCCTGCATACAAACATTCAGTGCAGTTGTCTTATTGAGAAGTCCCGCTATGTTCTGATGCATTACGTATATGCTTTTATTCACGAAATAACTGTCTCTCAGTTTCTAGAACATGGCTAGGTTCGTGCGTCGTTAATGTTATCAAGTGGCTCCTTTGATCTTGCGTGTTAAAGCAATGTATGTCCCTAATTAATGTGAGAAGATCAGCAAAAATAGTACGGAGTCCATAATTATTTAGCTGACCTGACTGCCTAAAGAATGTTATACAAAATTAATGTTCCGTTCGTAACCTAGTACAGCTAGCAAAATTTAAGTTTTTTGAACTCCTCAACTCCTCATGAAACTCATTATATTCGTATCGCGAACTTTGAGTCTAACTGTAATGTATAGTTACAAAAGAAAGCTGTGTCTTCATTAGTGGGCAAAGCGTTTTGCACTCACAAAGTCGTTTGTGTATTGAAATATAGTCAAACTGAAGAATCAATTGCATATTTTTGTATTAAGTGGACCTAGTTCTTGACCTCATTTTTGTCCTGAGGACAGAGATGCGGTTGATGAGGACCGAGATGAGGTCGAAATACTGTTAATGCCCTACTAAAATGTGGCAGACATTTTATTCATCTTTTATACAATTTTTAATGAACTGTTTTGGGTCATTTCGGTAAGGTTTCAAAAAAAAAATTTATCCCTTTATTTGTTATGAAGATTTATCTTGCTTTGCCAAATTGTCCTGCTCTTGACTTGATGAGGTCTATGATGGAACGAACATGGCCAGAATATGCATGATCACTCTTGCTTTAAAGGAAGACGAATTAAATCTGGGCACACAGCCGGTGCTTTGGCTGTAAATGTACATTTATTATGGTGAGAAGCTTCGTGTTTCAAATATTATTACGTGAACCTTCTTGAGATCTAAAATCCAGGACATTCGCTACGTCTAACCGCTACCCGCTTCCACCAAGACACCAGTCTAAAACTAAAGACGTGAGAGTTGAAAGATTAATTACCGGGTAGCAGACGTTCCTTTGAGATATAAAGACTGCTGTATAAGATGTTTCCGAGGTGTTCAGGTTTCTGCGAAACTTTAATTTATTGTGCGCTACATTGTTACACGAGTTACTGGATTGTTTGATGGAGGGGTTAGAAGAAGTGGGCGATTGAAACCCCCATTGGTTTCAATCACCCACTTATTCTGTTAACAGTCCTTTTACAACTAAGAATACCTCTGACGGCAAACCAAAAGCAACCTTTTTGCAAGGAGATTAAAAATCACTGTGATTATAAGTCAGAGGTCAAAATATGATGAACGGATCTTACATCATTTTGAGATGACGAATCCCTCGATAGATAGCAAGAAGCAAGATAGCAAGATAGCAAAAAAAATAAAGAAAAAAACAAGTTTCTATTAAAATGAAAAGACAAAAATTTGGATTATCTATCAACATTGAACGCGTATAGTTTCGTGTCCGTGCTACTAACTGTTGAGAAGTTTACTCGTAAGGAGGCGACCATAGAAGCAGGCTGCACTGCAGACTTCATAGACAAATGTCTGTCACAAAAATGCATTGTCACCAGAACCAAAGGTTTGTGCAAAATTTCAGCTCATTCGAGTAGGGAGCTTATTTGAAATTCAGTTGCTAGATTTGACCAATACATACTAACTAACCAACTGTCTAACAAGGCAAGTTAAATAAGGTCTTATAAAAATGCTACAGAAAAAGAGAGTATATGGCGTGTAGGTGGTCGAAGCGTCCTCTTTACAAAGCGGGAAAGCTTTTTTCAATTGCATAGCTTTTGGTTTGATGAATAAAATAAAAGTACGTTTTTTTCTATATCCGGCCTGAATTCACTGACGCATATTCCACATTCGCTTAGTTTTTGCAAAATACTCTAAATTCATCCACCAAACCAGCCAGCTTCAACAAACCACAAAAAAAATACTCACCTTTAAAAAAACTAGCCTCAATTTTTGCTGCACTAACAAACAGTAAATCCGCACTAAACCGCATTTCAGCCGTGGAACTGGTCCGATCCAGTTCGCGCCGCCCCGATCCGGCTTGAACCGGTTCAAACCAGCTGTAACACAATAAAGGGCAATTGCGCGCGCGATTCGTGTCACGTCGCACGAGCCAGTCCAGACTTTGAATAGAAATTAGGCCATTGCGACACTGAAATTCAGGAAATAGAGGTTGCTGACTGAAATGGTTTTTGTCTCACGCCGTTTGCTTTTAAGATTGTAATCTAGTTGATAAAAGATAATTGGGATTGTTGAAGCGATTTAGTGTTATTTTTCTGAAAATGGTTCTTTGTTTTTCCATTGTTAGGGACTGTTAAAAAGATACAGAATCCAGATAAAAAGATGTTGTCACTGATGTTGAAACTGATATTTTTTATTTTTTAATGATTATATAGACTAAAGTATTTCTTGGACTTTATTCTAGTCAAAATAAGTACTAACACCACCTTTCGAATTCTCATCAGTTGCTTTCTTTTTTCGTTGGCTTTTAGCCAACTATGATGACGGAGTATTATTTTTACTTAGAAAACTATAATTTATTCTTCAACAAATTCATCAAGTTACAAAGAAAGAAAAGTATATATTTGTCTCGCGCAGGACAAAAAAAAAACATTAAAATTAAAAATAAAAAACAAAATTGTGTAAAAAGTTAACATAAAAATAATAATGACATACGGGCAGCGTCGCCGAGGGAGGCCTAGAAAACGCTGGCGTGACGACTTAGAAGCGTTTGCGAGAGATAAGCCTGAGAGAGCCGCACATAGAGAGGAGTGGAAGACTATGGGGGAGGCCTTTGCCCAGCAGTGGAACAATATAGGCAAATAAAAAAAAAATATTAAACTTAAATTGGTAGTGTACGAGGCCAAAAGAGCTTGTTTATCTCGGCATAGTGCTGAAACATATAAAACAAATGTCACAACGCTGGTACTCTGATAGGGCTAAAAGAGATGACAAGGATAGATACGAATAAAAATAATAATTAATGAGTCAGAAGGAAAAATACACAGGAACAGTCACATTTTACTCACAACATTTTATTCTACTCCGACATAAAACTAAAGAAATTTAAAAACTTTTATTTATTCCTCCGCACTTTGAAGCATCTTCGGCAATCATTCTAGAACGACTTTGAACTAGGGAAACACGGTAACGTAAACACAGCATTGGAAATCGGAGAGGTATACGTAAAAACACCGTTAAGTATAGCTGTAGGAAAGGAAAAATTTTAAAATAGGTCGACGTCTACGGTTTCGGTCCCCTGCGGCGCTGACGTGGAACGCCAAATATTTTTGGATGGAAAATTTTCTTTCAGCAAGTGTTCTGAATGGTTTGGATGTGGAAATTGGGAAAGTGTCACGAACATTTGTCGTAGACCTGTAACAATAAAGTAAGCGTAGGTTCATTCATGTATTTCTTGCCCTGGATATATGCAAACTATATACGTCTTTTTAACGCTAGGCTCTTTTGAGAATCTTTTCTGCATCATGAATTGTGATGTGTGTGTGATACTGTGCTTGACAAATATGTCTGACGGCCGGGATGGAAGAAAAAAGCGTGTTACACCCCAAATAAAGTAGGACAAGGGCAGGGAGATGGTGGTGACTCTGCTTAAAAATTTATTTATTTATTTATTCAATAACACATACATTTTGTTTTAACAGGTAAAACCCAAGCTAACAAAAGTAGTCATTATAGCAAATTGTCCAGTCCCACAACTAACGGGTCTGGGTAGAAGCACCATTTATACAGAAGATAACATGCTTAGTGACACCTCCTTCATAATATGGGTCATACGCATTAAGACTGATACTACTTACTGAGTCATCATTATCTTCCTGACACTCTTTTCTCTCATGTTACTCGGGGTCAGTTTACTTCTTCCATTCTCCTCTGTGAACCGTCTCACTATTATTTAATCCTTTGTCTTTCATATCATTCCTCACACAATCCATTCATCGTTTCTTTGATCTTCCTAGTCTAAGATCCCCTTAAGAACGACCTTCACCCATTTGACAACCAGGTGAAAATTACATTTTAACAAATAAAATATGTTTGTGAACGTGTACCAATAGGGTTGCCACAAAAAAAATGGTCATAAATTTTATTTGTTAAAATATAATTTTCACCTGGTTGTTAAATGGGTGAAGGTCGTTCTTAAGGGGATCCTCTACTATCCTATCTCTCTCCATCCATCAACATTGACCAAACTAAACATATCAACGAGAAGAAACCCTTATCCACATTGTTTGGGACAAACGCAGAAGGACATTAGCTCAGACTGATCGCTTTTATTACTTCGACTTAAAGCTCATTCTGTTTGAGTCTTTGGTCACTCTTTAAATCCCAGTTGACACGAAAATCAAAGGCGCCTGTGTCAAGGCTTAGGTAGTACCATTGCCGACTCGTAGAGTACACCAAATTATCACTCCAGTATGACAAATAGGATTTTTAAAGTGAAAACTTCTTTAGCGGCGTTGTGCAGTTTTTGGGATGGGTAAAAAATGACACGTGACCTGATGGAAAATTCATAAGACGGAGAGAGAATAGGAGTAGGAGAGGCACTGCGTAGGAGAGGAAGTAATATCCCCCTCTCTTTCTACCGCGCAGCGCAAATGTATGCCTGCTCCTGCTGTTTCGTTTTAGTTGTAGTTTAAATTTTTTTATGTTTGTGTACGATAGCGCAATAAATGCATTTTCTATTTTACCACATAAATGATAGTACTTTTATACTGATAATTAAAGCAATTCGTGCGAAATTATTCCCTAACCATTCCAAAATATCAAAAATGCTCAACGTTTATGTTCAAGTTTTCACTCCTGCCGGCACTCCCGGAGTGCAATTTTTTCTAGTTTGTCACACTAGTTATTTTTTCAGACCATGTATTCCTAACTAGTGCTGTCCTAGTTATAAGCACATCAAGCAACCAAAAACTGTTATGTTTTCTGAATCCCCTTGAACCTAATCCTTTAGCGATAAAGTTGAAAATCGATTAAAGTTTGATATGCTGGCGTCTGCACAATGACATCTGAGGTGAACTCTGTGTATTTCTAATACTGCCGCCTCCACCGCTTAATACCTACTCGGAACCTCTCACGTTTCCATTCCGCTTATCTGCCTCAGATATCCGAACGCATTTCTTCTTTAGCTGTGCTTGCTTATTTTTATTTCCATCATTCTGTTTGCTTGTCGCGGTTTAATGAAGTCTTTCTTAATCACGTTTGTTTTAGAAGAAATTATTCGGAATCTTTCTAGCTTTTTCTTTTGATTTATTGAGCGTAATTACACCATATAAAGTGTCTAAAAGTTCTCTTAAATCCACTTGTTCTCCCCGTCATTGCGATCATTTTTTTGTTCTACCTATACAAAAAATTATCGCAATGAATAATTAGGGGTCAAAATTTAAACTTTCTGACAAGTTTTGGAAGGAAAAGAAAAATGGCAAGAGATGGTTTATTGACTAGGGAAGCCGATACGAAGCCGGTATGATAGTGATCCAGGTCCAGGTCCAGGTCCAAAGCTCGCAGCTGGCAGAAGCCGCTCGCCGCAGTGACAGGCTCGCCCGCTATCAGTGTCCAGGTTCTCAGAAGTAGGAGTAGAAGCAGTTGTAGAAGCAGCAAGTTTTCAAGGCCATCAGCGTCCAGGGGCTCACAATAGTAGCAGCAGTAGTAGCTTTTCAAGTGTGGATGCCTTCAATATCACGCCAGGGCTAGATTACGCCGGCTTAGCGACCATGTCAAATAATACTCGTAGTTTAGAGGAAGTTCCCGCTTGTTGCCGGCTCGAGGACCAAACGCAGACTGAATTTTTCGGCTCGGCTTTCCGTCGTCATGCAATTATGATTTTTTTATAATGTTCTAGAACATAGAAGAAGAAAAAAAAGTTACAAAGAAGGTCTAACATCAAATGTATACAACCTACAACTCCTAGTTACAGCAATGTCATTGTCATTATCTGACATCTCAAAAGTAAACAAAGATTGAATCGACTAAAATATACAGAAAAGCTTTAGATAATACGAATTAAAATGCGAAAAGGCATGCTAAGCCTCTGCATATAGCTATGCAGTTATTCGGAAAGAACGTATGATAAAATTTTGGATTTCAGTTGTCAAAAACGTAAGTACAAAAACACAAACATTACAATGTGTGTGGTCGAATGTAATATAATTGGAAAATTATTTGTTTTACATAAGTTTGCCTTTAACAATTATATACCATGCTTGGCTTATATAGTGAGATAAGTTAGCATAGGTCCATGTTCACCAAAAAGATGACAGTCTGATTACTTAAAACAGCTGTTTAAAACGCATTTTTGTATGGGAACATGTCACAGTGACAGCTGTTTTTAGATAAACAGACGGTTATCTTTTCGGTGAACATGGACCTTAGTCAAATAACTTAATTATCCGATTTAGTTTATAAATTCTACATTTAATAAACTCCAACCATAACGAAACCCGGCTTAACCACCACGAAATGACACAAAATATTACCGCATTACATACCTACTTGTAATACTGTAATACCCTCAAAATGTTAAGCTCACATTCATTTCAATTTTAGGACACCAAAATCTCCAGCACAAAATAATTTCCGTCTTATACTAAAATAAACATGTCAATTTCGTTGCTGGCCAACTAGAACCGCCTAGATAAGTAAATCCCGAACGAGAAATCCGAAAAGAACCGGTAGCGAGCGGGAATCGAACTGGAGACCTTATTGATCCGACACTAATGCCCTCTAATCCACTTAGGTAGTCTTCGGCAGTAAGCATGACTGGCAGGGATTTTATAACTCTAACGTAACTGTAAGAGTTGTGATATAGCAACGTTTTGAAATAACAAAATGGAAGATTAAAACTTTCGAAATAAGAATATGTCTTTTTTTTTACAGCTACAGTTACTGTCATCGGCCAGGACTTAATGTCACATGTATGTGCCAATCTAATGGCAAGTCGGCAGCGCTTGTCATGTAAATTTTAGAAATACTCACGACACACGCGTGTCCGAAGTATTATGCAAGTTTTAAAAAGCTTATAAGATTTGCGTAGTCTTTTACGATTAGCTATCGTAAGAGCACGGTCATTTAATCTGTTTTCAAATGCGATTTCTGACAATCGAAAAGGTTCACTAACATAATTTGAGGACATAACTTTATTTAGACAAGCAATTTATTACTGTGCTTTTTTTCAAAAAAAAACTTTCTGATTAGTAATGGCATTGGGATCCGCAAAACCTACACAGTATGATATCATGATTTCCATTTAAAACGAAAAAGCAAGCAAAAATTTACAAAAAAAAAAAACAAAAAATATGACTTTTGGTGTTGATCTCACATAATATGTTACAACACACTGTTACAATCTTGTATTCTTCACAAAACAAAACACAATCAATCAAACAGCCCATACTAAAATATTCAATAAACAATACCAGAACCGTTGCATCCAACGGCAGGGCCATGCAACCGCACGATTTACATGCAGAATCCGACACACTATGAATTATTGAATGGACTCAATCGCGTATATGACAATGCGAACTGACAGACGGTCGGATAATTAGCAAATGGGTTCGACTGTGGGACCAGTCCCAAAGTTGATGAGGAAACTGGTTTCTGACTATTTTCTCAATCAAGAAACGCGCTTAAGATGATGCCGTTTCAGTGAAATTATCCACTGCTTTTTTCCAACTATATTTGAATCGGTTTTCTGTATAATCTGAAAGCGTCGACTTATGTTTACATATAGAGGCTGCTTACAGACTTCTATAACTCAGTATCTGCGTAAAACAATACTCTTTGCTTAGACTCATTTGGTGTCTGGCTTCTGACTACCCGGAACGACTGTCATAGATTTACAAATGACAGCCGCGACGTGCTTTGCGGCACTGAGGGAACTCCCTTTTACCACCACCATTAACAACACAACATGTGAAATAGTTCTACATCCGTAACCTCACCAATTCAGGCCCAGTTGAAAATAAGCGTCGAGCACTAGATTGCCGTATTTTTCTGAAAGCTTTAAGCATAATTGACTCAGCCGAGACGTGGAGCACACGGTGTTACATTTTTTTTTCTAAACCTGGTCTGTTATAGATGGAACATGAATAAACCTTGGTAAGCATTGCTCGGCCTGTGTGGTGGTTATTATTTAGTAAACGAGATAGTAATCACTCGCTTGCTTTCGTTTGCAAAAAAACGATGTTTCATGGGCAATGGACAGGTGTTGTCCATTGCCCATGAAAGACACTATACACTCGGCGTGGCCGCCTTCATAGCAATGTTCGAGTTTTAGTTTTGATAGCAATCGTTACCAGAAGCAAGTGACTGTTTAAATAGTGAATCGCTGACCGACACCGCCAGCTGAAAATCTGTCAAATAAACTTGTTTTCATTAGTCGCTAGTTGTACTCGCTAATCGCCTATGGTGGGGCAGATGCCCAAGCCAATGGATACGGTTCGGTTTTCGTACGTATAAGAGATATTTTCGAGTGATATCGTGACGCTGCTATTCGGAAAATGTTTGTTGTGGTCCTTTTGAGCGTGTTCCATGTCCCAACACACAACACTGACACAGCCTAGCAATCATGGGAACGTTGCTAATCACGACAAAATCTAATAACCAACTCAGCTGTCTATTGCTTGTCTGACCTAATTAAGCTACCGAATAGTAAGTGTAGTGAAACGTGAAAAGGAGACAATTTTTTTTGTTCGGCGTTTAGGCCACCCACATAAATTGTAGCATTTAATAATGAAACTTACATGGATTTCTTTCTAATTACATCTAGATTCCAGTGGATAAATTAGCCAAGCATTGTCTAACCGGATTAAATGTGAAAAATCTGCAAAAACACTTACGAAAACCAAAATAAACAGAAAAAGTAAATGTCAAAATAATGAAGTTGTCTGTCAGTCACTAAAAAAGTGGGTTTATAACGTTCCGTGCCACGTTGATTGTTTAAACCATCTATGCGATTTTAGTGTAAACCTCTAAAAGTAGCATTAAAAATGCACACAGTTTAAAAATATTTATTTTTATATTATTTCTGATTCTATAATAATTATAGCAGATATGATTACCAACGAGTAGGTACCGTACTTTTTTTAGTAAACAGAAAAAAACGCCCATATTCACGTAAGTGTTTGCTGTCAAATGACATTGACCACAACAGGAATGATTTGACTCGCAATAAAATATCTTGACATAGCTTATATAATATGATTTTAAGATTCCGTTTTCATTTCTACGTAATATTTCGTTTAATACCATAATAAAATGGTTACTTTTTTTGGTGATGTTATAAATAATAAATGCAACGACCAGGTGGGCCCAAAAAAATTTATCTCCTTTCATAGAAGAAATGTGAAACATTTGGAATGCGATTGTCACTTGTTTGGCCCGACTTTAGACCTTTTTTTTAGACCCACTCTGGGCAGAGCGGGAGGGAGTGTCAGACTTTTACTGACTAAAAACCATCCATGTTCCTTCCTCGCCCTTTACGTTCCGGGGCCGCGGTATCTCTTTCGAATAGTCCCGCAGCCCAGGACTTTAGACCTGGATCATTATAACATAACATCCGCTTGTAATTTTCGATGGGCCGTTCAGAGGTGTACCTAACAAAACATTCACATTTCGCAGGTTATATTTTAAGTTCCATGTAATAGAAGCAGGCCAACTGCCGTCAATTGGGCAAAATCCAGACTTTGTAGCTGATATTGAGAAATACCTGATGGAAGATCCCAATAACAATTCACCAGTGAAACTGCGATCACTATCACAAAACTTTCGAACCCAAGACATCGGATTAAAGAAGAAAAACATCGTAAAGAAAAACATCGCGAGGAAACCAAACTAGCATAACTGAGAGATATTTCTCGACAGCTTGTTAAACCATGACAGAGGTCCATAGGTGGCATAAAAACTCTGACACTAGGTTAACCACACGAAAAAGAAAGCTCACAAAACTATCCAAACCAAGCTCATAACCCTAAACGAGCTTTTATTTCCGCAACATCATTCCCAGCATATATTTTTAAAAGCCCGAAACCCTATTTATTTATAATCTAATCCCATCCCGTCTGCGCCTATCAATAATTCATACGGCTGTGTGAATTATAGCCACGACGATCTTCGCGGATTTCCTCTCGCTTTCCAACGAGATCCTTCGTCTTGCTCCTATTGTGCGAGAATACTGTTACTTTCGCAAGCCATTGTTGAGGCTTCATACTTGCAAATGAATGGAAAGATGCTTGAATATGCGCATAGGTATCGCTGTGATTTCTTGTAATGAAAGAGCGAGTTAGTTATGAGAGAAATATTTTAACAGCGGTGCACGAAAAAGCGGGTTTAAGGAAAGATTTACAGACGGTATTATTTTCGTTTTATGCTGATTCTAAGTCGAAGGATAATCCTGAATAAGATATCTTTTTAAAAGCAACAAACGTTTCAAAATCGAAAGAGATTACAAAGACAACATTTGAGGTCAGATGAGTAATAACGAAATAGCACGACTCTTTGTCTGCATATGATACAATCAGCCTGCTGAAATACTAGAAACGGAATCCAACAAATCGATATGATAAAATTGAAAAGCAATTCTTAAACATCTCTGAAACTGTCTCAATATTTCCAAACGGCCATTGGACAAAAACAGCTGACGATCTAACTGGAAGAGCAATTTCACCAACTTCGCACGCGGCCTTGGCACACACTTTCCGCAAGGCTGTTAAGAGCGGCACTTCCCTATTACCTGCCTCACATCCTCAAACATACTAAGATAAAATGATTCCCCATCTTAATGGCAATAGGTACTCGTAGACCCTACTCACACCTTATAATAGTTGCTCGCGGCGTAATCCGGAAGGACCACCGAAGGACCATGGATAACACCTATAAGGTACCCGTAAATATTTAACAGGACACGGCTTTCTATACATTTATAATAACGCGAAGGACGGAGAAAACGGCTTGTACCAGTGAATAAGTGATCGCTGTCTGATGTATTTAGGTCCTTTTTTTCGTTTCTTTCTTTTTTGGGAGAATGGAATTATTTGAAGGAGTTAGTGTGGGAGTTCATGATTATATAAATGTCTGAGTTGGGTAAATGATTGATTTTTAGTTGGTTCCATTGACATCACTATCATCAAGCTGTCAAATCAAATCAAACATTTTAAGTCTATATTGTGATATTTTTTTTCAAACCTTTAGTTTTAATTTTACTACTCCGAATGCATCTTGAATAGAATGAATGAATTAATTAGCTTTTTATTCAATATTTTGCAGCTTTAAACCTCGGATGAATTATAAAATCTGTGTCTTGTTAACAAAGCATCGGTGTTTCATTTTTGTTCACTCCATTTTTAATGGATTCAACATTTTATTAGGCTTTAACATTAATTAGTTTCAATCGACAGGAATTGGTTAGTATTAGTCATCATACTCGTCAATCGATTTGTCCACTTAACATTTAATAAAAACTTCCTCTAGTTCGACTACTACAATATGAATGCTTTCGTTCGGTTCGTACCAAGCGTTCATATTACACAGTATACTTCGACCGGTATAATTTTAATGCCCGAATGGTTTGACAGTTGAGTGTCTTCCGTTCCATTCCCAGGTTGGGCATTGTTATTTATCATTAAACATAGAAAACTTTTTATTGAAGATTTCTTACTAAGTCCAGAGATTGTAAATTGGCGGTATCATTTATACCCCTGTGCGCTTTATTACTCCTGTGGCAATGGCTAATTTACGCCGCTATGACTGAAAACGGTATAAAGGACTATTATTGTTGTGGCTCCATGCATAACGCTGCTTATGAGCTACGTAAAATCCTGCAAATGCAACTGCTCGACTTTAGCCGTCGGGCAATTGCCCACCAGACACAATACAGGTCAGGTTGGAGGATCTTCCCTTTTTATGGAGGTCGAGAAACTACACTCAGTTTCTCATACTTCTATTTTATCTTTAAATTTTATTCTTTGGAATGAGCAAATAGAGTATTTTCATAGTAATTATGGTTTTTGACTGGGACTGCAGCTTCCATTTATTGTTGTGTTTTTGTTTCAATCATCCAAAAGTGTCCGTAACTGACCTACTTGAAATAAATGCTTTGATTTTGAATTTACCATGTTCTAAGTACCGAAGCGTTCCATGCAAAGTAACCTAGTAACACTAACTGATCAATACCGTCCACATAATCCATAGCTTCCCTCTTCAATTATTTACCGCGAGCCGGCTACCTCAGTTAGACGTGCATTATTAACGCGTTCCTATATCCTACCAGCGGTTTATTAATGTTCTCACTTATTTACGTCATTTCCGTCGTGATTGGAGGTGATTTTGTATGTCCGAATGTTGTGGGGAAGTTGAAGGTGTAGGGGTCACGGGCCTAGTTTGATTCCCATGGTATCTATACCTAATTAAATATATAGATAGGTAGATAGAGTATTATTTATGGTAGACCCAAATTAATGCTCTTTGCTCTCTCTATTAATACAGGTACAGGGTCAAATTAACTAACCTTGCAAATCTCTGCAGACATGATGAGGAATTTGAACACAAAGTACTAGGAGAACAGAATCAAGAAGAAGATGTTGGTCGCGCCGTTTACAATACTACAGTTAGGAATTTTATAGAAAAGACGCAAATCGGGTCAAGGGTGTGATGGTGTGACTACGGATCAGTTTAAATTACTAGTAGTTATACCAGTGTGACTATGGATCAGTTGAGTGACTTTCTACAGATAAACATGAGGAAAAAAAATATAACTGACTTTTAATGATGAAAATTTGACAACCGATCTTACCAAAGGAAATTGTATAACCCAGTACTAAATGGGTTGTAGGAGGTCAGCAAAGTAGTCGCTTCAATATTAAATGCCTGTTAGACTGGAAGCATAATTCTTCAGCTGTTATTCCAATGTGTTTGAGATCGACGCGGCATGTCTTCTTATTCTATCTTCTCTATTACTTCTCACCTCACGAAATCGCCCCCAATAAAATTGGGTAAAAGCGAACAGACGATGATCTTTTTTTAATTGTGTCCTACTGCTAGCTTATTTAATTTAGGATGAGTCTCATAGAGAGGAGGTCTGTGTCCCATCAGTGGGAACATTATAGGCTATGGGTGGTGGTTGTGGGCATTCTGGGTTATATGCTATGCTTGGGACTAGATGGCGTTGTGTGATGGTTGTGGAATATTATTATTATTTATTATTATTATTATTGTGCTACTGACTTATTGTATTTTATTGTATTGTATAACAGGCTGCTGTCTGCAACTTCACGTCAAAGCGCGTATTTTGCGTATGGGCTATCAATCAAGATAACCCAGTGCGTGTGGGTAGAAGTGACATGTTTTCGAATTTTTGGTTCAAGGACATGCCGGTTTTCCTCACGATGTTTTCCTTCACCATTTTTGAAAGACGAAAGTAATGCGCCTGCCTGGGTTCGAACCCACGACTTACTGTTAGTAGGTCGGGGCTGCCACTACTGGGCTACCGTTGCTACTGATGACTTAACTCTAATTCGACATAGTAAGAAAATTCAGTCCCTAACATCCAATATTCTTTCACAAAATAAACACAAAGTTCACCGCCTGAAATAAGTACATAACAGATTGAAACAATGTATGTAATCACCAGGAAATAACAGCGAAGAATAAACATCCTTTATTTTTGTTACTCGTTATACGGAAAATCTGTTACAAAGTAAGAAAATGGCGGGTGGAATGTTATGTTTATGTGCGATGTTATGTTTGTAGGTATAGTTGGTGGTTAGCCAGTGCTGGAGACTTAACAGTAACTTATGCTTATTTTGTTGACTCAATAGAAATAGAAACAATAATAGGAAATACTCAATGATCGTTCCTTTTCTGTGTGAGAAATAATGAGAATAGGTCTTGGCGCTGCAGTGGATAAATAAGCAGTGTTAGTCCAGTGGTTCTTTCTTTATCTTCTTTTGTTACTAACTCTAGTAACTAGCTGTTATAAGATATTGTACTACTAACAAACTGGATCTTAATTATCTTTAATAAATGTTTATTTTTTATTATTCTTATTTATCGGTGGTTAGTTGCCTAACCTGCAGTGCAAGTACGTAGGATTCGAATTTATCTAATCGAGTCCTATCGAATCCTAGGTACAGTCAGCAAAACAGTTAGGTTTACAGGCTAGCAATCTTCTTACTACTATTATAAACTAGCATCTGCCCGCGACTTCGTACGCGGATCCTGTTGCTTTTGCCAGCGACTCCGGGTTCGTCAAAGTCGAAGATCTGAAACGTCTAATTCTAAGAGCCCGGGGACGGAAAAATAACGGATCTTTCCCACCTGAGCAACACATACCGTGTTTCTTTTTGCCATTTAACAGCTTCACAAAAAGTAAAATTTTGAACCATACCTCCGATGGCGGAATATGTAGCGTATTCAATCATAGGAGTATACGTAAATGAACTCCGTTTCTTATCAACCCACGGAAGGTCGTCATGCCCTACGGCTATATCTTGAGACACCCGATTCTTCAGATGTTATCGACATTCTGTTCAGAGAATGTCGAAGTCTTCGCGCTCTTCTTCTGTCTCTTCATGCCGTACTCCAGCAATTCTTTCTCTCTCACTTTCTAACAGATTATGAATATTTTGTTGTGTGCGTGTTCAGCGCTCTTCTTCTGTCTCTTCATGCCAAAAACACTCAAATAACATAAGTTCGAAGACATATTTATTCGATAAAATAAAATAATAAATGGGAGTTTTGGCCAGTAGAGTCAAATTTTCAATGATATACCATCGTCATCAAAAATCAGTCCTAAACTATTACCGCCTTAACCGCGTGGAGGTACTCCCAGTTTTTGTTATTTTATAATTTTACAGTGAAATTAGTGATAGCTTTGCAATAATTTTCACATCAGATGTTTCTGATCTTTTTATAAGTCAACAGGAAATGCCCATCAGACAGAACAACTTTTGCTAAGACGTCATCATTCCTATATGTGTTATGGTGTAGCTGGGCTATTGGAGTTCCTCGACAGGTGTCCCAGATCTTCAATTTTTATAAGTCAACAGAGAGTGCTTGTCAGATTGAACAACTTTTGCTAAGACGTCATTCCTATATGTGTTATGGTGTAGCTGGGCTATGGGAGTTCCACGACAGGTGTCCCAGATCTTCAATTTTTATAAGTCAACAGAGAGTGCTTGTCAGATTGAACAACTTTTGCTAAGACGTCATTCCTATATGTGTTATGGTGTAGCTGGGCTATTGGAGTTCCACGACAGGTGTCCCAGATCTTCGATTTTTGTAAGTCAACAGAGAGTGCTCATCAGATTGAACAACTTTTGCTAAGACGTCATTCCTATATGTGTTATGGTATAACTGGGCTCTTGGAGTTCCACATCAGGTGTTCCAGATCTTCAAATTTATTCACTGAGTAGAAAATGCTCATCACGTGGAACAATTTTTGCTATGGTGTCATATTTGTATCTCTTATTGTTTAGCTGGTCTATTGCGGTTCTATATCAGGTGTTCAGGTTTCCAAGATAAATTATAGCCTATATGTTGCCCAGACATAATATCTATACTACAAAAAAAAAATCATTCAAATCCGTCCAGTACTTCCGAAGATTAGCGTGTACAAACAAACAGACAAACAGACAAACAGACAGACTTTTTTTTTTGGATTCGTGCTCTATTACTGTTTCTAAACCCCCTTCAATTATTATTTTTTAAATATATTCAATGTACAGACACAGCTTTTTTACTCTTTTATTATATGTATAGATGTAAAAGAGTTATAATCAATCTGTTTGCAATTTCATCCAAATATAATAACAAAAATCGATCTTTACAGACTTTTACATTTATAATATAAGAATATTGCTAGCCTGCATACCTCACTGTTTCGCTGACTGTACTTACATGCACTGCTGGTGTCAGATTTTTATGCCGCCCATGGGCCTCTGACTTGTCTCTGAATATCTCTCAGTTATGCTGAATGCAGCAAGCTGATATTTAGTTTAAGTAAATTAGTGATGAAATTAAAATGTCTCGTATTTACCTCAAAGAGGAAGTCGGTGGGTAGAGCGAAAGAAAATGTTCGATTGTGTTTTGTGCCAGGTTGGTGGCAAACCTCGGGATAGTGGGTCGGTATTTTGATTGAGTCTCGTTTCGTTCAAGTATGCGGTTATGTTTTCAATGAGAAAGTATAAAATAACTTGAATTTTTGTTTGTTAGCGGTCACCGGACTCCAAAGACATTTAAACTCTGTTAAATTCGAACGCAGCAGCTCAAAATTCAACCATAACCCGACCATCCTTGTAAGCAAATTCCTCGCTCTTGCGGACGGGCACGATTTAATTTAGTAATTAATTAGACATGACACACTTCGTGTCGCGTCCCGCGGGCACGGCGGCCATGCTGTTGGAATTAGTGCTAACCGCGTCGGGTTGCGTTTTATCGTCCTTGTGTGCAAGTATGTAAAATTTTCCATCCCTACTTCATTTTTCGGATACGCTGGTGTTTTAAAATGATTTGGACTTTATTAAGTGTTTGGATCCGAGCTTTGCTCAAGATGACTGTAATTTAATAGAAATTACAAACAAGCCAAAATGCCAAACCAGTCAGCTGGTACTTGTCTGGAAGTACGGAAAAAGGACATAATGTTTCTGGCATTTTGTATATTGCTTATTATTGCAATCAACAACGATTGCGATTTATTCTTTGTGTACATTTACATTTTTAAATATACCTTCAAACTTAGAAGCATATAAGACTGCCTCATTGGACTAAGTAAGATCGAAAGTGCGACTGCTGGGATGATGTCCTGGATTCGATTCCCAGGTCAGACAATGGGTTATTGTGTGTTTTCCATTAAGAATTTCTCAGTAGTAGAAACGAAGTCTGGGTTCGTGCTCGGTTGATGGCAATAGACTCGCTCCCTATAACATGGCACTTAAACATAACTATCGCAATGTAGGTTTACCGTTAGAGACACCACTGCCTACCCTTCGGGGATAACAGGCGTGAGGTTATATCATGCTTTTAAACTATTGTTAAGGTCTACGCAATACATAAAACCGGCCAAGAGCGTGTCGGGCCACGCTTAGTGTGAGGTTCCGTAGTTTCCCGTCCGTCACAATAAGTGTTCAATCCAATCCGATTATAATAATTCTTTTTTTTTGTTTGAAAAAAGATACGTTCAGGATAATAAAATATGTAAACGAAGTTAAAAAAAATGCTTGCATATACGATTATACTACAAACTTAGTCCAGAAATTATTTTGTACAACTTTTTATCTTTTTTGTACAAAAACTTGTTTACATCCAAGTTCAAAATGATTTTCCTAGAAAGTCCTTATAAAATTCTACTTTTCAGATTTTTTCATATTTTCTAAACTTATGGTTCAAAAGTTAGAGGGGGGGGACACATTGTTTTTACTTTTGGAGCAACTGTTTCCGAAATTATTGACATTATCAAAAAATGATTTTAGTAAACCCCTATTCATTTTTAAATACCTTTCCAACAACAATCTTTCATGGGGTACTGTTTGAGATGCTATAATAAAATTCCACAAAGTATTCTTGAACTGAATGAGACGAAATTTAAAACATGCGTTAAACGCACACTATGTAAACAAGCATATTACAAGTTGAGCGATTATATCGCTGATAAAAATGCTTGGCTTAATTCTGGTCCTGCTCCACATGGACAGGGGCGCAAAAATTGATAGCATTAAATGGTATTGTTGGAGCTGCTGAAGATTGTGCAAACTTATCTTTGCATTGTATAGATTCAATGTTAGTATTATATAATCGCATAGCCTATATTGTGTGAGTACTATGTACTAGTAAGCTATCATTCACTGGAAACCTACGGCAGTTCTTGACTTGAATGTGCCCTGGCGGTTGAGAGTATGTCATGCTCTCTCAAATGTCTCGCTGATGGTGGCGCGTGTGTCGGACCATTTAGTTCCCTTCAAAATGGTTGAGCTGAATGGTGCTGATCCATGCGTCATGTTCGTGAACAGGCGCTGTCAGTTGTGACTGGTCATCTCTTAGTCGCCATGGTTTATTTGAATTATTTTGTTTTTGAGTTGTATTTTATTTTTGTTTTGCTATGGACACTTTTAACGTGCACATCTTGCTACATTGTTCTCACATAATATACCATCTCAACATGAATGATGTAACCAAGATTTTGTAACAATATTTTGATTTGAATTACTACTTGGTCAGATGAGAACTGCCTAGCTTTAAACCCATTGAAAACTAAGTATATGTTGTTTGGTACGAAGCAGCAGTTAAAGAAGGTACCTTTAAGGGTTAAGTTGACTCTAATGGGTGAGCCTATTGACCGAGTTAATGATGCGCGGAACCTAGGGTTGTGTATGGACAATAGCCTTAGGTTTGAGAAACACGTCGCTAACTCCGTGAAAAACTGTTTTTACCGCCTGAAACTGCTGTACAAAATGAGGCCTTACCTGTCGGAAAAGCTTCGCGAACAGCTGGTCGAAACCCTTGTACTATCCAAACTTAATTACGCTGATACGGTTTACGGCCCACGTTTGCTGGCTCGTACGGATAGACTTATACAAAGAGTCCAAAACGCGTGTGCTCGATTCTGTTACTCGGTTCCCCCTAGAAGTCATGTCACCCCTTATCTGAACAAACATTGTATGCTTAAAATGAAGTCGAGACGAAAGTTACACCTTGCGTGTCTACTTTTTGGTGTTATTAGGACTACGAAGCCGAAGTATTTGTACGACAAGTTACGTTGGATGGCTAGTAAACGAGAGTGCGCACCTAGGCTTTGTGCCCAACAATTATCAACACAATCTCATAGGACAGCAGCTTTCAGAGGTACTTTCCGATATGCCGCATCTAAGGTGTGGAATAATATTCCTCCACCATTACGGGTACTGGGCACTATTCACACGTTCAGAACACGACTGCGGCAGTATTTGATAGCAGCACAGCAGAAACTGGATATGGTTACAATGAATGTTTCAATTATATAAACGCTTAGTAGGTAATTTGCAGCACTTTCGTACGACTGCACCAAGTACCTTCTTATGCAGACACGCGAACTATTGCGACCATAATCATAACATTGTTCACGAACCATAATCTTCCGAGCGCCACACCAACTTAATACAGCTAGTACCACAGCTATGCCTGTTCCACGCCAATCCGTTACAGTCCTCATCATAAGACAACAGCCTGCAGGGGATGTCTCAAGTATGTTGTATGCCGCTACTCTCTGTTGAGTTTTTATGCCACCTCCCATAAGATCCTTAAAAAGATAAAAAAATATTTAAATTTACTTTGAAAAAAAAAAAAACAACTTTTTAACAAAACAAAAGTATGAACAACAAACACGTTAGGTACCTATTAATAACAAACACTCACCTAAGGTTTATCATCTATCGGCAAGGCATAATCAATCTATGTATCACTATTTCCGAGAAAGCATCATGTTTACTTGTTACTAAGCGTCGACCAGATATAAGTAGGTAGGTAACGAATCACGTGAGCGAGACCCGTCGCGTCGCGTGAGCGCAGAAGACTCGTGCGGCGCGGGCGGCGGCGGGCGCTGCGCCGCGCCACCGTGCACCGTGACTGTTTCACACTTTTTGACGCATAGTACGTCATCGCGCTAGCAGTTCCAGAGGAACAATGCGTCGTGTGACGAAGTCGTTTGGTCGTATGATGTGTGGCGCGCGAGCAGGGGACGCGAAGGTGGGGTGGGAGCAAGACACAGACGCAAAACACGCTTGGTCTTCATAGCATTGCACAAATATGAAATTAATCCATACCTGGGTAGTTGTTTGACATTAAGTAAGTATACGGTATAATATCTTATCTGTGTACCTATTTATTTATTGTTACCAGTATTGCTTTCTAACACAATTAAATACTTATTACTTTACATACATTTTCTTCATAAGCACGAACTCGTACATTTCATCAATTTACCCTATTTTTATAAATATATATATTTTTTTATTGTACAGATAGCCATTTATTTATATATTTTAATGTTTGAAACTGTTTTCTGTTTGTCCCTTCCCCCGTCAAGGTTCATTGGAAGACCAGCGTCAGACAGCATAACCTGTCTGGCATGAATGCTGAAATGGACCTTTTTGGCGCAGCCGTGAGGCACACAGTACATACTATGTATTTTTGTCCTTTTGGTAATTTTGTTATTATTATTGTGTGTGTGCTTAATACTGACGTCAAATAAATATTTTTTCTTTCTTTCTTTTCTTTCTTCTATTTAAAAGAGTGTCCATGGAGTTTCTTGCCCGTTCTTCTCCATAGAGATCTACGCTAGGGAATGGGCAACTACAGTACTTTCACAGTTTTTATGTCTTGTGACTGGGACTGTAGCTACTTTAAATGTTCATTTTTGTTTCGACAATTCAAAAGTGCCTGTAACTGGCCTACTTGAAATAAATGCTTTGATTTTTGATTTTGATTTTGAATATATCACACGTTAGGGTTGAAATTAAAAAAAAAATCACTTCCCACTTTACATATAGGGGTGCTACCCTAATAAAACATTTTTTTCGAATTTTTATTTTACCACTTTGTCGGCGTGATTGATACACATATTGGTACCAAATTTCAGCTTTCTAGTGCTAACGGTCACAGAGATTGCGAGGACGGACTGACAGACAGACATGGCGAAACTATAAGGGTTCCTAGTTGACTACGGAACCCTAAAAACGCATAGCGATTGAACTCTTCCACACACAACAGATACACACACACACATACACACACACGACTATGTGAACACTATGTTTTATTCAGCCATTTCAATTCATCCCTCATCCACACCACTGCCCACCTCGAACCCGTTACAATAATAAAAATGTATTAGTCCAATACGTCCGATGCCATCAATTTTCTAATTCCCTCATAAAGGGGTTTCAATAAAGTACATAGGTTATAAATAAGCCGTATAAAGGAGCAACAAGGACATGTGGAATTTGATTCGGCTATCTCTGGAGCAATAAAATGTTATGCGTTGACCGTAACATGCACCACGTAATTCGATAGTGAGTGCTAATGTACTGTGCGCACGGGTTGTACGGCACGGCATGGAACTGTTCTCGATACAGTCATAAATGGTGGAAGACGTCAAGCGTTTAATAGTTGAACGACAATGGTTTTTATACGTGCCGGGAAAACCTAGGAATAAGCAAGCTCAATCTAAAGAGAGCCTAAATAATGGTATGAGTGTTAGTAGAAAAGAAAGAAAGAACAACTAGACGATTGACGACATAAGAACAAGACATAAAAGAAAGTGACAGAGATTTGTTGCGCCCCTCGTTGCCAATGCTGAGCTAAACGAAGTCAACACTATCGGAAGAAAAGCTGTTCAAAGCAGTGAGCAACACATAGGAAGAACCCATGGAAGCCTATGATCCTATGGATATTTTCTCGAAACTGTCAAATTTCGCCATCAACCTTGAATCTAATCCTTCGGCGATAAAGTTGAAAATCTATTAAAGAAATTGTAGTAGCTTGATATGCTAGCATATTTACCAGCACAGCATATGCTAGCTTTATAGCCAAATCCTATATGTCACTGTAAAATTGTCAAACACGTTATATTGTAATGTCTCTAGCGATATTGTAAACTCTCGAAATATTGTCAAACGAACATACTGCTTACAATAAAACGCATTATTTTTCGTGAAATGCATGCGATGGTAGTCAACTCACGTGGTATGGAGGGAAGGAGGGGTCCCCTTTGCCCAGTGGTACCACTCTCATGAAAGATAATGTACCATTCCTGAGAAATATCGATTAATATAACCTAACCTTAAAACACTTTAAATTCCCCTAAAAAGCGTAGTCGACGGAGCCCCGCTTCGCGGGGCCCCTATTTCCGAATGCAGGGTTTATAGGAACCTAACTAACCTAACGGGGGGTGCCCCAATTCCCGATTATGGGGGCAGAGATACTTCCGTATGTTCAGTTGACAATATTTCGAGAGTTTACAATATCGCTGGAGATAAACACGTAATATAACGTGTTTGACAATTTTACGGTGACATATATACCACAACTCGCGACACAACGCACACGCACGAAGCACCGTCAATCCAGGCGACGTCGTAGTGCCAATAAAAGTAAATGAGCCGGATTGCTGGAAACAGGCGACATGTGTCCGTACACCCGCCGACACAGATCGAAACCGATGATAAACTTCCCACACACTATTTTAGCACCTAACTTCTTGTTGACAGAGGCTATGTTCGAGTGCCGTGTGATACTGATCGGATCGCGGACTGCGATTTTTTCGGGATTTTAATGAGTGATAATGAAGTGGTTAACAATATTTTGGGTTTGGACTTAATTGAAGTAGGTAGAGCTATTTTGAAACTTATGTGAAAAGGGGTACAGTTGGTTTTAGGATGTGCGGATTAACTGATCAGTAAATATTCGCAGTAAAGAAAGTTTAGCTTCAAAATATGCGATAATGAACGTGTGTTTTCTCAATGTTATTACAACGCGTTACTAAATAAACACGAACAAACATCATCATCATTTCAACATACCATAAAGTTTATTTTACTACTGAAAATACGGGACACATTGCTAGTTCCTAGAAACGTTGCTAGGAACTCAACTGCCTGGAAAAGCTCTTTGCCGCTGGTTTCCAGAACGTTCCATTTAGACGTCGCAAATATAAAGGCTATAACAGAACACCTGGAACAGCCGTAGTATGTCTTGAAACTCGTATAATAACATAGACGAAAGCAGTCAAGCGTTTCTCGTCTGAAAATGACGCAGAACCAAGATTAATGTCGATACGGTATTTCAAGGAATGAAATAGGTCTTATTTCAAGAACAGTAGGGCTCAGCAATATCTAAGACTTCTATAGAAGGTCGTTAAGAAGATATTCGGTACGTTTTATGAACTGGAATTTCAGTGGAACACACACACTTGGTTTTAGACCGTCAAGCTTTTCTACAATAACTTTCGATGGAATTAACAAAAGCCTTTGGGTAGTTTCTGTCAGTCTCATCACATTATTGACAGTAAGTACCATCGTCGTCATCGGTGACGGCATTTCACATGTTTTTAAGTGAAAACTTCTTTAGGCGCGTTGATCACTTATTGAGTTAACAAAAATCATGGAACTCGCGTGACCGTCACCTAACGCTTCACGTCACCGATCCACTACGACAGGATTGCCTACGAATTTTCACATCGGCAATCCCCAGAGTCTACCCTGCATGTTTTTTTCTATCATAAGTATTTAGTATAAAGTTTGCGTTTGACCTCAACTCGCCTGATCGGAAGCCATGATGAGGATAGGGTGGAGCTCGCTTACCAAGAAGAAACCGATTCACTCGACATTGAAGAAATCTAGATTATAATGATCGGGAAATAGAGAAACCGGCAGTGAACTCTACAGGCTGTCGCATAGTAAATAATTGCACTTTGTCTAAGACCTCCTATGTTATTATAAACTACTAGCTTAAAGGTACCCTGGCTATCACAATTAAAGTCTTAAGGTGAACGCACACTTATCACAGCCGAAGGAGCCGAAAGAATCGGATTTTAGAATTACTTGTATGAAATGCTATAAAACCTTGCACACTTATCCGCGTCCTTTATGCATGCCAAATTGTTTTTAAAACAAATAGGCCCACACAATAGGCACACACGAATTCCAGTTTAGGGAAACGCAAACACAAACCAAGCTTTTAAACTAAAACCCTGCTATTTTGCCCCTATTCAGACTGCACAAAACTTCAAAACACTAACACTTAAATAGTGCTCAAAATGACGTGCAAAACCGAGTCCAAAAGTTTTCCCACATCCCGCTAACCCCCGCATGCCTGGTGCGTTCCGTCGCGCAATGCAGACGCACGGCTCGTCGCCTCGCTTCCAAATTCAAACGGTTGACGTTCCAAATTGGAATTGTTTTTCATTTTTCGACTGTTAAGCGGCCGTTGTCTGCGGCCAGTGATTTTGCGAAACGGGATTAAAATTGGTACTTTGGAATTTTTGGGTGTTCGATTTTCTGGTTTTAAAGTTCAATTAAGGTTCTGCGGCTGTTTGGCATGTTCAATTTGGCAGTCGAAAAAAGACTACGATGTAAATTGGCGCTGCAATTGCGATCCCTCTAAAAGTCAAACACTAAACACACAGATATACCAAGGCCTATCTTTTCATGAAAACAACGACTGGAGAAAAATTGTTTCAAAAGAATTCAAAGAAGAAATAAAAACATACATTTTTGAGAAAACGTTATTAAAACAATAATAATATGTTTTATTTTAATTTTCATTTTACAATTTTCACTATATTTAATTTTATTTTATAATTATTATTTTCATTTAATTTTCATTATACAATTGAAAACATTGAAGAAGCATTTTCAATAAAAGACAAACGAAAGCTTCTCGAAACGCTAAGACATTTTCCTTGTAATATTTTATTACAACCGAAAATAATATTTCTTACAATAAAATTCACAAATCTAATAAAACAGATAGACGTCAAAAAACCTCGGAGCATTCGAATTACAAAATTAAATTCGGAATTTAATTTTACAACGCTTTCATAGAACATTTAACGCATACCGCGAAGGGTGCGTCAGTACTTATGGAAAGAAATAAAAGAATTAATTCTTATTTTTACGAGTCTCAAGAGACTGTGCTTCATTTGCAGTGGTATATTATATTTAAAAAATATAAAAATATTTAATGGAGCTAGTAAAATTGAGTTAAACGATGTTTTGAGTTTGATGTTTACGCTTTCGCAGAGAAAGTAAACTGAAAAAGAAATAGCCTGTAGCTTTATCCCTAAAAGATATCAAACCATTTGTAGTGAAATCGATTTTTTAGTTTTCACTGGCATCCGGCTGAAATTCATCCACATCACTTTTAAAGCACAATTTGCTTAGCCATATTCTCCACTTATCTCAACCTTGCAGTTCGACAGTTTTAGCCTAAATTAACATGCTAATTTACGTTTATAGACCTCGGCTAGAAACTTCTTAGCACTTACCGTGAGCAGGACCCAGTTCAAAACTATATGCGATCGTAACGGCCATCTTGCGAACCTCTGACTGACCAAATCCTTCCGATAATTTCGACAACCTTTGTATGTCTGCAATATTACTCTTCAAAAACAAAACCTAGTATAATAATTATCACTAAAAAACAAGACCAAATTAATTCCCTTGCAAAATCCAGTACAGTAACTTTCTTCCATTTTTTTCCCTCTAGAATTCTGGTTGAGTATAACGAGCTTTAGATTAGCGGCCTCAAATTATGTGGACTTAAGGTTCGTTGTTTTAATTCTGCCGCAAAAATACGCCACGCGAAGATTATGTCCGGAGTGCGGAGTTGCGGACGTCCGAGATGCTGGCTTTATAAGTCGGCTTACCGAGTTAAATGAGAAGCAGGAATGTGATATGATGCAACCATAGAGTATATATCCACAGTCTTTGGAAGACAACCGTAGGAAATACTCGGAAAAGTGATTGCCTATTTAATAGTTTTGGCTGTGGTCGTGCCGACTCCTAGTGCGAGAGCCAGGGTAGTTCAGATGTAATACTGGATTGTTAAATGAAGAATTTCAATACCTTTTAAATATACTTTGAGTGAATCTGATGCTTAAACCGATCTTTTTCTAAATATTATTGTAAAAATAGAAAAGTTTTGCGATAAAAGCACGCTTTTTTTTTGGATGGAAAATTGTCAAATGACTCCTCCCGCACTGGGCGGAGCGCGAGGGAGAGTCAGACTTTAACTGACTAAAACCCATCCATGTTCCTGCCCCGCCTTTTGTGTTCCGGGACCACAGCATCTCTTTCGAACAGTCCCCCAGCTCCAGACACCATTTACTCTGCGGTATAATGAACAGGCTGATAGCACATCCACTCCCAACTTCACACGATACTTATCTGTAGGTTGGAACCTACGTTTTAGATGTGTCTATCGATTTTTCACGAATGCCGCCTCTATTAAAACAACCCACCCAGTCGTCTCCTTCTTTTTCCCCCAGACACAAGAGCCCTATCCATTTTCCTTCCATTTCTTTTTCCACCCAAGGACAATGTCAGACTGCAGTAAGAAAATTAAAATAACGTATTCCAAATAATATATTCATGACGTTTTCATCTTTCTTATTCAGCGATGATAATGAAGCGACGGACAAAAAGTTTCGCAAAAACTAATTGATTCGACGTCATTCGTCTCCCCTACTTGGGGTTTGGGTCATGTGATAAGTAATGGCGGATTATGCCACAAAATAGTATGTTCAGTTGTCAGCGCATAAGTTACCTACTACAAATTGTCAAATGTTTTCATTCGATTTTGAACTTAACCATCAACGTCGTTATGGTTTAAAATTTTGGACAGCTAGTGGTAACTTGAAATGTTGATGACTGTACACCATACTTTTATCCCTACTTGCAAACTGGCGAACAAATAATCTAGTCTTTAATAACCTGCAAAATAAAATGGTCCTGATGACTACAATTTTGGAACTTTCCGCTATCGTACACCCCTTACCCCACCCATCTTTCACTACGGAAGAAAAATGCTCCTCTTCGCATTTAAGACATAAGAAAGCACTCAGTACACGGCGTTAAGTTATTAATGGATGAATATAAAACTCGATGATCAACAGCCTTCCATTCTTGGGAAACTTCCAGAGAACCACTTGTAATAAACGAAATATTTTTGACTTACTTAATAAAGAAATATTAAAAGTTTTTTTGGCAGGAAGGAAATATCGGGTTTTTTTTAAAAAAAAAGGGTCGTGGCTTAAATCTGTTAGGCCCGCATACTTCATACTTCAGTAAAGTCTATTAGATGCTATTAAATTAGCAATATTTGTGTATTTGTAAACACGTTCTCGAAGACGGCTTCAACGATTTCGTAGAAAGCTGCAAATTAGGGGTTTTACGGGGCGAAAACATGAGCTAGTTCTGAGAAAATTCGTTTTTTCTATTTATAACCGAGCAGAGTTCAGCCACCCAGGTACTAATAAACAATGATTATTAAGAGTTTGCCCAGCAATGGGACAGTACAGGGTACTTAAATAAATAAATAAAAAAATATTTATTTGATTTATAAAAACAAAAAATACGTGTCCATTATTTTCCAGTACTTTATCTGACGGACTAAATAGATTTGCAATTTTTTGATACTGTCAACATGCCTATTGATTAGTAATCAAGCGATTTCAGTTTACAGTAAATTCAAGAACATTCCTATAATATTTATAATACTGCCACCAAAAAACCTATATTCTCATTTAATGGATGCACTTACATCAAAAAGGCCCGGAAGAGACTAAGGGTTCCATTATAGGAAATTAAAAATATACCCTAAGAAGAAAACTTCCTGTGGCTCCCCTAGGTGACGTCACAACGCATTATCGACGAACAAAAGAGAATCGCGGTCGACGTCACACGTCACTGACATGCACAATCCTACAGAAACTAACAATTCCAAAGCTATGTAATTTTAACCGTATTGCTCCAAGGATACAGTGTATTTTGCCCTGTGGTGTCGTGAAACGGGATGTAAAATGAAGAAAAGCGGGATAATCGATTGTATTGAGATCTCAGAAGCCTAGAGATGCGAAGGTTCTGGGGTTAACTGAATAGAATAAATAAAATAAATAAATATTGCTGGACATTAACACACAGCGCCACCTAGTGCCACACTAAGCAAAGCCTGTATCGTGAACACTAGATAGTTGATATACTACATATATACTTTTTTGTTTGTAAATACATACTTATTATACATATAAACATCCATGACTCGGAAACAAATGTCCATGCTCATCACACAAACATTTGCTCCTACCGGGATTCGAACCCAGGACCCTAAGAACGTAAGGCAGCGTCACTACCACTACGCCATTCGGGTCGTCAAATAGAATGGGAGGTAATAATTAATAGTTTGAACAGGAATTTCTTGACAGCCGTATTTTGTTCTCGCTGACGTTACGAACGACCGTCAGCGCGAAAAGTGTTCAGACCTTAGACCAGTAAGCATTTGTACTTGTTGGAATAAAAATTCATTAATCAATCGATTTCAATGTAAAATTAACTTTGTACCTACCTTTATCCATCTTTTCCACGCTCTATAACTCCAAGAAAAGCGTGAACACATCCAAGAAGTTCCACCCAACAATAGAAGCTCCCAATATGTTAATAGGTTTACGAACACAGTACTTAAAATGTTCAGGAGTTTGTTAAGCGTTTCCGAATCATCGGATTTTGTTCGAACTTCGTCTTTAAGTAGAAGAACTTTACACTTTAAGCGTCTACAGATGATTTTCTTTCCATATTATGCTTGAGAGGTATTTTAGGAATAATTTGGAGGAGTGAGATTGAGGAAAAGGGAGTTCTGAAAGGGTATTTATAGAATGCTAATTCTTTGTCGCCTTGTGTTGGTACTTTGAGATAATGGTGTCGATTCTGTTGTGCAGAAACTAAACTTAACTTAGGCTATTGCTATTTTTACTAAAAGGTAGTGCGAGAAAAGGACGGACCTATGAACTAAGTTAGAGATGTCAAACTAGTTTATGCCTTGCGCTTCATTTGTGTTTTTAGTCAACGTGTTTTTACGTGCACCCTTTATTTGTATGGAAATATTAGTTCCAATTAAATATGACAGCTCTAAATTACGTATGTCTCTTTCTCGTTTTATTTGACAGAAAAAGATAGCAATAGCCTAAATGAAGTTTATTTTGTGAACTACAGAATCGACACCAATGGCTTATGTCAGTCATGAAGTAAAAGATTAATTAGTCACCTATAAAATTTCGTGTCACAGTGTTTGTCATCGAATTACTCTGACTAATTTTATATTTATTTTTGTGTATATTTTGTAAGTCGTAGGCTATTTTTTATACCATAATTTATATGATACAACAACGTTTGCGGGGTAGGCTAGTAGCAGATTGTCTAGGGCTGAACCAAACTGATCTTCGTAAAGTATTGTATCACGTGTAAAGTTATTTTAAATGCACCCCATGTTAAGCTGGGATGGACTTATACTTGAATTCGAACTTTTGAAACAACTTGATAATGTAATTTTTGTTACATTTGTGTGCGTCCTCGATCGGGGAATTTCAATAACCTACGGTAGGTTAATCTCTCTGTTGACATTTTGCGAGCAACACGTTGCCAACGGTAGATAAACTGCAGCCGACTGACTGCTGCAGACGCTTGCAGTTGTGGCGTTGACTGCAGTCGTCGACACACATTTACGCGGCATACCACAACTGCAATCGTCGCCACCTGTCGACGGTAGTCGTCGACGCTTCGGCGGCTGCCGTCGACGCGTCTTCGACAGTGGTGGCGTCAACTGCAGTTTATCTGCCGTTGGCAACGTGCCGCTCGTCTGTAAGAACGCTTACTGGACGGTTAAAAACAAAACGTCACAAGCTTTCTTTGTTTTTTCTATGAATCAAGTGACGGGTAGGTGCCACGAATAGGATATTCTTTATTTATAAAAACACCGATAGCTACGGTAGAAGGCACATTAACCAACAGTTATATCTACGTTAGTAAGTTAAAGAAAACGGCCATAATATGTATAAAACCAAACTTCTTTAAACTGTCTTGTAACACACCATGCCATTCAACGATCATGAAGCATACAAATAGATTGGAACTTCCTTCAAGACTGATCTTCCCGACGCACCAACAGCCTCAGTGATGCTTTCCAATTTTTCATACATTAGAAAACCCAAGCAGGTACTCCAGGGATGCTGCGGTGTAGTGTAACTTGTTGCGTTCAGTTTAATATCCCACCTCGCTGGTTGCTTATTGAGAGCTCGAGTTGCGCGCTGGCCTGACAAATTGCCTGTGCGGCTCGAACGTGACGTCATATGTTGTAATAAACTCGAGCCTTTATGAGCTCCTTTACTTGGATGGAGAGATTATAATTTGTTAAGGAGGAGTTTTATATTGAAGTAATCTGTTACTTGATGGCAGTTTAGGGGTTGTACCGGGGTCGTTGAATCTCGTAGGGGTCGTAAAATTTGACTAAAAGATTTAAAAAATCGTTGCACTTACATACCAATTTATGCTTCGGTATTGTCTTATTGGTCTGTTGGTTTGAGACGAAGAGCGAGAAGATGAGCCTGTTACCTAATAAAGGTACTCAAACTGAATTCCAACTATTTTAACAAAAATTGGTTTCACAAGTTACCATTTCGATTCAGATTAGCCACACGAACGATTAGTTCACACCAAAAAAGGAAATACGCTCTAAAACGCAACCAACATTTGGTTTGAAGTAAGGATAGACTACAGAAACTTCTATTCGACATTATTTAAGTTTATGGTCATGAACCGTGAAAGCTTAAAACAATATTTGTATATTGCAATAAACTCTCTTTAAAAGATCTCTTTAGAAATGGGGGATTATCCAGTCCTCATGAAGTTCTTATAATTAATTCCTTGTATCAATAATCACTCTTTAAATTTTTATTCGGCACCCTTTCCGCTCTTTGAAGAGGTCCCCGGTTTTAATTGCTTCGTCTAAAAAATAAAAGGAATATCCGCTCATGAAATAGTGTGGTTCTAATGAGAGCGGGCTGCGAAAAACGCGAAAATCTTTGACAAAGTGTTTTTCAGAACATTTTAGTGGTCTGGGCAGTCAATCTTTCAAACATCGAATCGGAAACGTATGTTGAGTGCTAAGCAAGTTGTATTTATATACATTTATCTATGCTTGTCACTGTATTTTCATATTGCAGGGTAGACTTTTGCCTATTGTCTACTCTCAATAATAGACATTGAATGATAATTAATCAGTAGTAGCTGTTCTTACCATCGAACTGTCAAGTTATAGGTTCAACTCGAACCCTACACCTAAACAGTAAATCTTTATTCTGACACGAGGTTAGGCACTAACCAGACGAAAAAAGGGGAAGAAAATTAGACATTGGACACAATATATTCGAATGAAAATGAATCTTATCACGAACCCAATATCAAATAAACCACGGAAGTGGACAACAACGAGGAGCAACATTTATCTTCATAAAAGAATCATTCAAGATAATATTATATTAATCAATGAAGAAAAGGCTGTCTTTAGCTCCCTTAAAAAGTTGCTTCTCCATCATACTGTTAGGCCATCGCAAGTCACAATTTTTGAACATGACTCGAGACGCAGTTCGCTTTCTTCTTCTCCCGCCCCCAGAAAACCCAACCCCATTTTGTAGATAATGATGCTTCGGCTGCACCCTAACGACCTTTATATTATTTAGAGCCGGCCCTTTTCTTGTTTAATTAATTGACGAGAAACGCGTTTTTAATTTTGACTTATTCCCTCTCTTAGTAAAGTGGGTTAAAGATTGAGTTGTATGGGTTTATGTTTGTTTTGCTTTTTTTTTTTTGGTATAGAGCAAAATCAAAATTAAATGTTGTTTAGAAAAAAAAACCAGTTTCATTTTTTCATTTAATTTTTAAACTGTTTTAGAATCTAAAAGGTGGTATCGTCGACCTGGCAATTGCTTTACCAATTTGTGACTGACAATAACTCCCAGTAAACTGAAACTTTGCTAGGTTTAAACCACGTGGCTGTCACACAACATATGAAGCAAATTCAACCTAGGGGTGATTATGAAGTAATGAACTCGACTATATTTTTCCGCCGTTGGTCCCGGCTGTCATTTGTAGATCTTTGACAGTCGTTACAGGTAGTCAGTGGCCCAAAAAAGTCTGACAACCAGTCTTATCTCGTATTACCCAGTACTAACTGGGTTGTGTAGGTCAGATAGTCAGTCGCTCCATGTAGAATACTGGTTATAGCTGCATCCCGTTAGACTGCAAGTCGACACCAACATAGTTGGGAAAAAGCTATAGGCAGATGATGAGCTCGGCTATACTTTTATTGTTGTGTATTTTAAAGTTGTCAAACAATATGCTACGGAAATCTGTTAGAAAACAAAATATTTTCAAGGAAACCTCGATGGTCTGAATATTGATCTGAAAGACGACAAACAAAATAAATTATATCGAATTGTCATCGTCCTTGGCAACTTGCCTTCACGTCGAACGAAATAATGTAATTTTCGTACCAACAGTAGGTAGTATGACGAGAATCCTACGAACATAAAATAAAATCTAAAAGTTTCGTACTAAAATCGTTGTAACGTAACTTTCGGCCATACCAGGGCTAATCTGCACTCGCGTTACTGCGGACTCCTTGCATTCACTTCAGTTTATGTAGCCATTTTAGAGTAATGTGCTAAATGCATTCTGAAAACAGTTAGTTCGACTGATAAAAAAATTGTAACCATGAAATTAGGTGCGCTATACACATGTATAGCGGTGGATGCGAGTCGCAAGGGACCGGTCAATGTGGCGACACTTGGGGGAGGCCTATGTCTAGCAGTGGCGTCTTTCGGCTGAGATGATGATGATGATGATGATACACATGTACATTGTGTGCTGTAGTTCTGCGGAAAAATAATCTATTTGGCCACCCAGCCTGTGTGTGTGTGGCGTATCCCTTAGCCATTATAATTTCTATAAGGCAATGTAAAATAATAATATGTGGCTGGAACAGTATAACGCATGCAGAAGATGGAGGGTGTTGTGGCGCCGCGTCGTTTGGCAGAGTGTTATGTCCAGCGTTCATTGGCCTTTGCCTCCGGGACATGATCTGCAGTGGCCTGTATGGAAAGCACTTAACTGATTGCGCACCCAAGTAGGCCACAGTAATCACAATTTGACAAAATAGGGAATTAAAAAACCATCCCCACTCACAGTGTGACTACGGTGTTCCTGACCAGGCGATATCCCACTATACTATCGATATGCTAGTGTCCGAGGAATCCGAACACCTGCACTTTTGAGGACCTAAATGGACCGCAATTAACGTCCCCACATACCCGATCCAAGAAATTTAAACAAATCGAACCATGGACACAAAAGAAGAAGAATCCAACAAGATTTATTCAAAACTAAAGACAAAAATGATCCTTCAGAGATTCACATTTAAATCCGAATGATTTAAACCTTCTTTATCAGATAACCACTAAAGTCATAATGTCAGTTTCCACAGCAAACGCGCTAACAATTTCCCAGCGGCCCACAATACAAATATGAACAAGAAACTCCGCACAAAACAGTTCTCACCATTCACAAGTAAATACTTCACGTAAATACTGCATTTCCAGAGCTTCCCTACACTACTGGATATATTTAAAGGGTTGGCCGTCCCGGGAATTCAGGGAATCCCGCTGGGATCGCCAGCGACGCTACTTATTCCGGGAAAATACGCGGGAGGTGAAATATAAGTAGTGGCGCAACTTTAGCGGGAATTGCTTGAGGTTTGATAGTGAGGTAAATAATACTTCTATGTTGTAGCGAGTTTGTTTTGTTTTCAATTACTTGGGAGCGGAGTAACGCTTGTGTGCTAATGCTATCAGATTTCATAAACTTACCTTCTACGAAAATAATTTTGTTGTAAGAGAGAAGGACAAAGAAAAGATGGATTGCATGAGGAATGATATTTATTTATTTATTTATTTGGATCTCCAACAAAAGATACACGGATACAACGTAAGTCGCAGTTATACAGAGGTTCTTTTAAGTGTGTTCCTTTAATTACAGGAGACCACAGCATGCACATAAAACTAGGTGTTAACAATAAAAGAAAATAATTTTAAAAAGTAAAAATAATTTGAAAAACAAAACAAAAACCAAAATAAAAAAGCATTTGAGGAAAATAAATCGTACATATTAAAATTAAATTAAAATTGAAATTGTATTAAAATTAAATTGCATTAAAATGAAATTAAAATCAAAATTTAACAAAAATTATAATTTTAATCTACATTTATTGCAGTGGTCAATTCTTTTTTAAAAGAGATGGGGAAGGTTATGTAATGATAATATGAAAGAGAAAGGAGTAAATGATGACGTGACGTCTGACAGGGGAGAATGGTTGAAGAAAACGTGTTGCGATGACCCCAAGTAGAATGAGCAGGGCGAGATGATGATGATGATGATAAGAGTGTCATAGTATTTTACCGTTAGATGTTGAAGAGTAAGAAACCAGACTACGTGGTTGCTACTGAGAAATTCCTGAAGGAAAAACTCAACAACAATTTGCCCGACCCGGGAATTGGACCCAGGATGCATGCTCAGCAGCCGTGATTGTGGCCTCTAGACCAACGAGGCAGTCAATTTTCTATACTGTCTAGCCAACCAGTTACTTTCATTCTAAAGGGTCCCTTTTCTTTTTTGCTAGCCTGCATCGTGTTCCACTGCTAGCAAAGGCTTCCCCTTTCTCCATCCATACATCTCTGTCTTGTGCGATCTCCAGCCATGTTGGTCCTGCAAACGTGATCAGATCGTCACGCCACCTTCGGCGAGGTTGACCTCGACGGCGCTGTCCTTCCTCAGGCGTCCAGTGTGTGACGATCTTTGCCCATCTCTCCGAGTGCATCCGTGCCACGTGGCCTGCCCATCACTCCCATTTCTGCCTGGCTGTTTTTTTCTCCAGCATCTGCTACTTAAGTTATGGAGCGCAGGGTGGTGTTTTTAACGCGATCTGTTCGCTTTACTCCTATTATGCTGCGTTCTATTGCTCGCTGGTAAATCTTGAGTTTGGACTTTTGTTGCTCAGTAAGTGACCAACTTTGTGCACGGGCTGGATGCACATGCCGACGAGTTTTCTTTCCAATGATTGTGGCAGGCTTCCCTTTAATATGTTCCTTAAGGGGCCAATAGGTCTTCCAAGCATTTTGGACTCGTCATTCGACTTCTCTTTCTTGCCTGTTTTTGAACGACACTATTTGGCCCAAATAGGTATACTCGTCGACAATTATTGCAACGTATCCCGTCTACCGTGACTCTATGCTATACGTTTCGTGCTGTTTGTCATAATTTGGGATCTGTTCATTAAAAGTCCAACCTCAAAACTTGCTGCACTCAGTTCTTGGAGCATTTCTTCGAGTTCTGAAGCTGATGTTGATAATAGCACGATGTCATCGGCAAAGCGGAGGTTTGTTAGAAGTTGGCCGCTAACATTTATGCCTCGCGACTGCCAAGAGTCGGGTTGTACGAGTCATGTTTCGTACATGGCACGCGCGCATTGCATATATCAGCACTTTTCCGTCACCTTGCACAAATTATAGTGTAAAGCGACAGTACACAATCAGCGTTCATAGTCAGCTGTACTCATTCACGCATTATTCATATAGCATTAGTTACGTGGTAGTTAAATATATTCAATAAACCATCATCTTTGACTATCCGTGACTTATCATTCAAGCTATCAATCAAGGTGTGTGCGACCCATTCAGCAGCGCATACATCTTTATGGTCCTTCGAGCCGGATAACCACTCCTGGAGCAAACAGTGCTGCAAGCCGCACAGGTACGAAGTGTTTCTACTTACGATAGCGAATCGGTTTGACTGGTCTTCCACAAGCGGATCGCCCCAGTCAGATTGAGAAGGCGCTCAATATCGTACGGAGAGATTCCTTCGGACCCTGTGATCGCCACAGGAAACATTAACATTTGGTGGTTCGGGAACTACATCTCAGTGAGAGGAGGCCAGTGCATCAGCAGCGCATACAAGAGATCACCGAAAAACATCAGCATCGGAACAGTTTTGGTGACTTGAAGTACATATCATTAATTTTCCAATCATGGAGCAAATTATTCAAACTCAATATCAAGTCATGGAAGGAATGCAGAAACTTCTTATCAATTTCAAAAAAGAAGGAGGAAGCCGTAAGACTCCCGACAGTGTGCAGAGAAAAATAGACCTTCTCGACAAGTATTGGGCAGAATTTCAAAATAACCACGAGAAAATTAGTGAGCGCGAAGATCCTTCTCATCAATACTTTGTGCAAAATTCCCACGAACAGACAAGACAATTTTACAAAACCACTAGGGAATTCTTCGTAAAGTATTTAACTCAAGAACAAAAACCAGCTTCGCCAGTATTGAAGCCAGCAGGCTTTGCTTTTGAGCCCACACCGTCCACCTCGCAGTCATCAGAGCCAAAACTCCTTCAAGAGCAAGGTGGAGCTGAACGTGGTAATCAATCACCCCTTTCAATAAAGGTACCGGAAACAGCTGAGATCGCAAGTAATAGCAAAACCGACGAAATGCTACGCAAACAAAGGAGCAACATCAAAGCGTTCCAAAGGACCGCATCAAACATCAATGTGGACCTCCTCAAAGAAAATTGGCAGTTTGAAGACGCCTTAAAGGTACTAGAGTCCAGGTGGAAAGCAGTGGATTCACTTTATTGGGACCTTGACAGTTTACCCAATCAAGCAAATGTACAGTATGAGATGTCTTACAATACGTGCGAACTCGTTTACAACGAAATGAAAGCAACCATCAATTCCAAAATGTGGTCAGTTACTCACCGAGAGAAGTCGACGCCAAAAATCGAAATTCCAGCCTTTAGTGGTAGCTACGAACACTGGACAGCATTCAAAGATTTATTTGTTGAGACCATCCATTCCAGTCCGTCTCTTTCTAACGCACAAAGAATGCAGTTTCTCAAAAGTAAGGTGAAAGGCGAAGCCGAGAAACTCATTCAGCATCTATCAATCAGCTCGGAAAATTATGAGACCGCATGGGAGATCCTCAACCGCAGATACAACAACAGGAAACTGATCTTCACGTCACATCTCAATTCATTGCTGGCTGTTCCTATCACTCAACATTTATCAGCCGGATCAGTCAAAAAACTCCACGATACTACAAAAGAATGTATCAATGCTATCAAGAACCTTGGTGTAGACACGTCATCATGGGACCCAATACTGGTACACTTGCTTTCACAAAAGTTGGATACGGTGACTCATAACGACTACTTGGAGTCTCTGGCGGAGCCGCGTGAGCTACCTAACATAGTAGAATTTCTCGATTTTCTAGAAGGAAAATTTACATCATGGGAATCATCTCGTCGGAAACCAGAAACAACAAAACCATCTCAGTCGGAGCCTGCACAGACAACCAAGAAATTTCATTCATACAAAGCATTCAGCGCAAATCAGAACAAGAATAATAAGTATAAATCAAATTCATTGACAAAAGACAATGAAAGCGCAACAAACTGTCCACATTGCAATCAAGAGCACAAGTTGTTTTCGTGCAAAACATTTCTCGAATTACAACCTGACGCAAAACGGAAGGCAGTTGCGAAATACAATTTATGCAAAAACTGCCTAAACGTACATACGAATAACAACGAATGCTCGTCAAGAAAAAAATGCCGCGTCTGCAACTCAGATCATAATACATTGCTTCACGACGCCTACGGCAAATGGGGTGGGCAGAAATCAAACAGCAATTCAGTGCAGCAATCAACAGCGGGCACTGATAGCAAGAAAACAACAAGTGACAGCAGCAACCACGTGTCTCAAGAGGATGTATCAGAAACTCTGCTTACCACAGCATTGATCAAAGTGCAAGCATACGACGGGTCACTGATAACTTTACGAGCACTCCTTGATCAGGGTTCACAAACATCCCTGATAACTGAAAAAGCAGCACAGAAACTAAGAATACCCCGTGGCCGCTGCAAAGGTGTCATATTCGGTGTCGGGGCGAAAGAAAATAATTGCAAAGGCGTCATACAAATCACGTGCAGTGCCATGCAAGGCAATTATACATTTGACACCGATGTTTTCATAATGCGAAATTTGATCAACAATTTGCCTAACAAATCATTCACAAAGCCAAAATCATGGACATTTATAGAAAATATCACGTTGGCTGATCCAGATTTTCATGAGAGTCGTCCTGTAGACATTTTACTCGGGGCTGAGATATACTCAAGCATAATCCAAGAAGGTATCATCAGGCACGAAAATTCACAACCAGTCGCACAGCAAACACGTCTAGGCTGGATATTATGTGGCAACGTCCAAACAACATTTCAATGTAACGTTGTGATAAATAACATCGAAGACATTCAACAATTTTGGACAGTAGAAGACATAGCAGAAAATTCGGGAATGTCACAGCATGACCTGGATTGTTTGCAGCACTACAAGAACACAACAACTCGCGACAAAGAAGGTCGCTACATTGTTGAGATACCGTTCGAACCAAACTTTCAAGAAAAGCTAGGAGCTACGAAACCCATGGCTTTGGCACAATTCAGGCAACTGGAGAGAAAATTTAGCAAACAACCACAATTAGCAGAAGCATACAAGCAGTTCATTCATGAATATCAAGCACTGAATCATATGGTCGAGTGTACTAATAACGTGACACAGACTTGCTATTTACCTCACCATTGTGTTCAGCGCGCCGATTCCGCAACTACGGCGTTAAGAGTAGTATTCAACGCATCGGCGAAAACATCGACGGGCTACACTTTGAACGACCTCATGAAGCGTGGCCCAAATTTACAGCAAGACCTCATGTCATTGATCTTGCGATGGAGGCAATATCAGTTTGCGTATACGGCGGATATAGAGAAAATGTATCGACAGATACTTTGCAACACTGAACATCAAACCTATCAGAAGATACTATGGAGGAACAGTCCTGACCAACGTATACGAGAATATAAGCTCACGACAGTCACGTATGGCATGAAAGCAGCTCCATTCTTAGCCATGATGACTTTGAGACAGTTGGTGGCTGATGAAGGCCACAAGTATCAACACAGCAGGGCAGCACAAGCGTTGCAAGAAGAATTTTATATGGATGACCTTGTAAGTGGAAGCTACACATTGTCGTCGGCCAAACAATTGCAACACGATTTGATCCAGTTACTACAGTCGGGAGGTTTCAATTTGCGTAAATGGTCGGGCAACAGCGAAGAATTACTTCAAAACGTCAGCAGAGCGTCCTCAAATCAACCATCATTTGATTTCAAGCAAGCAGAATCAACAAAGACGCTCGGGTTGAAATGGAACCCAAATGAAGATACGTTCTCGTTCGAGCTAAAAATAAGCAAAACCAAACCAACAGAAAAACACACAAAACGTTCATTACTATCAGATATTTCAAAGATATTTGACCCACTCGGTTGGTTAGCTCCAATTACAACAAAGCTAAAAATATTATTCAAACAAGTTTGGTTGTCGAACATTCAATGGGACGACCAGCTTCCGGTTGAAATAAGCACCGAGTGGGAAAAAACCAAAGCAGAGCTACAAAGCATCAGCCTGTTTAAAATTCAAAGATGGTATCAGACAGGAGAGCAAGATACAATCCAACTGCACGGCTTCTGCGATGCATCATTATCAGCATACGCATGTGTCGTGTATTGTAAACTTGATACCAACATAACACTCGTCGCTGCAAAAACAAGACTTGTGCCAGAAAACAAAAAGCTCACTTTACCACGTCTAGAGCTGAGTGGGGCGCTCTTACTTACAACACTCATGCGGAAAATACTGCAAGCCCTCAACGGACGCAAAATCAAAGTTTTTGGTTGGACTGACTCCACTGCAGTTCTCGGTTGGATTCAAGGCAACATCAACCGCTGGACACCATTCGTAGCGAACAGAGTCAAACAAATCAAAGACGTCATACCATCAGATAATTGGCATTACATAAAATCAGCTGACAACCCAGCTGACTGTGCCAGCCGTGGCATCACAACAGAGCAATTGAAGCAACATAATCTTTGGTGGAGCGGCCCGCAATTTCTCCCTGGATTTGATGTGTCATCAGTAGTGGAGAAGAGCGTCTACGTCACGGATCAAGAAGAAAGAAAATCAAAACATAGCAACGTCACAATTCGTCAGACTCAAAGCGATGATGTCATAGAATCCATACTACATAGAAACAGTAACTTGACACGCGCCGTGCGCGTGCTGGCCTGGGTGCTACGTATTACACGACGTCACAGCGAGCGCACTGCTTACTTGCACGGAAATGAATTAGAAACCGCAAAACATATGATTATAAAATATGTACAAGAAATTCAATTTTCGGAAGAAATTAGCAAGCTGCGAAAACAGGAGCAAATACATAACAAAAGTAAAACTTTGTGCCTTAACCCATTTTTGGACAAGGATGGACTTTTGAGAGTGGGAGGCAGACTCAAGCATGCAAATATTGACGAAGATATGAAGCATCCACTGATCATACCCCACAGCAGCCATGTTACTGACCTTATTATAGACCAAGCCCACCGCCGCACGTTTCATGCGGGGGCCCGGTCGACGCTCGCGAGTATCAGACAAAACTACTGGATATTAGGCGGAAACAGAGCTGTTAAGAAGCGCTTACATACATGCATTACGTGTAAGAAGCATAAAGCTGTCATACCAAAACAATTAATGGGGGACTTACCGGAATCTCGGAGCAATCCGTCGCGTCCATTTCAACACACTGGCGTTGATTTCACAGGATACGTTGACGTGAAACTCAATAAAGGGCGAGGAGTCAAGACAAGTAAGGGATACATCGCAGTGTTCGTGTGCATGGTAACCAAAGCTGTGCACCTCGAACTTGTATCAGACCTGAGCTCATCTGCATTCTTAGCTGCTCTAAAACGCATGTCTTCACGTCGGGGTAAGCCACATCATATCTACAGCGACAACGGCACCAATTTTGTTGGAGCCAATAGAGCTCTGCAGCAAGGACCATCGGAACTATGCAAAACGTTCAACGCTGAGTTTTATACAGAGATAAATGAGTTGGGAATACAGTGGCATTTTAACGCCCCTGCCTGGCCAAGCGCAGGAGGCCTATGGGAAGCAGCGGTAAAAAGTCTGAAGCATCATCTTCGACGTGTTGTTGGCGAGCAAAAACTCACGTTTGAGGAATACAGTACTTTACTTGCTCAACTCGAAGCATGTCTCAACAGTCGGCCGCTGTGCGCACTTACAGAGGATCCAGATGATTTGAATTATCTAACTCCATCACACTTTTTGAGCAGCGGCCCCATACTGACTATCTTCGATACCGAACAAGATGAAAGGACAAGATGGAAACGAACACAGAACATTTTCGAAGATATCTGGAAGAGGTGGCAATCCGAGTATCTCGCGACACTTTCAACACGGAGTAAATGGAAGAGACCTCACATAAACGTTCAAGAAAATGACGTTGTCATCATTCATGAGCCTCACCTCCCCGCGGGAAGATGGGCTCTAGGCAGAGTCACTGAGCTACATCCCGGTAGCGATGGATTGGTCAGGGTTGTCACCCTAAAAACACAAAATGGGTACCTCAAGCGCCCAGTGATTAAACTGTCAGTGCTGATATCTGACCAAACAAATCACAAATCACTACCCGAGCAAACAGGGAAAAACTCAGACTGCCAAAATAACAAGACCACGAACACACAATCAAAACAACGACCTGGAACGGCGTCTAATCTGATAGCAACTATCATCACACTATTTCTCTTCATGACATCCATATTTGGCCACGAACAGTCAACATCCCCATATACTTTGACAACAATACGCAAAGCACTCTATTTTGATCGAATCTCAAACATGCAGTTCATTCGAGACGAATGGAAACTCATCGTGTATTACGACATGAACCCTTACTGGGACGGTACGGCAACCTGCGACAAATACCTCAAACAGATAAACAGCGTATGTGAAGGAGAAACAAACAAAGCACTATGTGACATCATCCTAATGCAGTTACATCACTCTCATGACGAACTGAATTATTACAATGGAATGTTACTGAGGCAGCATTTTGAAGAACGCTCACGAAGGCGACGAGGCATCATCGACGGGGTGGGCTACGTGGCCAACAGTTTATTTGGAGTTCTAGATCAACGTTTCGCCGATCAATACAAGCAAGATATTGATCTTATAAAAGGAAATCAAAATCACCTAGCACTCTTATGGAAAAACCAGACCTCTGTAGTAGAAGCAGAATATAATTTACTCAAGAGAACTGAAGAGTCAATCAATCGGCAACACAAGGCCATCAATCAACATCTAAATAACCTAACGAAGGCAACCAATATGTTGAACAAAGGTTTGCAGGAGCAAGAAGTAAAGAACGAGCTGGCACTGTCCACCATCATAGCTACAAATATGCTCACTAAGCTAAAATCCATACAAGACACAATAATCGACACAATAACAGATGTTCATCATGGAATGTTTAGCGTTCATTTACTAACGCCGAAGCAATTACGAGACCAACTCAGCATAATCTCAGGACAATTATCGCGAGAGTTATCTTTACCGATAGAAAACATACAGACAGATCTACCAAAAATTTACCACCTTCTGAAGGTCAAAACAAGGGTAACACAGCAGTATCTCATATTTGAAATTAGAATACCACTGGTCAATAGAGAGAGTTATGAGTTATATCAACTGATATCAATACCACAACAACATGGGAACACTACGGTCGCCGTCGTGCCGATATCAGAATACATCGCAATCAACTTACGCAAGGACACCTATCTGGCAATGACGGCGAGAGACATACAACAATGTGTCCAATACGACGAATCTACTCGCCTCTGTCACTCCAGAAAACCCATCTTCCAGTTCAAGTCAGAAGACAGCATGTGTATCAAAGATAAAGGCTCAAACAGATGTCTTACAAACATAGCAGCATGCCGTAATAATTGGATGGAATTAAACAAAATAAATACTTACCTTTATTATTGTTGCGGACAGTGCGCACTTCGTGTCATATGCGAGCATCAGATTACCGCAATACAAATCGCTAAAGCCGGGGTCATAGCACTAGATTCAGATTGCGTAATTAAAGGAGAAGACTTCACCGTTTTTTCACACAAACTGGGATACACGGAGTTAAAAACTGCGATTGACTTGGAATCGCAACAAATCGCACCTATCAACCATATCATCAACGTCAGCGTGCCACAATTAGAAATCAACGTCACTGATCATGAAACCACATTGCGGCACATCAAAGAACAGATCGAGCAGATGAAATCAGAAAACCCCTTGAACACAGGGATCTCAAGCCACGACATCCACCAATATTCAGCTATCTACGTGTTGTTGGCATGCGCTATACTAGCAGTCGCAGTATATCTGTGTCGGTGGATCTGTCGTCGTCGGCAGAGAAGTGCCAACTTACAGTCGGACTTCGAGACGCAGCCTCCGCCGCCGCCGGTGCGGACACAGCACGAGGTCGTCGACGCTCCGACGCCACGCACGAGAGACTTGAAAAAGCCAGAAGAGGCGGTTGAGTTAAGAAACTTTTCGAGTTTACTCAGCAGCATCAAACGCCACAAGAGGACACCTACATTCGCCACACCGGTGTCTGGTGACAGTGACTAATTCTAGTTATGTCTAAGAATAGTTATAAGTCATGTTTTGTAACTTGGGTGAAATTTATAAGTTTAGCATTTAAGCACTCTGTAACTCATTTTCATCATCCACTCGCATCTCTCTCGCCCGGGAATATGTACGAGTCATGTTTCGTACATGGCACGCGCGCATTGCATATATCAGCACTTTTCCGTCACCTTGCACAAATTATAGTGTAAAGCGACAGTACACAATCAGCGTTCATAGTCAGCTGTACTCATTCACGCATTATTCATATAGCATTAGTTACGTGGTAGTTAAATATATTCAATAAACCATCATCTTTGACTATCCGTGACTTATCATTCAAGCTATCAATCAAGGTGTGTGCGACCCATTCAGCAGCGCATACACGGGTAGCTTGTTAAAAACCTTTTGCAGTGCGCTTGTGAAAAGCCTGGGTGAGAGCGGAACACCCTGTTTGACACCTTTTTGGTAATACTATACGAAACTTAAACACGTGATCGTGTTCATGATAACAAACAGTTTTACAATGGGACCAAAATCAGTTTTGGTCCAAGCGCAAAAAAAGAACAACTGTTCAGTACATGTATGTTCGCCTAACTGGTCATGGTCAAAATGTACTGAACAGCTGATTTTTTTTTCCTGATATTTTACCCAGAAAAATATAATCACCATTGCTGAAAACCACAGAACCAAACCAAAATCTATAACCCCAAATAGACACGCAAGCAAATGCCCAAATATCAGTGAATTTAGCCAGCCGAGTATCACATACACACACATATACATCTATCACTTATAAGGCACCCGACTACCGACCACCCTCACATAATATCGCGCACTGGACCGACTCATCCGCTACCAATTTTGATGCATCGTGCTCGGCACAGCCTCCCTACGGATATCCTACGCACACATGAGTTATCTTATGTCTGAATCGTATGAAATTGGTCTGGAGTTCCAGTTAAGGATGGGTTAAAGACTTCATGGTTGGATTAAAAGGGGTTTTTATTTCTTTATGTGGTAAGTGAATGTTTTGTAAGAAGTTGTAAAATTGAGAAGTATGATTTTGCGTTTCAGTGAATTTATGGCCTTTTTCCATAGTCATGGTTGGTGCAGGTACTGCTACACTGTATGTCGCGGGGTCGATTCCCACACGGAAAAAATATTTGTATGGCCTAGAGGTAGTTCCGAGTCTGGCTGTGTGTGTGTGAGTTTAAATATTTGTAAAAGCACCCATCATACAGGAGAAATTCCTAATTAGTGAAAACGTTACCGACGTTAAAAAAAAGTCGTATTCTATAGTTTCATTCGGTATTTTTCACGATGTAATGTGATGATCTCGACGAATTAAAATAAACAATGTAATAGATCTTATTAAACTGACTGTAAAAAATTGGGTAAACAACAAAATACGGCAAGTATTTTACTTGTAACTTCGAAATGCAATACTTGTTATTAGAAATAGCACTGAATCTTCCACTTCAATTAAATAACACAACATTCAATACAATATCCAAGAAACCGAACCATACCGCGTCACCAAACACGCACACACACACACAGACAGAACAGCTTGCATCCCAGGCCAGTTCCTTCACGGCTCAGAAGACAAGCTGTGCTCAATACCGACACTGCTCAACACCGTAAAGGCCCTGTAGATGGCCTGACAAAGAGGCCTTCCTTCCTAGCCCCTAGAACACAACATACATACTCAAGGGAGATGTGTGATTGCGACAGCGACTGAAAGATATTGAACGAATCATTGCGTCGCAACTTGTGGAATGACATTCACATTATGAAAAAAGAAATGACGCACACATGTGCGGCTTGATCCAAGTCGAATAAAAAGCAATACAGCAAAACATAGTATAAAAAGTTTGTATGAAGTATGAAGAACAGGGAGCAAAGGTAAAAAAGGTCTACGGGAACTGCTGGCAGACCATAGCTCTGCGACTGTTACAATAAACATAAAAAATTACTTGAAGCATGCCACATCTCAAATTCTCAACCCACTACTCACACGAAAGAAACAAGTAATGAATACGAGTATGATACATATTGTGTGTCGCAACGCAAGTCGCATTGCTCGAAGTCTTGAATGAATCGGAATAGATGGTCGGACAAAGATCCCTTACCCCCTAATACCGGACATCGATCTGTTTGTCCCTAAATTTCATCCCCGTAATCTGGTACTGTGCGCGGAATTATTAAGTGTGCAGGTTTGTTTGTTGTTTGTATGGCCTTCAGATTGTTTTCATTACAGATATTGTTCATTAGGTTATTATGGAAGACTCTTTGTTCTTAATATTAAACTAGATCATGATAAGAGACTTTACTACGTGCATATCAAACTTGTGATCAATGTGAGCAGAAAGTTGATTGTATTTTCAAAACAATCGTGATAAAGTATAAATGTATCAATGTAGCTATAATTAAGCACAGACCACACTCGCCAGCTAGCGAGCGAGCGAGCCGGGCGAGCCTCTTTTCATACTTCGTTTCGGCCAAAGTATGAAAATAGGTGAAACGATGCCACGCACGATCTTGCTTGCTTGCTCGCTAGCTGACACTGTGGCCTGCGCTTTCGACATCTTTTCTAATAGAAATAGCGGGATACGAGTAGTTAGTTTTACTGAGAGTCCCTAAAATATCAGTAGCAATTCCTACGTACTGCGTCTTCACGATCGTTTGTTAAGCCCCTAGCACACGGCGTATTTTAAACGCAGACAACGCGCGTTTCAGGAACACACGTTTAGAAAATTATCAAATTTAAATCATCTGCGCGTCGTCTGCGCGTTTAAAATACGCCGTGTGCTAGGGGCCTCACCGGTACCAGCTAAACGATTTTGTCGTGTGTACTTTACAGTCATTTCATCACGTTCATTTAACTAAATTTTGATGATGCAAGCTCTAATAATGCATGGGGTTTTGAATGTCTCCCTCAGTGTATGGAGGGCATCTTGAAAGGAGTTCACTAAATGGAATCCGCAAGTGATTGAAATGCTTTGCAAATTAATCCGTTTTGCATAAATTCAGCTCTAATGGTGAATAGCGTTGAAACCATATACATACAGTTATGGTTATTTTGTTACAACTTTGAAGTTTGATTAAAAACCTTAACATGTAGGATGAGTGCTTGCGGAAAATTTGTTACAGATTTTAAGTAAACAGAAAAAAAAACCTTTAGAAGTAATAGGGATATTGATGACTCAGCTGTTAGACCAACCAAGGTTTACGTGCACATTGCTAATGTAAAGTTGACTCTCTCAATGTATGTGTTAACGGACAAATTAAACTAAAGATATCAACTTTAGAAAAAAAATACCGGATAGTACAACATCGATTCACAAAAACTTATATGAATTGAAAATATCTGGAGCTCTAGCAAGTATAGGAAGAATTCTGTCTTCATTACAAAGATTCAAAGAATTACTCAGTCAAGCCCTAATTTCTCAGTCACAATTAAAAAATATAAACCGAGCACGATATTTTTTATCCCATCTACCCCACATTTCAACCCGAAATTGCAACCACTACCAATTTTCCGAAATGAAAAAAAAAAAATACAAAACTATAAATTACAACGACCAACCTCCCATTTCACTAACACTAGAACAGAAGCTCTGTGTTTCCATTATTACCAACAATGCCTATTCAACAAGCATAATACGAAAAACAAGTGTTGCCTTGTATAAATAAAAAAATCCCGAGTACCCACTACGAGCAATTTCATTCTCTGTAGTGAAATAAAAATCTGGGTCGCGCGGGAGGGTTTGACGTACAGGTTAGTGTACCGTGTGGGGGGATTAAGGAATACTAGATGTGTCTGTTTCGGTTGTATTGCGAACACGAAAATACAAAACGAATTCGTATTTTTTTTTAAAGTTTATTGAGGGGTTAAAATTAAAAAGACTGTCTAGTCCTTGGTCGAGCGATGACCACCGTGTACATAAACTAGTGAAAACCCTCAGTGCTCGGAAAGTGCATAGTGACGTCGGTTCCGGCTGTCATTTGTCTTTGACAGCTGTTACATGTAGTCAGAAGCACGAAAGACTGACAAACAGTCTGATACAATCATATAACCAATTATCTGGGTTTTAAAAGGTCAGATAGGCAGTCGCTCAAAGTAAAATACTGTAATATACACCTGTATCCGATTACACTAGCCAACCCATTGGAGGAAAACGCTAAGCTAAGAACTTCACAAGTATACAATAATTATGCAAAAACTCTTTTACTTAACGTCTATTTTGCACCCTGTATCACCGTCTCAATCATGACCTATGTAGGTCGGGGTCATGTCATGTTCAATTCTAATCTGATTCTGGTGTTGATTGGTCCTGTAGCAGGTAATTAGTCATTTCCGTCACTCCGTCAAGATAGGCTTATCAGACGGAAATGTCAGTGCTCAGATGACACGCAGCAAGTTTTATTTTCACCCGACTGCCGCGAAGCCCTGAAAGATGTGTTTAATAATCACTTGAAAATGAAATTATAGGTTTAGAAGATGCTAAAAATCATTTGTTAACGCTGTGGTGAAAGAATTTTAGAGGTTAAAATCAAAGGCAGAAAGACTATATTTTTTGGCATAACTGCAATATAGATGACCCTCAACATTATTTCTGAAATAATTTTACAGTAAACTATACTTAGCTATACACAGCACTCACACACACAGCAAACAAATAACATTTAACACAATTAACAAATCTAAATAAAAACAGTCAGAAATGCCTCTACAGATTTGATTACAAAATATTGTTTTATCATTTTTACTACCTGATGACCGCGGCTTAGCCCGCGTACAAATTATATATTCCAAAACCTTCCTCAAGAACCACTCTATCTATTGGTGAAAACAGCATGTGAGATTTTCCAAAAAAATCAAGCTTTCATGAAACCCCCAAAACAACGTGGGAAGTTGCTTTAACCGAAAATCTAAGATGCGTGGGGGTTCATTAATCTTAGTTAAAAACTGTATTAAATCTAAGTCTCGGAATGATATAGTCGATCTATCGGTCGAACACAGCATTGAATTGTCTTGTGTTGAGCTTGATAAGCATATAATAGTGTGCGTTTACAGACCCCCTAATTACTTGAACTACTCTATCTTTGAGTCAGTAATGGAAGATGCTTTGGCAAAACTTGTAACTGGTAATAAACCAATAATTATCTGTGGTGACTTCAATGTTAATATCTTAGAAAATAATGTAAATAGCAGTAGATTTTTAAGTCTTTTTAAATCATTTAATTTGTCAAACGTGTTTTCAGAACCAACTAGAATTACTACAAATACTGCTACATGTATTGATAATGTTTTTTGTTGCTGCGACTACATACATAAATCCATCGTAAATTACCTTCCTTCTGATCACAGCGGTCAGACCGTTGCTTTCGCGTCCAATATACAATTGCAAAGAATTCAGATACAAACTAGACAAATGACACCAAGCAATTTAGACAAATTTAATAATAATTTAATTAAGAAGTTAAGTATACCGGGCCCTAATTTAGAGAATGTAAATGAATTTTATGAAGAATTCTTTTCGGTTGTGCACACCGAGTTCAATAATACTTTAAAAAAGAAATCTAAAACCATTGGCCCTAAGTTTATTTTCAGTGACTGGGCAACACAGGGTATTAGGAAAAGTAGGGAACGGTTGTTTGAGCTGTACGGTCTTAAGCCTTATATCAACACAGAATCTTTTAATAAATATGTTGCTACTTACTCGAAAATTTTCAAAACCACTTGCAAGGTAGCCAAATCCTTATACATTAGCAACAAGATTAAATCAGCCGATAATAAAATAAAGACGGTTTGGAAAATAATCAACAGTGAAACAAATAGAAATAAAAAACAAAGTAATGACTTCACACTAGAGACCTCACGTGGCCTCGTCAGCTCCAACAGTGAAGTTGCTCAAGAATTTGTAAATTTCTTTACCAGCATCCCAATTAAAACTACAGAAACCTTAAATTCCTCTCCCTTGCTCTCTATTGATTTATTGAAAGCGAACGTTTCAGCCTGTCCAAATGAATTTAAATTTCAGCATATTAACCCCATAACAGTCGTAAAAGCTTTTAAGCAAATCAAGATCAAATTAACCGAAGATCTATGGGGTTTGTCTATCAAAGCGTGTACCTCAATTATTGAGACTGTAGCACCGTATTTAGCCTTAATATTTAATTTGTGCGTGGATCAAGGGGTCTTTCCGGATCTTATGAAATTCAGTAAGGTAATACCGCTTTTTAAATCCGGGGACAGTAAGGACACTAATAACTATAGGCCCGTATCCGTGTTGCCGGTTTTCAGCAAGGTGTTTGAAAAGATAATGCTCAATCAAATGCTTAACCATTTTAACATCAATAAAATATTGCACGAGCAGCAGTATGGTTTCACCAAAGGACGTTGTACAACTGACGCCGGTGTCACTTTATTAAAACACATATTTACTGCGTGGGAAGAGGCACAAGATGCCATAGGAATCTTCTGTGACCTTTCGAAGGCATTTGATTGCGTAAATCACGAAACCCTGATCTTGAAACTTGAGCATTACGGTTTAGGTAAACTTGCGCTCAGTTTAATAAAATCGTATTTGAGTGATAGACAGCAGCAGGTACAAATAAATGGTGTGAATTCAATGGGTTTAAAAGTAAAAATGGGTGTACCACAAGGTTCCATATTGGGTCCCTTCCTCTTTTTAGTTTATATAAATGACCTACCCCATTTATTTAACAACCACCCGCAAATGGTGTTGTTTGCTGATGATACTTCTTTAATATTTAAGATAAACAGACGTGCCACTAATCTTGACGACGTAAATAACGCCTTACTGCAGGTCCATGATTGGTTTACCGCAAACAATTTAGTTCTAAATGGGAAAAAAACTAAGTGCATTAGATTTGCTCTACCAAATGTCAAAAGTAGTGATTGTGACATAGTATTGAATCAAGAGAAACTAGAATTTGTCGATAAAACGGTTTTCTTGGGAATCGCGCTCGATTCAAGGCTACAATGGGGCCCTCATTTAACATCTCTTGCAGGACGGCTGAGCTCAGCAGCATATGCTGTTAGAAAAATCCGTCAATTTACTGATGTCGATACCGCGAGGCTAGTCTATTATAGTTATTTCCACAGTATTATGTCATACGGTATTTTACTGTGGGGACGGGCTGCAGACATCGAGTCTATATTTATTCTGCAAAAAAGAGCCGTCAGAGCCATATATGACTTACGTCGACGTGATTCTCTAAGAGAGCTGTTCAAGAAAATTAATATCATGACAGTACCTTGTCAATATATCTATGAAAACATCATGTACGTTAGGAAAAACCTGCATTTATTCAGTAAAAGAGGTGACAGACATCACTATAGTACTAGAAATAGGGATCAACTAGTTCAGCCAGGTTTCAGGCTTGCTAAAGTAGATTCAACTTTCATGGGGTACTGTTTAAAATGTTACAATAAAATCCCTCCCCACATTCTTCAACTGAATGAGACAAAGTTTAAATCTTGTATAAAACGCACACTATGTAGGCAAGCATATTATAAGTTGGGGGATTACATTGCTGATAAAAATGCTTGGCTCAATGCTGGTCCTGCTCCACAACCATAGGGGCAAACCAATTGATTCCCAGTTTAGTTATTGTGGAAGCTGCAGAAGATTGTAAAAAAGATCCTTGCATTGTATAGATTCCATATATTAGTATTATATAACTTCATAGCGCATGTGTGAGTACTATGCACTGTAAAGCCACCATTTACATCTAGTTATTTTATTTTTTTTGACTTGAATAAGCCTTGGCGGCTGAGAGAATGTCATGCTCACTCAAATGTCTCGGTGATGGTGGCGGGTGTGTCGGGTCATTTAGTTCCCTTCAATATGGTTGAGCTGAATGGTGCTGATACATGCGTCATGTTCGTGAACGGGCGCTGTCAGTTGAGACTGGTCATCTCTTAGCTGCCACGGTTAATTTTAATTACTTTATTTTTATGATGTTGATTTAATCTTTTCTCTGGACGCTCTTAATGTGCACGTCTTTGTACATCGTTCTCACATATATGTTTAATCCAACATGAATGATGTAACCAAGATTTTGTAACAATATTTTGATTTAAAAGAGTGTCCATGGAGTTTCTTGCCCGTTCTTCTCCATAGAGATCTACGCTAGGGAATGGGCAACTACAGTACTTTCTCAAGTTATTATGCCTTGTGACTGTGACTGTAGCTTTGATTTTTCTTTGTATTTTTGACATTCAAAAGTGCCGTAATGGTCTAATTGAAATAAATGCTTTGAGTTGAGTTGAGTTAATCTTTGTCACATCCACAGGGTGTAAACCACTGCTTATTTACCTCACTCCAAGCAAAGCATGGTACAACTTATGTAAAACAAATAATTATCCACATACATACATTCGACCACACACATTCACACATATAAACACTTCACAATATTTGCTTGTTAAATAATGCACGAATAAGAGATGACTCTTATTCGTGCATTATAAACTAAATTACAAAAAAAAAACTAGTGAAACTCAGATACAGGGTGTAAACAACCTCATCACGAAGCCATCAACCATGTACATCAAACTAAGCAACTTTACGCAAAAATTATTGCTGGGAAACGACTTTTATTAGGGTGAAAAATCATGTTTTGTGGTGGAACTCAATGTAACGCAATTAAAACATTGTGCTGATGGATAAATTGAATAGTACGGTGTCGTAGAGGTGTCTAAAGTAAAAATCTTACAGTAAAAACATTGTCAAAAAGTTGTAACTTTGACCCCCTATATCTCCGTAAGTAGATTTCCAACTATGGTGAAGAACAAAAAAATGATCGCAATTATGGGGAGAACAAGTTTCTTTCGGCTTCGTTAAAAGGTATTTTACACCCTTTATAACTATTGCCACATTCAGTGAGTCAGAGATCCTCGTACCTCGAACATGGGCGAGCAGAGGGCAACGCATTCTGATGCACCGTCACGGTCCCGCACAGCCTCGGGAATATACATCTTGTTGTAACTTACTTTGTTTAGCACTCTGCTCTTAGTTGCATTAACCAACGGCGAGTTATGGAGCTTCCGAGATTAAAGAACGGGAAGAAATGTTTTATGGAAAAGTTATACTAGTCGAGGAGCGTGGAGATAATATTGATCGTTTGTCTATTTCCAAGAAAACTCTTGGGCTGACTATCTAGCAGATAATGTTTTCTGTGATATTTAACTTTTTATTTCCTATGGATCTGTACCATAAAGGAAATCGTAAAACTATATTTGATTAATTTAATAATTATAATAAATATTACGACACCATCATTTTTTTATCATATTTTTACAGTGCGTCATTTTGAATTAGGTATTTTTCAACACACTTGCTCATAAAGTGGCTCTAATTTCACCGCAATTAGGCACATAATGACACCTGTAATCGAACTGTGACTTTTTCATTGCTATTATTCACAAGTGAGTTATAGGGTTTTTTTTTGGGTAAATTGCTTTGTTCTTAAAAAAGTTTAGATACAAAAAAGATCGTGTTCAATAGTACAAATAAATTAATGTTCCTATTGCTTGCTCATTTCATGCAACTTCGTATCTACATAGATAATTTCAACTTATAAGTTTTTAATAAATAAAACTTTCACTCAAATGTAACTTTTGTTTTCTCTGTATTAAATAAAACTTTGAATTCCCCATTTCGTACGTGGCTAAAACGCTATCCGCGAAAAGCCAAAAAAAAGAAACCTCATTCTTTTAGTCTATGGCCGATCGCCATTGTTAGATGCGCGCGCATAGGAAAACTGATTAATTATTCCCCATTGCGAAAAAACATTCACAACTCGTTTTCACTTTCGAAATTATAGTTATTTTTAGTATTATTTTATTCTCAAGTGTGTTGAAAAACGTCGTATGATACACGTGTGTGTTGATGATTACCATCCTCGGCTCTCTTAAGTCCCTCGCCTAACGACTCGGGTCTCAATGGCGCCTCAGCGGTAATAACTAACATTACACACTTGTACCATAATGTACTATTAAAATGCTTGACACGCATCGGTCAAACTTTTACGTAATAATTGTTGCTACGCTGCACACAATATACGAGCGAAACGAAAACTTTTAGCTTTTTCTTTAAATAACCAGCCAGCAAAATTAGTGGCAATCAACTTAAGTAGGACACGATCTACCATGCATTACACTCAAGGAGGCTTTCATTATGCACCCTAACAACCACACATTAAAACACATTATCTATTTACCTCATCACCGCATAACTAACCTCCTTACCACATATTTCCTCTACCCTCCGCTTCACCACAATACCTTCGCTTTCAAAGGCTTTTCAGCCATGATGTACAGCTTTCATTGAACCGCGGGGGTTTCGACTTATAAATAAGTTACGGTAGGATTTACGGCGCGCCATAGTCTTTATATTAAATTCCAATAAGATTTATGTGGGTACTCCTGAAATATGAAACTGTTTCGTGTTTCAAGTGCGTTTTGTGATTAAAAGGTGTTTTGGGTGATGTTTAATTCATGTGGTTGAAAGGTGAGGTGATATTGAAAACTGTTGTGGAAAATGAGACGTGAGAATTAAGTCTGCCTTTTACTTCGTTTATTGAATGTAAAAATTGGTTACATAGGGTTGGTACCTAATAATTATGTTGGCTATAATTATATTATCCTAATAAATATTGAATGAACTGTCTTATAAAATAATTATTACGTCACTTTACTGTATAGTTAGGCATTCAGGAAATATTTCACCTTTTTTTGTGTCGTAGGTAAATAGGCTTTGAGATTGAATGTAGTAAAGAAAAAATTGAAGAAACTACAGATTATGTAAACGATGATATGGCTAGAAAGACTACTGGAAAAAATGCGCCAACCCCAAACGCATAAGGGTTAAATGAGATATTTCCTTTTATTCTAAAAAACTTACCTTCGGTACTGACAACAAGAAACACAATTAACTTCCCATTCAACAATACAAAAGCACTAAATCAAATTGAAATACCCCATTTACTTGAAAGTCAGTCAAAAACACCGCACAATGTCCAACGTCTCCAGTCACCAGCCGTCAAATAAAAACAAATGGCTCAAACGGGCTCAAACAAAAGAGAAACGTGCCATTAGCAAGTAGGGATGGAAATGGGCATAGACTAAGAAAAGAGAGTAGAATAGAAACTCTTCATTTTCAATATGTGCAAGAAGTAGGGACCGGCGCGTATATGGCCAGTTGTATGCATGAGGTTGAATCAAAAGAAGTGATGTATGGATGCAGGTGACGTTCTGTTGGTTCTGACTCAGAAAAAGGCGAGTTTATGTATGGTGCATATGCACAATCAGCCTGTTATGTTCCCACAGCTGGGACAGAGTCTTCCTCTCCATGAGAGGGACTGGGAAATATCCACGCCCAGATGCGGTTTGTTAGATGTCACATGTCTTCGATTTTTGGTTTGTAAGACATTTTTCTCGCGATGTCTTCTTTCACCGTTTTGAGAGCAGTGGTAATGAATTAATTACACAAAGTATTGCGCCAGCCTGGGGTGGACCTACGTCTGTTCGTAAGTCGGGGTCGCCACCACGGACCATTGCTACTCATGTATGTATTTTATTGATGCTCTTATTCTAGGAGTGCGCTCGGCCAAGAAGCGGATTCTCCGGAACTTTTTCGTGCTTAGCCTGGAATGTTACATGCAATACTCCCTAAACCGTATAATGTGCTTATATCCAAAAATAAGAACAAATAAATGTTATTTTATAAGTCGGATAATTTACGCTGCTCTTCTTATAAAACTCCGTTTGCTACGCAACACAACAAGTTAAGAGAAGTGCGAGCGAGACATAAACGCGTTTATACATTTCGACGACCCAAATAGCAGAGTGCAGCTGTAGAGAAATCCCGGTGGAAGCAAATGTTTTTGTGATGACATTTGTTTCAGAGTCTTGGATGTTTATATGTATATTATAATAAGTATGTATTTACAAACAAAAAGTATCTATGTAGCATATCAACTATCTGGTGTGCAATGTTTTTTTTTTCGTGGTTTACTAATTTCGTTCTTAAGTACTTAGTAACTCAAATATGGATCTGTCTGTCTAAAAACATTACTCATTACCATGACTCACGCTTGTGTGGTTTCAACCCATCATCTGCCTATATAGCCTTTTCCCAACAATGTTGGGGTCGGCTTCTAGTCTAACCGGATGCAGCTGAATACCAGTATTTTGCATGGAGCGACATGGAACCTATCTGACCTCCACAACCCAGTTAGTACTGGGTAATACGACACCCCTTAGTAAGACTGGTTGTCAGACTTTTTGGGCCACTGACTACCTGTAATGACTGTCAAAGATCTACAAATGACAGCCGGGACCAACTGCTTAACGTGCTTTCCGAGGCACGGAGGAAACTCGGTATGTAATGGGTGGTCACCCATCCACAGAACAACCGAGGCAAGCACGGCTTAACATAAAGATTGATCCGAGTGGCAGTTATTATAGCCATGAGCTCCTTATTGTATGGTTTCAACTCACATGAAATAATTATTAGGTACCTAGAAAGGTTCTATAATATCGGTTCTATATTTATTTAGTCTATAGAATAGAAATAGGCTACAGTTTTCAATATCGCTCATCCCCTAAATGGCGATGACAGAAGGGTCTGACCCTCGGTCATTAGCTGCATTCAGTAGTGCCGGACATGGTAAGTTTGTTGCAAGATGTAGGCCAGGAGATAGGGACGAATGAGATGGTCGCAAAATGATAAATAGCCTTATAGATAAAACTGCCCACAGGTTAGTGTTGTGTTAGGAATGATTTTCCTATATGTGTATAATGTTATGTGGTTTATTTACCCTTTGGGTTCGCCCTATGGTAAAGTGTTAAGCGATAAAATATTTAAAAAAATTGGTCGTTTTTCTGATTACTCAGTTTGCTCGTTACTGTGTTACAATCACATGACAAATGCTATGCTAAAATCTATTACTAATTGATTCAAGGTACGGTCGAACAAGCTATTAGGTTTACGGTTTAACCTACAAATTACATTGTAAAATGTAAACCAAATAGCTTGTTCGACCGTACTTACTAAGGACCTCTTTAGTAAAACTTTGACCAATGCTAGCTAAAACTAGTTACTTGGCAAACGTAATGCAAAAACCACAACAGACCCCTCTAATAATACTTTATTTGACAGACTTTGCAAGTATATACAAAGTCTTTTTCAGCGCCACGTGGCGGGAAAGTATTCTAAACACAGGAGTTAGCAAATTTTAATCAAACGAAACAAACCTAATTTAAAAAAAGAAACAAATCTGCATAAACAGATTGTCGAATATTCGCTTGCCACATTTGGGAAGCTAACCGACTATAATTCTAAAACTTATCACCTGTACTTTTTTGACATCCATCGATAGGGTCATTCATTTTATTATTTCCAGATAAGAATAACTTTAGTTACTGTAACCTGTAAACCTATTACAATTTGACCCAAAAAAAACAAAAAGATGAACGTAGATAATCGTCAACTATCTCTCCGCCTACAATGCATCGGCCACTCTCTCCCCTCCTCGCATGATTTGAGTTTAATATCCTCGTTGAGTGGTGCATTCTTTCGCAGGGGAAATGGTCCCGCAGTGGGGTTCCTGTCGGTGCTCGGGCAATCTTTGACTGGCTGTCAAATATGTAGCTTGTTGCTTGTCAGGTTTGAGACGTGGTGTGGGTTCAGTACCTTGTTGGTAAAGATAGGTAATTATGGTGGTTTTCAATAACGTATAGTTCTATTACTCGTTTTTGTCAGCTGCTTCGTACGTGGGCGTGGAGTTCAGTAGCTAAAAAAGTGTGTCAATTTGCATTAAAAACGGTTCAGTACGGTGTCGGTAAACGGGTAACAAACATCTCTGCATAGGTACATCCTTCCGCACAAAGATAAGACAAGATTTTGCACTTTATTTTGTTTACTGTGTCTGATAATACTCGTATGTAGCTCATAAGTTCATCATAAAATCCATCTATTTCATAAACTCTGAATAACAGTGTCTGATTTACATTTCAGATTAATTTCCAATAGCCATTCCGTTTGTTCTAAATGTGGTAACGAATGAGCGCTACTGAAGGCGCCAAACTATGTAATGTTCTGGGTCGATTTTGTTAAAATTGCCATCGACAGACTAAGGAGTAGATTTTCCTAATAATTTCCTACAACTGTGATTTGTTAACAGTCAAAGGCAAAGCCTGCTATTTCTTTTTCCCTATACAACAATAATGCCTAATCTTGCAAATAGATGTATTTGTTGTTAATAGGTAATGTTTTTATCAATAAAATTGTGTTTTGTGCTCGCTTGAATATTATGACAACACACAATAAATCACTTACAAAATCCTAGTGAAAATGTCCCCTATTTTCTCAACTTTCCACTTGGGTGCGGGAATCACAGTAACAAATGTGATTACGATGCAACTGCACTATTCCCAACTTAGTCACAACGCAGCGGGGTGCCGGCGACGCTAATAGGCCGTGACGTCATAAATTGTGATGCTTCACGTGACGTCACTGGTAGACCGCCCAGGATTTTGATGTTTTGATTTTCATGTAAGAAAGACGGAAAGAAATACAAAATTCTAAAATGTTTTCACAAGAAATGCACTTAATGTGCTTATAGGTCCAAAGGAGATAATTGTTTTTGTTCGGAGATTAGGCCACCCACATAAATTGAATCATTTAATAATGAAACGTACATTGATTTCTTCCTTATAACCTCTACATTACAGTGGTTAAATTAGCTAAGCCTTATCTAACCGGAATAAATGCGAAACATCTGCAAAAACACTTACGAAAACCAAAATAAACAGAAAAAGTAAATGTCAAAATAATGAAGTTGTCTGTCAACCACTAAAAAAGTGGATTTATAACGTTCCGTGCCACGTTGATTGTTTTAACCATCTATGCGATTTTAGTGTAAACCTTTAAAAATAGCATTAAATATGCTCACAGTTTAATAATATTTATTTTAAACTAGCTTTTGCCCGCGACTTCGTTCGCGTGGAATAGTGACTTCCGGCAGATTTTTGGTTTTACCCACATAGTTCCCGATCTCGCGGGATCTCTTCAAAAATGAAATGTGGAAGATATTCTAGGGAACTTTTCAAAAATCAACATAATGAGCTCTGCGTTTGAATTGAAGATATGTATACTCACTTAGGGCATTAAAGCCGTTATTGCCGATCGAAAAAGGCGAAAATGGTATTTTTCCCTTATTTTCAAAATATTATTTTAATTTGCCATTTCAGAAAAAAAGACTGTTTCTCCCTTGACAAATTTTCTATTATTTTAGGCTTTAAAGATTATTAAAGTTTCTTACACCAAGACATTTCTGTATACCACGTTTTTAGTTTTGCCATCCTTTGCAAAAATCTGGTCTTGTGGTTTTGACACTCTTGAGCACGCAACGTAGAGTTGTCCATGGGAGAAACAGTCTTTTTCAAGATGTACCCCCGCAACTTTAAGCGTTTGCCCTTGGGCTTTATTTATGGTCATTGCAAACGCAGTTTTCAGCGGAAACTGAACTCTTTTGAATTGGAATGGCAAATCAGTTGGAATGATGGGAATGCGGGGAATAATTACAGTTTCGCCTTTTGCCATTCCAGTCATAATAACGGCTTTAATGACATTCCGTCCTAAATAGGTTACTTGTAACTGTGTGCCGTTACATAGCCTTGGTGGATCTAGGTTTCTCATCAGTATCACAGGAACTCCAACTTTCAGCCTCAACTTGTGAGAAGGCACTCCTGATAACTCTAAGGAGTTGAGAAACTCTGTTGGGTAAGATGTCACTTGCTCGGTATCCACGACGTTATCTACTGATAGATACTCAATGACATCTCCCTCTACGTCAGACATAATTTGGTCATTTATCCGGCCTACTATTTCATTTGTTGGCGCCAATATCGCCCTTTCGCATAACCATTCCCGATTTTCGATATTAGCGCGTAAATCCGGATAGACACTATTTTTATTTATTGAGTAGTTTAAAAAAGAACTTAAAATAAAGAAATATTACAATCTTTCCGAACTTAAATTGAAAACTAACTGAAAACAAAAGAATTTAAAAAAAATACGAATTACGAACTTGATAACAATTTAAAAGAAATTATATTACAACCTATTCTCTTAATAACCAAGCTTAAAACTAAATAATTTAAAAGGAACGATCTAATTAATTTAAAAATTAAAACGAACATTAGACATACAATTTTTACAAATTTACATACAAATTTATTTAGACATACAATTTTAGTATCTATGTCACCGTAAAATTGTCAAATACGTTATTTATTGTAACATCTCTAGCGATATTGTAAAATCTCGAATTATTGTCAACTGAACATACGGAAGTATCCCTGTCCCCATATTCGGGACTTGGGGCACCCCCCGTTAGGTTAGTTAGGTTCCTTTAAACCCTGCACTCGGAAATAGGGGCCCCGCGAAGCGGGGCTCCGTCGACTACGCTTTTTAGGGGAATATAAAGTGTTTTAAGGTTAGGTTATAATAATCGGTATTTCTCAGGAATGGTACAATATCTTTTCATGAGAGTTGTACCACTGGGCAAGGCAAGGGGGACCCCTCCTTCCCTCCACACCGCGTGAGTTGACTACCATCGCATGCATTTCACGAAAAATAATGCGTTTTGTTGTAAGCAGTATGTTCATTTGACAATATTTCGAGATTTTACAATATCGCTAGAGATATTACAATATAACGTATTTGACAATTTTACGGTGACATCTACTAATAATCGAGATCAAACTAAACTTACATTATACAACAACCAGACAACCCAACAAATAAACCTTTCAATCTACTAATACAACGGAGCCAATTTTATATTTACGAAACGATTAATCCACAATTCCACGACAGTACGGAAGCGCTCGGCCGATACCCAACCAAATGCGTGTAACGAAATCATAGCGCGATCTATTTCGATCCCAACGCCATCTATCGAGCATAGTGACAACTCGGGTTATTTATCTATACTCCGTTCGGGCATTTTCTTTGTACTAAAAGTTTTATTATATTGATATTATTTTTTTCATACCTTTTTACTATTTATTTACTTTTTACCGATGAATTAAAACAATAACATGAACCGAACTCGTGTAACGATCGACACCATTGCGCGATCACAATTATCTATACTCCGTTAGAGCATTTTCTTTGGACTAAAAGTTGTATTATATTATATTTTTCATACCTTTTTACTATTTATTTACATATTTCCGATGAATTTTCAGTACTGAATTGATGCCGACTCTTGACTAATAGATGGCGCTGTATGTCCGGAATAAATTTTATTTTATTTTTTGTAATAAAAACTATCCTATGTCCTTCCTCAAGTTCCAAACTATGTCTGTACCAAATTTCACACAAATCGGTTCAGTAGTTTAGGCGTGAAGCAAAGACAGACAGACAGAAAGACAGACAGACAGACAGAGTTACTTTCGCATTTATAATATTAGTTTGGATTCCATTCTGATTCTATTATAATTATAACAGAATATGATTACCAATGGGTAGGTACCGTACTTGTTTTAGTAAACGAAAAAGAACATCCCTATTCACGTAAGTATTTTCTGGCAAATGACATTGACCACAACAGGAATGATTTGACTCGCAAAAAAATATCGTAACAGCTTATTATGATTTTAAGATTCCGGTTTCATTTCTATGTAATATTTCGTTTAACATTATAGTAAAATGGTTACTGTTTTAGTGTAATATGAACAATAAATGCAGCGACTAGGTGGGGCCAAAAAAAATTGTCAAAAAAACATAAAACAAAAAAAATAAAGACTGGGACGTTTCTTTTTAATTCTCTGGGGGATGTGTGGTATAACGCAAACAGATAAAATAAGGAATCAGTACATACGAGGAAGTGTGAAAGTGGCGAAGGTTACTGAAATTTGCGTGGTTTCAATTTCAACATGTGATGCGGAGGAATGTGAAAAATGTTGAGTATGAATGTAGACGGCAATAAGAGTAGAAACCAAAGAAACGATGGACGGACTTGCAGGAAGGTTACTCGTACCTATCTTGGACGTCGAAAACGTCTGGTTTGGTTGCTAAAGACATTATAGTGAACTTGCATAATTTTGGACTGTGTGAAGGTTAATATGGCAAGAAAAGAGGTGTCTGATGAGATGACGAGTAAAAGAGAGGTATGGAAGAAAAAGACATGTGCTGCACTGACCCCAAAAAAGTTAGAATGAAGGCAGGAAAATGATGATGATGATCTATTGCGGATACCTGGTACTGTTACACTCCTACCACCTAAAACAGTGCTAATTCGACCACTTCCATCAAACAACCAAAGGGCATAGACAAATATGTTATTATTTCAGTATTCAGGTGTGGAATTATACTCTTCAAAATAGGTTAACACTAGTTTTATTGCACGGACACATTACAAGCAGAGAGATTGATAGATTGTTCTGGAACGCGGGAATGCGGTAAAAGTGACAGATACAAAAGTTCCATAGACAAGTATCATAGACGAGGTTCCGTTCACAAACTCCAACAAAAGCAACATTCTATCAGTGGTAACGATAGACAAGCGAAGGAAAATTCAAACATTTATTGATCGATTGCTACCTAACCTTGCCTTTTATTATGTCTGGCGTCAATTTTGCAACCAGCCGATCTCAAGACGATCCAAAATAGACACTAAAACTATCTCCACCGTCCCCAAAACAAGAATAACATCTCCATCACGTCTTTCACCGCTTGTTTATACCTACTTCGTCATCCCCTACCATACCCACCCACCCATCCTACTGCAATTTATACCGTCACGGGCTATTAGAGCAGTGAAACGAGTAGCGAGCCCCCAACAACGGTATGCGCGCAACTTTTCTCAGCTATGCGAAGGGAGATACAACTTTAGCTTCTGATTTAATGTTGCTGTTGTTTTCTATAGCGTTATTGGAGGATTTTTTTGTGTTATCTACGTATTTGCCAGTCTGGGGAGTAAATAAAGACTAAGTCAAACTGTCTTCTAATTTGTTTGTCGTTACACAAAATTTTAAATTCATCATCATCTGCCTAGCCATTTCCCAACTATGTTAGGGTCGGTCTAACTGGATGCACCTGAATATCAGTGGCTATCTGACCTCCACAACCCAGTTAGTACTGGCAAATGCTGTACCCCCTGTGGTATACTGGTTGTCAGACTTTTGGGTCACTAACTCTTCACAAAATCTAAAACCAAAGACACGAAAACAAATATTTCATACCAATCCGCACTGGGCCCGCGTGGTGGATTATATAGCCCTATTCCCTCTCATAGAGAGGAGGCCTGTCCCAGCAGTGGGAGCATTGATAGGCCGATGATGATGATGAATGCGATGCAATAAGAAATGTACCTGCTGCACCGATGCAATGCATTATAAAGGTTTTCGGTAGTAAAATTGCGCGACTCAAGCCTATTGATTCCTGCGAAGTATGCCATATAAACAGCGTCATAAGGAAACATCGATCAATTTCAATATCCATATCAACAATTACTACATAGTTACCATAATCACTATCCATACTCACTATCAAAATAAATAACATCCCATCTCACACTTATATACACTCCACATCATACCAAATAAAATAAACACCAGCCTCTATCAATCCGCTCTAAATACCGAAGTACCAGGCAAACATATCTTCGAGCAACTCTCTCAACTATGAAAACACGAACAGAGCATCAGTTCCACATATCAGTAACAGTAATAATTATACACCAATATTTATCCGCGCCAATTACACCCAACGTGCGAGTTAGAAACAAACAATGAACGAGAACTTCGGTAATGAGTTCGTTAACATTAATTAACGCACCTTTGATTCTAATTACTCGTGTGTACTTGATGAAGGATTTCACGTCAAATTGGGACGGTGAGGAAGTACGTGTTTTGGAAGTGGGTTGTGAGAAGAATGTGTTGATGGTAGCAGGATTAGATGTTCTCATGTGTAGATTCGAGTTTTTTAAAGTTAATATTACAATTTGGAAATTAAAGAAAGAAAGAAAAAGCATTTATTAGCCCGCACAGGACAAAACACGTCAAAATTATCAGTATTTAAAACTTACCAATAATATGAGTTTTTAGACTGACATGTCACTAACACAAACATTATAACACACACACACACACACACACTCACATTTTTTTTTTTGTTTTTTTATATTATCCCGTTCTAAATTCTAATGTTTGTGTTACCAATAATAATTAAACAAATAAAAATGTAAAAATGAAAAGAAACGAAACTCGTCCTGTACGAAGCCAAACAGCTCCTATCTCTGCATGGTAATGTAACAAAAAACGTCACAGCGCTGGTATTCTGATAGGGCCCAAAGTGAAGGTCAGACCAGATACGGATAAAAATAAAAATAAAGTGTAGACGAATAAACAATATAAATGTGTGAAGTATAAATAAATATGAAGTAAATAATAATAACACCTAACCACCAAACCACCACCTAATTACTCATCATATCTCTAGCCTTTCTAACCGGATGCAGCTAAATATCAGTATTTTACATGGAGCGACTGGCTACTTGACCTTCACAACCCAGTTAGTCCTGGGTGATACGATACCCCTTGGTAAGACTAACTGACTGCCTACCTGTAACGGTTGTTCAAGAGCTATAAAACACAGCCGCGATGAACAGCTTAACGTGCTTGCCAAGGCATGGAAGAAACTCGGTATGTAATGTAATGCGGTCAACTGCAACTATAGAAAGCTTTTCTGTACAAGACACACAATCTACTACAATAGACAATAAAAGAAGAAAGAAAACTGAGAACATTAAACAATAACAATAAATAGACAAGAAATCCAAAGACGAAGCTACTCAAAATTTGTAGTCACAACAAACAAGCTTTACAAAATAGACAAAAAAAAAACAGTTACACCACAAACATTGAAAAACCAGGAGACGAAGGAAAAAGACCATTCAACGAAATACCGAGACCTAATCTTCGAAAGTACCTAGAGATCTACGAAGTGGCTTAAAATCCAACATATTTCAAGACTTCTTTTGTTCGAGTTGAAACAAGTTAAGACGCCCAATGCACATCGATTTCTATTTTAAAAATGTTCGCTGCAAAGTTCTTTCGAATTGTATTGGAGTTGTTCGATGATTTTTAGTGGCCACTCCTTAATATACTGGTACATTTATGGGCCATTGTGTTTGTGAGATGGTATTTTTAATGGATGGGTCGGAGTTAGTTGGGTTTGAGGTTGTGAAGCGTGACTTTAAATATGGGTAGCAGTTTCTAAGAATGAAATAATTTACAAAACTGTTAGGATATAGATAAAATATTATACTAAATATTGCAGGAATTGATGGACGCTACTGAAAGCGGCAAACTTGTGGTTAAGATCTGGGCCGTCATTATTAAGATTGTCATCGATACCTACGCTTATAAGAATAAGAACTAATAAACAATTTAAATTAAAAATAAAACATTGTATGGCAACTCTTAGCCACTTTCCAATATAAAATCATGTCATTAGATAAAGGAAAGAGTCAACAAATCATTAAAATTTCCACTAAACAGCAATGAAATTCAATATTGCGAATGAGGATGATGCAAATACGGGATTCCAATACTTACTGAACACAAAAACCAGATGTTATTCTACCACACTATTCGCATCATCGACGTTCGTGTTAAGATGAAAATAAGGAAATGCAGGAGTATTGGATACTGGCAAAAGCTTTTAAATGAAAACTAATAAGAGCTGGATGCCAAAAATAGAAAAATAAACAGACTTCCCACTCAAAACGGAAAGCCCCTACACCAGACTACTTTCTCAAAATTGTAGAATTATGATAATGAAGTACTGAGAAAAAGGAATTTTAAAGTTCCGCACCCCTTCTGCTAACAAGGGGCCACAATGCTCCAAGAAATTAGTACCTAAAGGGGAAGTGACTGACACTGACTTTCTGACTAAACAAAAAACGAACTGCCTTATTTTGTGGAGATTGGAATCATCACCATCTTCCTGCATTTACCCCATGTTACTTGGGAACGACGCACGAGTTTTTTTTCCGTTCTCTGTAAGCCGTCACGCTATTATTGACTCTTTTTCCTCGTACCGAAATTAAGATTCTATGTCTTACCTCAAGTCACAATCTTCTCATCAATTTTTTGTTTTCTATCACAATGCTGTCCTATTTGACCCAAAGGTTGACTGGTAGAGAATGCCTTGTGGCATTAAGTCTATGTAGGTACCACTCTTGTACATGAAGTTTAATTAAATATATAAATAAGTAAAATCCGTGATCCGTGATCCGAACTAAATCCGTGATCTTCTGGGAAAACAAGGTAAAAGTTTATACAAACTTACGAACAAAGAACTAGAACACAAACGGTCGGTCTGGTTGATCAAGACGCCATATTTCACAATCAATACCGTATAAAATCATTTGCATTGTGTTATATATCTGTCAAGGCAACCACACCTGTTTGGTTTTGTTCCTGGTCTTAATATTTATAAGCTCGTAGACTATGAATTTGAATTTAGGAACAAATAATCGTACCAGTGGCTGGCCAATAACAATAACTTTGTCCAAGAACCGGCAGGTAATTGTCAGTCGATTCGTATCGTTCAATAATATGTGACAAACGAATATAAATGCTATGATTTTAGTGTTTATTGTTCGGCATTTCAGCACAACATTAATATCTAATTTAAATTGTTTGCGACAAATAAGTATTAAAATTCGATACTTTCTTGGTAGGCTGAGATTTAGTTGTCCGGACTAAAATAATAGTATTGGCACATTTGAACAACAGTTTAGTCTAATGTACCACAGACCTATCTCTACCAAGTCATCATCATCATCTGCCTAGCCTTTTCCCAACATGTCGGAGTCGGCTTCCAGTCTTAACGGATATATACATAGAGCGACTGTCTATCTGACTTCTAAAACCCAGTTAGTACGGGTAAAACGATACCCCTTGTCAGACTTTTTGGGCCACTGACTGCCTAACGACTGTCAAAGACCTACAAATAACAGCCGGGACCAACGGCTTAACGTGCTTGCAGAGGCACCCAATACCATGTTTAGAAGAAGATTGGTTACACGCAAAAAAAGGCGATTGCATGTTACAAGTTCATAAATTCTACGTGTGGTTGCAAGCGTCACAGCTGAGCAAAAGGTCGAGCAAAAGTCGAGCACAGTCTTATTAAGTTTTCTCTTCAGGTTTTTTTTTTGGAGTAGCCACGAAGTCTGGATCTGTGGCCGATTTAAGGCAATTTTCTCGCACCCTATAACTTGAGACTTTAACATAACTTTAGAAACGCGGGTGTGCTGTTTGTTACACCTCTGGCTAACCCTTCAGGGATTAAAAGGCGTGATGTTATGTTATGTTTTGACAACTCACTACTCATACTAGTGACAACTACAAGAGATGCGTCACAGTTTTACATCGCGCAAAGATTTAAACCATAAGAATACTCACATCGCACTTCTGTTGCGCAAAAAATGTGCAGATAGCTACTGCACTATTTAGGTATTCGTCACACATTAAGACACTCAAAAATGGGGTAACGAATTAATGCGGTCGTCCTTAGACACTGGGAATGGTCCAATCTTTGTATATCCAGTAAAACTTATAAAGATCCTTCTGACACACAGTTTAAATGCGGTCCCGATCACACGATATCTCACACGCTAGAGTGTCCGAAGTATCCAAACAGCTGCACTTTATAGAACTTTAAAGACGCTACAGACACTAACGGTAACGTGGCCACATACTGAGCCCAAGGAATTTAAACAAGTCGTATCATCGACACGGAAGAAGAAGATCTTTTGGCATATTCAAGTGTATCTTACGATCTAAATCTTCGGTTTCATGTAGTAAACAGTAGCATCCCTCCAGTTGCGCGTGCACTTTATGACGTCATAATATTACAAGTACTTGCCACAGTTTTATGTCACGCATGCAGACGCGCACTTAATGAGAAGTGGCTATTACTGCCGAAACTTCTACAGTGAATCGTAAAGATAACTTTGTTAAACGTGGGGTGCTTTTGAACCCCAGCACTGCTTGAATGACTTGATAACTTTGATAAACAGACTAACAAGAAACAGCAAAACAACAAAAAAACTTTTTAGAAGTGAATTTTTTTTAGGCGTGTTGAGCACTTTTTGAGTATAAAATCATGGAACTCGCGTGGCCGTCATCTAACGCTTCGTAGCACTCGTAGCCGATCCGCTACGGCGTAGCACCACTTAGCGTTCGCGGGCACATCCCGTAGCAGATATAGATTACTTAGTTTTCACTCTATCGGCAGTCCCCAAACTCTGGGTGTAATTGAATTTATTAATTCATTCAATTACACTAATATTTCAGGCAATTTTTAAATTATCAGGAAGGAAGTCTATCATTCCGAAAAAAGCTTTGGAGAGAGCAAAAAGCTCTGTGGATAAGATCGGGCAAGAAACTCCATGGACACTTAAAATCAAAATATTGTTGCAACTTACCTCCCAAAGTTGTTTTTGCAACACCTACGTCCTATATTTTCTTATTTATTTAATTTTTACCAGACTACAGCGAAGAAAAAAGGAGGTCATGGTGATTGATTTTTATGATAACTATCTCGTGTTATAAGAGCCTCCTTATACTAAGGGCTAAGGTTTGGGTAAGTTAGCTAGCTTAGATAGTGAGTTAAATAGTCTAAATTTTCCCTGTTTATCTATATTTCACTATTCCTCCAGATATGCAATAGTTAACGAGTAAAACTCGGCCACTAAGATCCATGTTCACCGAAAAGATAACCGTCTGATTATCTAAAAACAGCTGTCACTGTGACATATTCCCATACAAAAATGCGTGTTAAACAGCCGTTTTAGGTAATCAGACTGTCATCTTTTTGGTGAACATGGACCTAAGTGTAAGTAACTTCAACACGCTTGTACACTTAGTTGCAATCAAAGTAACAAGAGTTAGTTGTGGGACTCGCTAGCGTACAACGAAGGCCTTGCAACTAATAGGGAGGTTGAAGAATATGGAACATACAACAGGTATGCATGTCTTGTTGGAATAGTTCAACTATTTCTGGATGAGAGTCGTCCGGGACCGGTCAAGGTGGCGACACTTGGGGAGGTCTTTGTCTAGCAGTGGACGTCTTTCGGCTGAAACGATGATGTTGACGAACTATTTCCGAGTTGATCTAACTTCTGAAGTTCAGTCATCATCATCTACCCAGCCTTTTCCCAACTATATTGGGGTCGGTTTACAGTCTAACCAGATGCAGCTGAATACTAGTATTTAACATGGAGCGACTGCCTATCTGACCTCAATAAACCACATAATACTGGGTAATACGATACCTCTTGGTAAGACTGGTAATCAAACTTTCGGGCCACTGACTACCAGCTGTAACAACTGTGAAAGATCTACAATTGAATGTCGAGACCAACGGCTTGAGGGGCCGGCGGAGCATGCGTATTCCATACAAACGTAATACCAAAATAATTTATTATTCAAACATAATATTCTTAATGTAGTGTGCATTTATTTCGATTAGATTACAGAATATCTATGTTTCTAAACATATATTTTGAAAGGACAATGATATTAAGACGAGATATGAGGAATTTAAAATTTATATAAAGGGTGTAAAAAAACCTCTTCACGAAGCCGAAAGGTACTTGTTCTCCCCATCATTGCGATCATTTTTTTTGTTCTACACCATACCTGGGAACCTTCTAGTTACGGAGATATGGGGGATCAAAGTTACAACTTTTTGCCAACTTTTTTTTTAAATACAAGTATTTTTTTGTAAGATTTTAACTTGTAACACCTCCACGACCCTTGTACTATCCAATCCATCCATCAGCATAGTGTTTTAAGTGCGTTACATTGAGTTTTACCACAACACATGATTTATAACCTCAAAAAAAAAAGTTGTTTCCCAGTAATTTTTTTTGTGTAAAGTTACTTAGTTTGACGTACAGAATGCTTGGTTAACGGCTTTGTGATGAGGTGGTTTACACCCTGTATAAAACTTATTTTTCTAATAACTCTTGTTTTAATCAGTGTCCATTCAATATATATATTTGGGAACCCAGATATTCTGTAAACCAATCGAAATAAATAAAAATAAATAAAATAAAAAATAAAATAAAATAGCCTTTTATTTCTTGCATTTCAAATAAATTAATAAATAACATGCATGCAATCACAAACAGATCGTATTAAATAATTCAATTCAGTTCAATTCATTATTTATAAAACTTTTTCTTTAATAATAAATAATAACTATTAAAACAATAAATAAACACAATTAAATAATCAATCATTCATTCAAATTATTGTAGTAATCATTCATTATTATAATTATTATGAATTTAAATGTCGATTAAAATAAGAAGAGTTAATTAGAATTTGATTACAAAAAATTGATTAAAAATTAGATTACATAAAATTGATTAACGATTTGATTTAAAAGAAATGATTAAAAATTGATTACAAAAAAATTGATTAAGATTAAAGAATTTGATTACAAAATATTATTTTAGCAAGAACCCCTCTTAGTAGAAGGTGAAGGCCTCCTCCAGAGATGCCCATCGGTCTCTATCTTTAGCTGTTCGCATCCAGCTAGTACTTGCGATTTGTACAATGTCATCCGTCCAGCGTGCTATAGGTCTTCCTCTTTTTCTTTGGCCTGGTGGGCCTGGCCATGACGTCACCCTAATAGTCCAGCGGTCGTCGCTGAGTCTAGCTATATGACCAGCCCATCGCCATTTCAGCTTAAGCGAATAGTCGAGAGCGTCTATAACTTTAGTTTTTTGTCTTATACGAGTATGTGGTATCTTTTGTATTTTTCGTATCTTCATGACACTCCTTTCCATGCTCCTTTGGCATGACCTTATTTTACTTTTTACTGTCCGTGTGAATTTCCATGTCTGGCACGCATATGTTAGAGAGGGAAGTAGGCAGGTATCCAGAACTCTTTTCTTAGTTTTTATAGGCATATCGCTTTTAAGTATTTCTTTTAGACTCCAAAACTTTTTCCACGTGTTTTTAACTCTTCTGTCGACTTCCATTTCATTATTTCGCCTGTCAAAAGAAATCCTTTTTCCCAGGTAAATATAGCTGCTGGCATAAGTTAGAGGCGTATTTTCAACGCATATGGTGGTTTCGATGTGATTCGTCATAATATTTGTTTTGTTTAAGTTTATCTCTAAACCTGCCTTTCTACTTTCTTCGTAAAGTGAGTTGATCATTGACTGCAGCTGTTTTGCATTTTCTGATAGCAAGACTATGTCGTCCGCAAATCTCAAATGGTTAACATATTTACCATTTATGTTTAAGCCGAATTTGCTCCAGTCTAGTTTGCCAATGATTGACTCTAGCACCGCTATGAAGATGGTGGGAGATAGAGGATCCCCCTGTCTAACTCCTCGCTTTATATTTATAGGTGGTCCCGTGGTTTCCAGTTTTATTCTACTCGTAGAGTTGTCGTAAAGGTATTTCAAAACTCTTATGTATTTCATCTCTACTTGCTGAGAGTGCAGGGCTTCCCATATCGCTGAGTGGGTTATGGTATCGAAAGCTTTTTGAAAGTCAATGAAAACTATGTATAATGGCTTTTGGAATTCTTGATACTTCTCAATCAGCATTTCTAGTGAGTGGATGTGGTCTACGGTAGAGAAGCCTCTTCTAAAACCCATCGAAATAAATACATACAATTATAAGAATATGGTTGATTTACAAATTATTTTGGTATTACGTTTGTATGACCTACGCATGCTCCGCGGGCCTCTTAACGTACTGTTTTCTGAAGAATGGAGGAAACTACTTTAGGATGATGACAACCGTCCAAATCCACAGTGTCAAATACGTACAGCAGTTTACCGAAGAATTGGGTAGATGACATAACAATAATTCCAAGACACCCATCTCAAAAAAGAAACGTAATTTTGCGTCTGAAACCCCGATTTGTTTTCAATTATTTGCCAAAACAGATTTTAAGGTGCTTAGAAATCAATAAATAGTTGAGTCATTGCGTTGACTAAACAGTGTCGTCACAGTGTGCTATTGCCATACCAAATCTATGAGAGAACCGCGTTCTGACAGCTCTTAAAAAGTAAGTCGATTGATTGGTGTGGCGTGTGGGAGAAATAAATGCCAAAATGACAGAGTCAATTCCTAGTCTTTTATACGGAGCGATGTCAACAACACCTATGTCTAATCGTCGAAGAGTAGGTAACTTCTACGCATGCTGATCCTACCAGTCTACAATTACTATTATCCCCTTGAATAATAGTAATTGTAGACTGGTAGGATCAGCATGCGTAGAAGTTATCTACTCTTCGACGATTCCACCTCTGATTTAAAGACCCAGTTACTACTAGCACCCTAACAGTCCTCTTTAAACTTACAGAACTCCTCTAAAACCGTATGTAGGTACTCAGCTTAACTACGAAGCAACTCGTACCTGCTAAACTCGGCACGTTAGCCACTAAGTCGGGCTAACTTGTTACAACTTGTATCTGTAGAACAAGTTGCAGTACTAGATGCCAACTGCGAGAACAAATTAAGATAAAAGGCAGCTGGAATCAATGGGTACACGTGGTGTGAAGTAACTGGTTTTGGATGCAGTGAAGATGTTGAGTTAGAAATCTGCGTCGATAAGGTAAGTCTTACTTTCAAAGATACTTAAATAACTTGTCTCTTTTGATGAGCTATATAAGCACTGATAGACTCGTGTCTACGTTACGTGTCTGTCAATATTTCTAGATATATAACGTTTCTAACGAGCTTTATGACTCATAAATATATTATATTAGTATAACAAAGCCTAACAAATGTGGCAGAACAAAACACCAGTTTTCTCTATATAAGAAGCAAGCACATCAAGCAACCTGAAACTGTCACACTTTTCCTATCAACCTTGAACCTAATGTTTTAGTGATAAAGTTTAAAATCTATTAATTTTAGAGATTGTAGTAGCTTAATGTGCAGGCGTCTGTACAATTATCTTCACAAAAAATACCGATTACTTACATAAGAAACTAAACTTTCTAATCGATACTGTAATGCCATTACGGTTGAATAATCTTTACACCTTTCTTTTTTTCTATCGTTGTCTATCCTATCTTTTTTCGGATAAAAAGACTATCAGTATGCTATAAGCTTGCTACAAGAAAAATTTTTCGTAAGTTAAGAAAATATATCCACCAATTTATGAATACTAAAAACCTAGATACGAAAATAAAAACCAGTCTCTATTCACTTCAGAAAAAATATGACGATAAGCTACTCGTACATTCTATCTTTAAAAGGATTCTCTGTACTCCAAGAGTATATTTGCAAGCCCCGCAAGGGTAAACACAAAACGAGATGAAGATAGGAGTCCATTCCTTGGCAAAGGGTTTTTTGTCCTAAATACGTTTCGTCAAAGGGCCGGTGACAAACGGATTCCTGCCTGGGGCGCGGTTGTGGGCATTCGGAAACATATGGAGGGGAGCCTATGGGGCGGACATGCTATTCTGATTAGTGATATCCATCAGACAGTGAAAGATTATCGGTGCAAGAAGATTTACAATCAGTTAACAAAAATGCAGTACTTGAGTTGATTTAAAGGAAGCAGTGAATCAGGTAATAAGGTGTAAGCAACCCACTACGACAAGGCATTATGATATTTCAGCGAGAGAAGCCGTCGATAAAAATAAGATTTAAACTATATTTCCACCAACAAAAGAATCTGAATACTCAACATCTTAATGATCATAAATAGCCAGCCATCAAAAATATAATTCCTTTCATTGCTTATGATGAAGCTGATGGTCGTAAGCTGTGTATTTATGCAAAAATTTATAGTACTCAATTCATACAGAGTTTCTTCCGTGCCTCGGAAATGGTCACGGCTGTCATTTGTAGATCTTTGGAAGTCGTTACAGGTAGTCAGTGGCCCAAAAGTCTAAAAACCTTACTGAGTTGTGCAAGCCAGATAGGGAGGCGCTTCATGTAAAATACTAGCTGCATCCAGATAGACTGGAAGCCGACCCCAACATGGTTGGAAAAAGGCTAGCCTTTGCTTAGGCAGATGATGATCATTTATTCCTCAATAATTGCACGGTTTACACATTGACGCCGCAGAAAATATACCAATCAGAATTCACAAGAGCACAAAAATAAAAAAATAAAGAACGCCAAATTACGAGTATGTATTCGTTATCATGGATAGCGGTACTGCTTCAATTGCCTTCCCATATATTTCCACCGCAAAATCTTCAAATATTCACGGCACTTTCGGTCAAGAATGGCATTCTGGCACTTTTCTTTGAACACTATTATTGCCACTAACGAAGTTTACCGCTCCTCCGCAAGGAAAATACACTCGGAAACCTTCAGGAAATTACGGGTAAAGATTCCTCACGGTTTCGAACAAAACTGGGTTAGTAAACATCATATTCATCTAGTTATGTAAACGGGATAATAAATTCATTACTTACGTACACACACGTAGGTATATAAATACGACAACTACCTATCAGTGTTATCTGTAAGGTTTAATTTTGTGTTAGTACATCATTCTGAAATACTGAATACGTGGGAGCCGTTTGTTTGTCGGTATCCCTTCCAGTCTGTTTAAAATTAGTCAGGAAGATCGATATATAATTAGTCAGGAAGTGCAGGTTCTACTCGCCATGGTGTAGGTTGGGTTAAAGAGAGTTAGGTTGTACTTGCGAGAAGCGGAAGGATTCCCAAGCCGCGTATGACTTGTCTTTGCTAATCTTCCATTGCAGTTTCTCCAGAACTCCTTAAGATTTAGGAACCAAATCTAGCACGCGCTTGCTAGAGCTTACTATCCGAAGGTCCGGTTAACTTTTAACTACACCAATATAAACACAACTTGGCAGCACATCAATTTATTTTAAGTTAAAACTATGCAAATGCTAGCAAAATTCTCCACCGACTTTGCGAAACACCGCCTAATAAGATGGCTACTCGATACGATCGATGTTACCACAAAAAAGAAAAATAAATGTGCGCTCAAATTACATTCCCGATCATTTGCCTTGCGGCGCTCTCTGCTCGCCGTAAGCTGGACCTAGTTACTACATCAGCTAGTTGTTTTATCTTATCTAGGAATTTTACAGTAGCTTCTGGTTGACTGCTATTTCATTTTATGCGCATAACGCAGTATTATTGTTTCGTCTTGAACTGTGAGGTATTTTCAATTGGTCATCTTTGGCAAACTTTGACATCTATTGTGGCCATCTACCAATCCGCACTGGGCCCACGTGGTGGATTATAGCCCATTCCTTCTCTAGGAGAGGAGGCCTGTGTCCCAGCCGTGGGAACATTAATAGGGTAATGATAATGAGGATGGTGATGGCAAGCTTTAGTGTTAAGTTGGTGAATTTTCAATCATGTTTTTAGGCGAATAAATATAATTTGAGAATACTCGTCCCTGCCTCGTGTGGTTTTTATTAATTTCTTTATTATAAATGGAAGTTTCATTTTAATTCTTTGTTATACATCTTCCAGAACAAATTCTCTGAAAAAGATCTAAATGCGTTGTAAAGTTTTCAAGAACAACGTAAAAGATAAGTACGAAAAGTGACTTCATTTTATGAATGTGTGCCTATTTACTGATTTCCAAGCCTACAATATTATTTAAGCTCCTCTATAGTTGCTATTCATTAAAAAAACTTTTTTGCAAAAAATACAACCGACTTCACACAAAAAAGTGAAAAATAACTTTAGCTTCAGAAGTCGGTGACCTTTGTTTGATTGATTTAGTTTTTTTGTCACCGACTTCTGAAGCTAAAGTTATTTTTCACTTTTTTGTGTGAAGTCGGTTATATTTTTTGCAAAAAAGTTTTTATTTTTCACTTTTTTGTGGTTCACATGTGCTTACCCTTTCACAGCGTATCGGTGTCATTTTTTGTTATGAACTGGTGTAAACAATAGACAGACGTGAGTCTTCAGCGATCCCAGTATATTTGCTATCATTTTAAGGAGTTCAGTTGCCTATTTTCCGAGGTCACCAGATCTTTATCAAATCGAAATGGGATCACTCCGAGAAAGTACTCTGCCTAAAACTACCCAAACCGCTTCTGGTGTGCCTATAAAGTTAAGGAATTACCTCTATTTCTCCGGGATCCCATTGAATGGAACTTTACACGTCTAACTGTCGAAATCTGCGTGTATTGGGTGTATTGTATACTTCTGCGTACTCCCTCAGAGCATACAGGTGTGATGTTACGTCATGATGTTGTATAAACAATAAACAACCAAGCGATTGCAGCAATTACTGCAGCTTTGCCTTGTATTTTTGAAGAGTTCCATTTATATCTCCGAAGATCAGCCTAAGATCTTAACCAAATTGACATGGAACCACACGGAAAGCACCAGCTTTCAAATGAAAGAAGAATCATCAAAATCGGTTCACCCACTCGAAAGTTCTGAGGTAACAAACATTGTCGAAATCTGGGTATATTGTACACATCTGCGTACCCCCTCAGAGCATACAGGCGTGATGTTACGTCATGATGTAGTATAAACAATGAACCTACAAGCGGATGCAGCAATCACTGCAGATTTGCCGTCTATTTTTGAAGAGTTCCATTGTATATCTCCGAAGATCAGCATCAGATCATCAACAAATTAAAATGGGACCCAACGGGAAACACCAGCTTTCAAATAAAAAAAAAATTATCAAAATCGGTTCACCCAGTCGAAAGTTCTGAGGTAACAAACACAAAAAAAAAAATAAAAAATAAATACAGACGAATTGATAACCTCCTCTTTTTAGAAGTCGGTTGATTAAGTCGTGCTTGCCTAGGTTGGTCTGAGTATGGGTGCATTCTATTCCACCCATTCTATATGGATTTTCTTCCGTGCCTCGGAATGCACGCTAAGCAGTTGGTTCCGGCTGTCATTGTTTGTCGATCTTTCACAGTCGTTACAGGTCAGTCAGTGGCCCATAAAGTCTGACAACCAGTCTTACCAAGGGGTTTCGTATTACCCAGTACAAACTAGGTTGTGTAGGTCAGATAGGCAGTCGCTCCATGTAAAATACTGGTACTCAGCTGCATCCGGTTAGACTGGAAGCCGACCCCAACATAGTTGGGAAAAGGCTAGGCAGATGATGATGATGGTTGCTATTCATAATCAGCCTATTAAAATAGAACAAAGCCCAAAAAAAATGCTACCAACCAAAACAAAGGTTCGGTCAATGAAATTTTACCCAAAATTAAAGCTAAAACATTTTCATAAAATACATTCAAATTCATATAATTCAAACCTGGATCCCTCGCAAATGTTCGTAGCGTAATTAAAAGGACTTTTACATGATTCACAGTTACATTTTACGCACATGTGCGATAAAAACACAGAGATATATCATTACTCGGAAAAGGAAGGGGTGGGGCCTAAATAGTCATTTTGAAAAGCTGATTGCTAACGGATTGTATGGATAATGGAAGCCATTAGAGAATTTGTTTTAGCGAAATTAAAAAAAAAGGCAGGGTCTGGAGAATGGGGGTGTGTCACCAAACAAACAATATCAGTAAAATCTACAATGAAGAAATTAATGAATGTCTTTAAAGATCGCTTTTAGCGATAAGACCGCCCTTGTGTCACCTCTTTTAAAATGTTTTACATTTTTGTATCTGTAATTTTTATAGTGTACATAATAAAGAGTATTCTATCTATCTATAGATTTCGGTTCATTCTTTTTGTTTTACTTTTTACCCTAGTGATCAGCAATGATAGCCTAGTGATCAGCCGTGATAGCCTAGTGATCAGCCGTGATAGCCTAGTGATCAGCCGTGATAGCCTAGTGATCAGCACAAACAGCCTAGTGATCAGCAGTGATAGCCTAGTGATCAGCACAAACAGCCTAGTGATCAGCAGTGATAGCCTTGTTGTGTGACCATGGACTACCAAGTTCAATAGGACTCGAGTTAAAACCCAAGACAACCACCTCTGATTTTTCGGATTCTTGTGCGTATCGTATAATTATCACTTGCTTCGATGAAGGAAAGTATCGTAAGGAAACCAAAACCAGTATGCCTGAGAGATATTTCTCTACGATATGTAAAGCCTAGACAGAAGCCCAAGAGCGACATAAAACCCTGTCACCAGTTTAGGCACACAAAAAGTACTGAGGTACTCTGCAAAAGCTCATACTACCTTTAAGTCTTGGGGGCCTGGTGACCCGTAACACAGGTATTATAATTGTATACCTATTTCGGGCACCAGTCTCTCACAAATGTTTACCCTGCATTGTTAGATTATACAGGGTGTAAACCACCTCATCACGAAGCTTTAACCAAGCATTCTGTACATCAAACTAAGTCACTTTACGCAAAAATTATTGCTGGGATACATTTTTTTTTTTTGGGGTAAAAATCATGTTTTGTGGTAGAACTCAATGTAAAGCACTTAAAAGAGGTTGCTGATGAATGGATTGAGTAGTACGGGGGTCGTAGAGGTGTTTATAGTAAAAATCTAACAATGAAAACTTGTATTTAAAAAAAACTTGTCGCAATGTTGGAACTTTGACCCCCAATGTCTCCGTAACTAGAAGGTTCCTAGGTATGGTGTGGAACAAAAATATGATCAAAATAACGGGGAGAACAAGTTATCAAGTTTCGGCTTCGTTAAGAGGTGTTTTACACCCTTTATAATTCATGTTCACTGTAACTTTAGTGATGATGGAAAATAAACGTATAATTTATTTATTATTATTTACTACCCTGTCGTCAGATAGCTAACAATAAATATTTTAAAACAAAAGCTTAATTAACCCAGACATCGTTTAAACCTCTCAGCCAGCCATCTCAGACTGTACTAGGCGCGGCGTCACTTAAACTCTGCCTAACTTCACTAATATCAAATCCTAGTTCTAAACTGTGATAATACTGACTGGTGAGAACTTTGCCAATACCCGTCAGGATTGGAAATTGTAAGAATTCTGGTGCCACTGTTATTGTGAGATATATTGAAATTGATGATGGTTTGATAAAGGAAGAATGATTAATATCATATAAAACTTATTTAGAAGACTAAGTTGATATTAATAGTGGTACATAGAATCACTGTACACCCGATCTTCGATACTATGATAAAAAAACAACATTATGAAGAGTGTGAAAAAACCCTTATCGAAGCCCATTTTTTAACCCCCAACGCAAAAACGACGGTGTGTTATAGTTTGACATGCCTGTGTGTGTGTGTGTGTGTCTGTCTGTGGCATCGTAGCTCCCAAACGAATGAACCGATTATGGTTTTGGATTTTTTGTTTGAAAGGTGAATTAGTCGGTAGTGTTCTTACCTATGTTTGATAAAAATAAGTTAAAAATGGACGCCGCCACAAATTGGCGGATTACATATCAATTCAACAACTCCCTCAATATGGGTATCAAATGAAAGGGCTTGACTAGTAAAAGACTATACGCTATAATACATTTCAAATTCAAGATGGCCGCTACCACAAAATGGTGAATTACATTTTTTTTCACAACTCCCTCAATATTGGTATCAAATGAAAGGACCAACACCAAAAACCGGGAATACCTTGAAATTAAGTGTATGTGTCGGGGGTTTTTAAATTTTAAATATTTCTTCTGGTAATTGCGATATTTATTTGCTCTAGAACATTCTAGTTACGGAAATATTGAAGTTCAAAGTTCCAATTTCTTCACACTTAAAAAAATATACAATGTTTAAATGTTATAACGTAACTTTCAATCCCTCAATAAATCCTGTACCTACTTCAGCACAATGCAAAGATTTGAATGCAAAACATTGAACACTACATTAAAATGGCGAATACCAGCAAAAAAAATAAGCAGTGGTACTTAGATTTACAGAGTGCTTGCAATGGTTGAGGGTTTCGTACAGGGACCGCTTACGACCTACATATCTGTTAAATTTAATGTCTAATACTCCTGATTAAACTAAATACAAACATATAGACAGAGACTACATTTGTATAGCAGGAATTCCAATTGTAGTTATTACACGTATCAGAGTGCTGCCTACTAATAAATTCAAGAAAACTATAAATTTCCCTGGTTTTTAGACAACTGCTTCTACTCGGTTAATGAAGTTCTAAATTATAAATATTGACATTATTTTTGTTACCTATTGACTTGTATTGTTTATTTTTAATTTTAAATTTTTAGTGTTAATCATTTGACCATTTGACATAATTTAACTAGTAAATTTTTACATTTCATTCATACTGGGCCATTTTGTTAGTTAATTTTAATATTTCTACACCGGTAGTGTATGTGAAACCTTTAGTATTAAGATCTTAATGTACCATATCCTCAGAAATAAATAAATCTTATCTTATCTTAGGGAAAACACAAAAAGTACCAAACTAAAAACAGACTTTAGCTACTAACAAATACCAAACAAATCGAAATTGACAAAAGAATGAAATGGTACTCAACTGTTTGCTTACGGAGCAAAGAAAGTACCTTCTATTTTCTTTGCTACCTAACATCTCCAAACATTGCCAAACTTGTAACATTACAAGGTTATAGATTAACATAAAAGCGTTTACGACAATTTTACACATCGTTACTTTATGTCTGACACGTGTCGAAGTCATGACGTTTTTGACAACGTTATTCAGTAGCACTTCATTTTATAACCTCTCAGTTTTGGCCCCTAAAACATTATGAACTTATTATGTCAAAATTAACAATAAGTGGTAAAAACTCTTCGAAAGTAGAACACCCTTTTTAGACTTTTTATACATCATCATCATCTCAGCCGAAAGACGCCCACTGCTGGACATAGGCCTCCCCCAAGTGTCGCCACATTGACAGGTCCCTTGCAACTCGCATCCACCGGATTCCCGCAACCTTCACCAGGTCATCGGTCCACCTAGTGGGAGGTCTTCCAACGCATCGTGCCCTGCCCACTGCCACTTAAGTTTAGCAATTCTTCGGGCTACGTCGGTCACCTTGGTTCTCTTGCGGATGTCTTCATTTCTGATTCGATCACGCAAGGATTTGAAGATTGGCTTTTATACATAAATTGAGTAATTTTATTCAAGAAAATAATACCAAAAAACTCCAAAGTTTAAAACTTTGTATAAGTAAATACGTTCCTTACTAAAAAGATAATTTTGAGGTTTACACCGGAATGTTGTTTCGTACGAGTGGCAGATCACCTTCTTGTCAGATGCAGCAAACACAGAGACATATACAGGTGTATGCCTCTGTGTTTATAATTTTACACATCAATTTGTATACATGTACGCCACGTGTCAAAGTTAGTTAAGCTTCCGTGCTTAATCCGCCATTCACTAGTTTATTAATGGTTGCTGAAGACCGGGAGTGGTTTACTAATAACTGAGGTCATCTTCCTACTGGTTCCATGTTACTTGGGGTCGGCGCAACACGTAGGTATTCTTCTTCCATTCTCCTCTGCCAACTGGCACGCTATCATTTACTTCTTTATCTATGCATATCATTCCTCACACAATACATTCATCGTTTCTTTGGTCTTCTTCTCCCTCTCCATCCATGAACATTTATATTTATAACTCTTTTAGTCACATGCGATTCATCCCTTCTCATCAAGTCATCACATATATTAGTGCTTAAAGAACTTATAAGTAATCAGCTCTATTATAGAGACTGTAACATAACCTCACTTCACTTATATTGTCACTTACGGGATATCTTCCGTGACCTCACTTTTACTAAACCTCAAATAACTCAGCTCTCAGACTGTAAAAACTTATAGAATTTTCAGCGAGGGACTGATAAGTCTGCATCTATTAATTCATACCATTTTCATCTCGTTACAACAAGGCCCAATAATGTATGTAATCGTTTCCGTCTCCTTTGGGTATTTTTAAGAAGACTTTATGTATACCTAATAGCAACTATTTCTATAAATAGAGGATGCCAATCTGGATGTGGCTGTTCGTTCATTAGTTTTTGAATAAAATTTTGTAGTTACAATCCATCTGAAATATGTAGTATCTTTCCGTAACTCTTAATATTTACTTTAATTTATTTGGGATATAAAAGCCATTAGGTATAGAAGTTGGCATTAAATTAGTAGCAAACATAAAAAGTTAGTACAGTTTCCAACTTGGCCCTACCTAAAAATGGAACCTATAAACCTTTGTAGCATAAAAACTCGTCGCGAATATCCTTACAGTTCGTAAATTTTATGACATTTCACGTACAAACATACTCTCATTTCATATAACGAGAATATACTATACGCATTGAAAGTATACCTACCTACATAGACATAATACATAATTATACATACCTTCTATTCTATTCTACTACCGACTCGCATTTCTTTTGCTCGGCTGATATGACGTGGTGATATGCCAAAATGTCGAGATATTTGTGCTTTATCTCAGTTAAATGACAGAAAAATTCGGAATGAACTCTCAAAGTTACAGTGAAAATCGCAATAATTATAGTTAACAAGAATGAAGCGGGCACATTGGCGCCTGCCAATGTGCCCGCTTCATGACATGAGATAAAGTGCCTACTTTATGTCATTTATTGCTTATCACTATTGCTCTCAAATTGGTTAAAGAGAACATAGTAAGGAACCGCCATGCACCTACGGCTCTTTAGTCAACTGATCCCACACAGGCCCGACCCGCGGGTCCACTCGACCTAGTACATTTTTGAGTTGGTACCAGTACCAAAAAACAAAAGGACATAATGGCATCCACCGCACTGACGTGGTGGATCACCCGCTCTCTCTTATAGAAAGAAGGTATTCGCTCCACTAGAACGTAAAAGTACGAGTACATTATACGCTGATGATGCTATCAGAGTTGCAATATTGTCCTGAAGTCGGCCATAGACAGTAGGTTACCCATGTGCAATTTGCCTGAACAGTCAAACTGTTCAGGCGTCTATGAACGTGTGTAAGAAGAATCTGAATGGTGTAAAAAGCAACTATGTTTCATTTATCTGTTTTTATACAGTAAAAGATATGTATTTTTCCATACACTGTAGATCTAAAATTCATGTCAAGACGTTATCCATTCGCAGTCAGTCATGTGTTTTATGACGTCTGTTGACATTTACACCCTGAGATATGAGTATGGGGTTATAAACGGGTGTTCGCGTCTGCATAGTAATAAAATGGTGACGGAGTAGTGTACTGACTAATACATTTTCATTATTTTTTGGGGGTCGTAAAGTATTTTTGTGGGTTTTATGTGTCTGTCTGTCTTGCTGTTTGGATGTATCAAGGATCGTGTTTTTTCTAAAGTTTTATTGGCGTGAGATGTTATCAGATGAAACGAGCATGTAGTGATTACTGATTTAGGTCATCTGCCTAGCCTTACCCAACTATGTTGGGATCGGCTTCCAGTCTAACCGGATGCAGATGAATACCAGTATTGTACATGGAGTGACTGCCTATATATCTGACCTCCACACTGGTAAAACTGTTTTGACTTTTGGACTACTGACCACCTGTAACAACTGTCAAAGATCGATAACTGTCATCTGGGACCATAACGGCTTAACGCACAGTCAGCATCACGATGACACTTGAAAGCACCTACGTTTGAACCCGAGGTACTGGGATACCCAATTGATGCAGCCCACTGTACTTTCCGAGACACGGAAGAAACTCGTTATGTTATGGGTAGTCAGCAACCCACGGACCAACCTAGGCAACTTACCCTAAAGATCGACCCGAGCGGCTGTTATAATTAAGCCACGAGCTCCGCCAGTACTTCATCATCATCATTTCGTCCGAAACACGTCCACTGCTGGAAATAGGCCTCCGTCAAGTGTCGCCACATTGACTTCCTTGTATACAGGATCATATTTCCTAGCTAATCTACCAGCATTTCCTTTAAAGACAGAATGGTTTTAAAGAACTTTAAATAAAGCACCTAAGCCACTGACTTATCTACTGACTTATCAATGAAGTCATCATAAATCATCACCTGCTTATGTAGTCTTTGCCAACTATGCTGGATTCAGCTTCCAGGACAACAAGATACATCTGAATACACCCTGTTATTTGGTAGCACGGTACCTCTTACTAAAAATGAAGTCATGGAAGCAATGTTGTAAGAAAAAAATAAAACTAAAGCGATTTTCCCACAAAACTCCTCTTACCAAGCCAACAAAGTCAAAGCCACTTTTATTTATACCTTGTGATACAAGTTTTCATCACATAATTAAACCTTGATTGGCATCGCGATCTTAAACTTTATACCATAAACAAACTCAATTCATCATGGCCGCGATATTACACGTCAGTTGGACAAAAGGTACCCAGTAATTATGCTGTCCACAGCGTAAATTAAAACAACCGCGGTTAATAACTTCAGCAAGGAATATTAAAACAACAACGTTAAGAACAGAAATTATAAAATTTATTTTTATTACTTGTTTTTTTTTATACTTTTTATTTTTTGTCTTTTAGTGCGGGCTTCATAAATATGAAATTCTAGCTCAGCCTGAGGCTGGGCGCTTGATTCTATGTTGTTTTTAATTTTCTTTTATGAAAAGTTCATCCTACGTGGTGTACGTAGGATCAAGACATTAAATTTACTTTACTGTTGAAAATATAAATATATATCACTGTTCAATCATTTTGGGAATCTATGCACAAACTTAATTATTGTACATTACAATAACATACAGATTTTGGAAAAAGCAAGCCAGGAACCTGACGTAAATAGAAAACAACCGATAGATACTTACCAGTGGCGCAGGCTCCTAACAACTCAATTCCCACCGGCTTACCTTCAGAAGTTTAGAATACAACCACTCTCTACCTACCGTAATTGAAAAATTGCATAATCACTACTTCTTACAAGCATCACAAAACGCCTACTCGCATTTAATAAAAAAAAATTACCCTTCAATAACATTTTGCTATAAAATAACCCGCAGGCGCTATCGGCTTTTTGGCAGTATAATTTCTAAGCAAAATAAACGTCATGACGTCACTACCCAGCCCGCCATATTAGGGCTCTGGTAAGCCGAAGCAAACCGAGTTATTCATAGAGAAAGTAATAGAAAATGCGTGCGCGTGAGCGAGATGGAAAGAAATCGTTATCGCTCGTTGAATTTCGTAAAGAATCGGACATCATTCATGCTTGATGGCTTGATGAATGACATTATTTTGTGCAGTAAACCGAATTTTATCGAGTTACGACAGGGGCAGAAAAAGAAAGTATGATAGGGGAAGAACGAGATAGTATTAGTAATGGTGGATTTCGTATTTGGTTATTTATTTGGATGTTTATTTTGTTGTTCACTTTTATTTTTTTACTCTGCATTTTATTCTATTTTTTTTTTGTTTTCTTTTTTACCATGCCAATTTCATTATTTTTGGGGTCGCTGATAATGAAAATTAGGTCAAAATGAAAATACAAAATGACATTTTTTGGTTGTTTCTTCATGGGTGTTGTTTTCAAAGTCAAAGTAATTTATTTGTTTGTTTGAAGTAATTAATTTATTTGTTTTCGTGGTATTTGAGGTCGCTGATAATGAAAATGAGGTCAAAATGAAAATCCAAGATGGCGCCGACTATAAATTTCGGTTTTTTCTTCATGGGTGTCGTTTTCGAGGTTTTTGGGGTCGCTGATAATGAAAATGAGGTCAAAATGAAAATCAAGATGGCGCCGATGAAAAATTTCAGTTTTTTCTTCATGGGTGTCGTTTTCGTGGTTTTTGGGGTCGCTGATAATAAAAAAGAGGTCAAAATGAAAATCAAAATGGCGCCGACGAAAAATTTCGGTTTTCTCTTCATGGGTGTCGTTTTCGTGGTTTTTGGGGTCGCTGATAATGAAAAAGAGGTCAAAATGAAAATCCAAGATGGCGCCGATGAAAAATTTCAGTTTTTTCTTCATGGGTGTCGTTTTCGTGGTTTTTGGGGTCGCTGATAATAAAAAAGAGGTCAAAATGAAAATCCAAGATGGCGCCGACGAAAAATTTCGGTTTTCTCTTCATGGGTGTCGTTTTCGTGGTTTTTGGGGTCGCTGATAATGAAAATGAAGTCAAAATGAAAATCCAAGATGGCGCCGATGAAAAATTTCAGTTTTTTCTTCATGGGTGTCGTTTTCGTGGTTTTTGGGGTCGCTGATAATGAAAATGAGGTCAAAACAAACATCAAGAAGTCAAGTAAAAAAAAATCATTCTATATTTTTTTCTCGGCTTACCCTGACTCTTTTTTCACCCTTCGCCACTGATACTTACTCCATTTCCTCCATACAGTTTTCCTGAAAATCCTTTTCTACGATTACTTTATCCAACAAATAATATCCAAAGCAGGATGGACACACTCCATACATTCAAATACGTAAAATCCCGTTCAATAGCAACATAAAGTGACAAACGGGTAAAATAAAACGCCCCTTTTTACCGAATAAGCGTTACCATAAAAAAGGTTTTCAGTGAGCAAGTGAATCATAATTTATGAATTCCGGTGTCCGGGCAGGCTAGGAGATTTACGCGGGGTCATTGTGTCGACGGATACGATACGCATCGCTTAGAAAAAGATAGATAGACAGGGTGGTTAATTTCTATGGCCGAAAGTGTAGACTGTTTATTTTATTACTTAGAAAATGTTTTATTTTTCTCAACTAGGTACCAGTAACCACAGATTAAAAATAATAAATAGGCTAGTTTCCACAATCAATAAATTGCAAATCCATTTAGTCCGTCAGAAAAATAATGACACATATTTTTGTTTTTGTAAATCGATGAATATTGACAAAGATAAAACGCATCAAAACTCGGGAGTCGGCTCGTGACGTCAAATCGCACTAAAAATTACACGATGACGTGCCGTATTGAGAATTTTAAAAGCGTCACGTATCTTCGTCAATTTTGGTTTAAGACGCCTGCGGAGCATGCGTATTTCATACAAACGTAATACCAAAATAATTTGTAAATTAAGCATAATCTTAAGGTAGTGTGTATTTATTTCGATTGAATTACAGAATATCTAGGTTTCCAAATATATATTTTGATTGGACACTGATTTTAACAAGAGTTATAAGAAAAATAAGTTTTCCATAGAAAATTTAAATTCCTCATATCGTCTTTGCATCACTATTCTCTCAAAAAACATATTTGGGAACATATATATTCTGTAATTTAATTGAAATAAATACAGACTACCTTAAGAATATGTTTGATTTACAAATAATTTTGGTATTACGTTTGTATGAAATACGCATCCTCCGCCGGCCCCTTAAGTAATAAAAGAAAAAATAAGTATCAAATATTTATTGATAATCTAACTGACGGACAATTTAGACTATTTGAGTCTACAAGCAAGTGATTGATCCAGTTGACCTTAATTAAGTTTTGTATTTCTTGCATATTCTCTTTTGACTTTAACTTTGATAGCTCATATCTCGAAAACGTGACACTTTAGGATATTTTGTCTCATTCAAAACTTGTATGTATTGATACCAGCCATCGATTAATATAGGTCTTATGCGTGGCCGCTACTTAAAAAAAAAACCCTTTCAATTAAAATCAATTAAAAAAAAAAAAATATTTGTTTTAATGAGTAAGGGCTTTGGGTTTCCTACATTAACCTATTTTTTTTATTAGCATGAAAATCGAAGATTTGTTTTTTTTGCTCTTATTTCAGAGTGGTGGTTTTATAAAGGTCTGTGTAAATACTACTTTTTATTAAAAGATATGTTCAGCACACACATCTCTTCTAAAACGTCTAAACCTTCCCCACTCTGTATGACAGAGTCGTTAATGAAACATAAGGGGTGTGCTACATCCCCCGACTTCCCCCATCATACCCCTGATATCCCCCGACATCCCGCGTTGCTCATCCTCCGCGAAGGATAGCGCAAATACAGAAATAGACCGCTAATCGTGGTTCTAAGCTTACCATCAACCACCTATTCTGAAATGAACCCTATGATATAGACAGCAAGGTGGGGATTAGTGCGACGTTGGATAATCCGTTAATTATTTTTTTTATGGAATTAAAATGTTCAAATAATAGATATAAATTACATGTTATTGCGATTTTAATGGTTATTGTTCTATTTTTATGTGGCGTATCGAGATTGTACTTATGTACTTGTATTGGAATAAACGAGGTTCGGGAAGTATTTTTAATTTCACATTGGTTTACTTTGAGTGAATGAGGAGCACGTGGCTAAATGATAACAGCCACTCGGGCCGATCTTTAGGTTAAGCCGTGCTTGCCTAGGTTGGTCTGTGGATGGGTGACCACCACCCTTACATACCGAGTTTCCTCCGTGCCTCGGAAAGCACGTTAAGCTGTTGGTCCCGGCTGTGATTTGTCCATCTTTGGCAGTCGTTACTGGTAGTCAGTAGCCCATACAGTCTGTCAACCAGTGGAGGTCAGATAGGCAGTCGCTCCATGTAAAATACTGGTATTCAGCTGCATCCGATTAGACTGGAAGCCGACCCCAACATAGTTGGGAAAAGGCTAGGCAGATGATATGATTGATGATTGGTTTTTATGAGTAACTTTTTGTTTTATTCTGTATCAGCACATGTTTTATTTAGACATCCTTGTTGGTCGAGTGGTCGCAACACGACTGCTGAGTTTGAGATCCTGGGCTCTATTCCCAGGCCGGGCAGTGCTTTTGGATTTTTCCATCAGGAAATTATCAGTAGCAGTCACAGAGTCCAGGTTTGTGCCCGTTTGATGGCACCAGGCTTGCGCCCTATTACCTGGCAGTTAAAACGTAACTGGCAAAATGTAAGTGTACTATCACTCTAGGTTCGTACCTAGAGTGATAGTACACTTACATTTTGCTAATATAATTAACTGTCAAATAAACTGACAGTTAATTACATTGGGTACACCTGTTTAACAGTACATCGAATTCTGACTACCAGTCGTACTAAGGAGTATCGTATTACCCTTTAAGGTGAAAGAGTCAGGGTAGCCCGCGAAATTCAAATTATCTTACTTTTTTTGCAATTTGCAGGCCAGTGCTAGATTGTATGTTATGTTCGCGACTGTAAAACGTATGCAGTTATAGAATTATGATCATCGAAATCATCAATACACCCTCCAAGCTCACATAAGTTTAGAAACAAAATCGTTCCTCGACGCATTCCCCTTAACTATCTGGGTTGTGGAGGTCAAATAGGCAGTCGCTCCATGTGAAATACTGGTATTCAGCTGCAACCGGTTAGACTGGAAGCTGACCCCAACATACATAGCTGGGAAAACGCTAGGAAAGTGATGATGCTCTGACCAGATTGGTGTTGTCTCTTCATCCTAATCTAGGAGATAACTTACTTGCAAGATGTAAGATCTTGCATGACTTTAGGAGCCATGTACATACATGTATGGCGTTATAGAAGTCGCCTCACCTTCAGGAGAGTGAATCAAGTTTAATATTTTTAACAGCTAATGGAATGATATGGCAAGAAATGAAGTGTCTGATGAGGTGACGAAAAATAAAGATGAATGGAAGAAGGCACTAAATGATGATGATAATTTTTAACAGCTAAAAAACGTTTTCTTAGAATAATATTCCTAAAAGCACCAACCCATACCATGTACCTACACATAAAAACAAGAGCTCTTCACGTGCAGATATATATTTTTAAACACAGCCCTGAGTGATATTACACAGTGCGCACAATGGTTGTCGGGGATGACAGGCCATTTCGCCGTGTGACAACCCTAGACGTTTCCCTTATGTGAGCGTACGGTGAGCGTGTCTTCAAGGTTACGAGGAACACCAGGAAATGTATTTTCTTATTCTTGAAGGACAAACAAAGGGAACACAAAAATGTACGGTCAAACAAGATATTTGGTTTACATTTTACAATGTAGTTTGTGGGTTAAACTGTAAACCAAATAGCTTGTTCGACCGTACCTTACCTGATGAGTGTCGTGAGTTGAATTAATTTCATAAACCTTACACTGAAAAAACGTACATTGAAAAACTCTTTTTTGATTCGGCTGGCTTTTCTCATATTGCGGATGAAATAAAAACATCCGCAAGAGAACCAAGGTTACCGACGTAGCCCGAAGATTGTTACGGGAATCCGTTAGATGCGAGTCGCACGGGACCGGTCAATGTGGCAACACTTGGGGGAGGCCTATGTCCAGCAGTAGACATCTTTCGGCTGAAATGATGATGATGATGATGATGATGATGAAGACGAGGATATTATCCTTAGGCACGGATATACGAGTAAACATTAAACTACAACTGACGACACAAAAAATAATTATTGCAACGTGAGTCAAAATAAATAATTAATCTAACATTGATGATGCCTTCGAAACTTTTTTCTAGCCTGGTTTGTCCCAATCCTGGGCAGAGGCCACTGTTTTCTCCTTTGCACTCGCAAACACGTGCGTTAATTCGTCTGTGTGCCTTTAAAGCATTTAGTTTTCTAGCATTAGTATCCTACACTATTCGATGAGCAATATTTGTATATTTGTTTGTTGTTGAAAATGGTTCTAACAATTTTCGATGAAGGTTGCAAAATAAGGTTTACGTGGGCAAAACATCGATCTCATCTCAGAGAAATTTAATTTTATGTATTTTCACCCATGCACAGTTCGTTCGCCCAGGTTATTATATCGATAAAATTATCTACAAATATTCATTACCGACCTATCTAAACTGTTAAAAATATCAATTGATTCCCGAAAACTTAAAATATTCTAAGCTCAAAACTACTTTTCAATAATCTTCCAGTAAGCTAATACTCCACTCCACACATGTGTAAGTCACCACATATGAACGAGTCTTCCTTTCAAAGGTAAATGCACTTGTCGCGCGACACCGACAATGGATGGGGTCCGCGACAAAAGAGTGGCCCCCGATACACTGCCTCATAATATACAGGTGATCATAGTACAGGTATTCTAATGTTAAAAACCAGTAGTTAGCAACGAAAGGTATCATATTTAGCTGTAAAGATAACTTGTACTAAATAAGGAAGCATGGACGAGGCCGTGACATAGAGTGGCCTCACGATACACTGCCACATAAAGCTGTATATCATAATTTGTACTATGTAATTTTAAACACTATTTAGTACCTAAAGTGGTGTCAGATATTTTATGCCGCCCATGGCCACTGACTTAGTTTTGACTCTGTTTATATGCCGTCGAGAATATTCTCTCAGACAGGCTGGATAGATTTCCTCACGATGTTTTCCTTATATTCATGTGGGAATGTAAGGTGAGTAAAGTAGCAAGACTGCTTGAATGAGGGAATATAAGATGATGGAGTGACAACAGTGTGTGTCAAGACGAATGCGCAGAGAATCAGATGATAGAGAGTACGACGGACGACGATTATAGATGGAAAACGTGTAATTTATCAACCGACTTCCAAAAAGAGGAGGTTATTAAATTCAAGAAGTAAAGTAAATGCTCTTTGTTTATTTCGAATCCCACACACTACATTCATATTAATTTTATTTGTGTTCCAATTCTCACAATGTAAAAAAGGTCACACATGAATCCGAAAAATCAGAGAGGCGTGTCTTAAGGTCGTACTCGAGACCTACGACTTGGCAGTTCTGCGGTCACACAACAAAGCTATATAACCATGCTCGATCTGTGGAAACAAGAGTAATTTTAATAGAAAACTAGGTAACTACACCAATAGAACACGAATTAGGTACATGTTGGTTTATTTTTTAAATATTTGTCCAATTAAATGAAAGAGAACACAAATAAGCCTTTTCAGTAACATCGTCGTTTCCTCCAACTCAATCTTTTCAAAGCAGAAAGCATGCTAAGAAACTCATTATACATCCAACATCAAGACTTAAGAAACTTCGTATCAAGAAAAATATGTTCTCAGAAAAGTCCAATCAACTTCTCAGTTTTAAACCAACATTTGTATTCTGCAGTTCATTTTTCAGGAATGTTCCAGCTCATATTTAGCTGCAGTGCATACCAACCTCATTGGAAATAAAATCCGGACGTGATGTCCAACCGACACCTGCTACATTCAAAATGAGAAGAATATTTTAGTGACACTTTTAAATTAGGTACTGCATGGGATTGGCAGTTTAGGGTTCCTACAGACTGTTACTGCCGGGGTTGCGAGCCTGTTCGAAAGAGATACCGCGGCCCCGGAACATAAAGGGCGAGGAAGGAACATGGATGGGTTTTAGTCAGTAAGAGTCTGACACACCCTCCCGCTCCGCCCAGAGTGGGAGAAGTCATTTGATGATTTCCCATCCGAAAAAAAAAAACGAGTTCCTACAGACGAGCGGCACGTTGCCAATGATAAACTGCAGACGTCGCCGTCGCATCGACGCCTGCAGTTGTGGTGTCAACGGCAGTCGTCGACAGACATTTACGCGGCATGCCACAACTGCAAGCGTCGCCACCGGTCGACGGCAGTCGTTGACGCGTCGTCGACAGGAGGCGACAGCTGCGTTTATCTGCCATTGGCAACGTGATAAAACACATCTCGGTTCTCAGGTTTTCAAAGTACGAACGATGTTAACTCACAAACACCTACGCCATTTTTTCCCTAATCAAAATAATTCAATTAAGTCATTCATCATCATTCTCTTGCACTTATCCCAATTTATTTGTGGTCGGCGCAGCATGTCTTCTTCTTCCATACTCCTCTATTTCGTCAGCTCATCAGGCACTCCTTTTCCTGCCATCATCTGCGTAGCCTTTTCTCAACTATGTTGGGGTCGGCTTCCTGTCTAACGGGATGCAGCTGAATACCAGTATTTTACATGAAGCGACTGCCCATCTGACCTCCACAACCCAGTTAATACTGGGTAATACGATACCACTTGGTAAGACTGGTTGTCAGACTTTTTGGGCCACTGACTACCTGTAACGACTGCCAAAGATGGACAAATGACAGCTGGGACCAACAGCTTAACTTGCTTTCCGAGGCCCGGAGGAAACTCGGGGTGTAAGGGTGGTCACCCTAAAACCTTAACCTAAAGATCGGCCCGAGCTGCTGTTATTATATAGCCACGAACTCCTCCTTAATACAGTCCATCATCACTATCACTAGATATTATAAAACAAAGTCTCCCGCCGCGTCTGTCTGTCCCTATGTATGCTTAGATCTTTAAAACTACGCAACAGATTTTGATGCGGGTTTTTTTAATAGATAGAGTGAGTCAAGAGGAAGGTTATAGTATATAATTTTACGCGGGCGAAGCCGCGGGCATCGGCTAGTCTATTATAAAGAACACCGGCCACAGCGCGAACAATTTTTTGTTCAAATTTTATTTTAGCGTCTGCCCATGAGAAATATGTAAAAGTATTGAGTTTGAATTCCTGAACAATTTTGTCTTCTGTTATACTTTTATACGAAGTCAGGAATTAAAGATATTTTAGTTTGAAGTTGTAAAGGTTATGTATGTGCAGTCAACATCAGATAAATGTAAAAATAAGTACTTACTTAGCACACACACGCAAAGTAAGGGTAGATCCCTTATTAGCGTGTGAAATACGCAATGGCGAATCAAATATATCTATTGATTTTAAAAGTCACCCCTGGGTTTAACTTTAATAGACATTTTGTAACTTGATTATATACTTCTTTCTGTAAACTATACCACTGATTCCTCAAATAATTAAAAAAGCATTTTATTTGTCAACTCATTTCAATCAATTTCAATGTCAAATTGTAAACAATTCGCTATTTCATCTCTTATTTATTGATTTTTAAACTGAAATCTTCATTTTGATCTTCAGTTGGACTTCGATTAATTCAGTTACTGAACAGCAAGTTGTGTTTTATTAATGAAGTACGAGTTGCCTTCGGATTTTGTTTGGTGTTTGTTGATATCATTTCCATTAGAGATTTTCAAATGATGGTACGAGTACATCCCAACCGAAGCCAATGAGTTACAAGAAACCTGCCGACTGAGATCGGTCAGGACAAATCGCCAGTCAGAATATTATCGTATTTAACTACTTACGAGAGGGAAAAATAGGCAATCATTTTGTATTGAACTTCCAACTAAGTAGCTACGTGCCACGATCTTGAGTAACGGAATGTGTGTAATATAATCATAATAAATAAATTATTAGTATCTCCTTTCTTGACTTCTTATTTGTGCGCCTTCCTTAAGCATTGCATTTGTAAGTATCACCTACATTACTTTAGTAGAAGGCGAGCCTATTGCCACAGACCGTACGAGCACAATGTTCCAGGCTTCAGGATACTAGAATTACAGAATCAGTACAAAAAGTGTTTCCCTCTAAAGATATATCATCCTATTATACTACATACATACTATTATTTCATTAGGCCAGTTGACAAAATAAATGTCATGGGTTTTTGTTTGGAGGTGACATTATAGTTAGAGAGCCCATGACACTAGACCTAGTTTGAAAAGAATCTCGATACATATTATAATATTATTTCTTTCATAAGGGGTCACACAAAATGGCGATGCTACAATGCAAAACACCTGGCGGCGCTATCAAAAAAACTATTTTTAGGTATCTAGTATGATCGACCTCCTGAAAAAACCACCGCTCATTTGAAATGTCATCAATTTCTTTGTAAGAAAAACCACTGCTGCATCTTCCAAACAGTGAAGAAAGTGGTTGCTGCAGCGATTGAACGTCGCCCTCCGCGCAGCTGGATTCGGCATTTTGTCAGCACCCGGGTCCTTTCGATTTATACTGATTGAATACGCGTGCCACGGTCACGTATGAATAATTTTACGAAACTTGGGAGTCATATCATACTAGAAATCGTTTTGTTCGCCAGGCTTTTTGCATTGTAGCATCGCCATTTCGTGTTCCCCTATTAATAACGTTACGAATTATTTATATTTCGCCTGGGAGTGTCATGGGCTCTCTAACTATTAAAAGTATAGCTTAGCCAAAAGTCATGAAGTCATGCCAGAAAGAAAAAAACTAAGCCATGATTATTTCTTATCATCATTATTCTAGTCAATCAAGCTTTTAATTATTACGATTTTTTTTCCTGACTTCGATAGGCCTTAAGCTTGATTTGATAAATCTTAGTTAATTATTTCATCGGTATCTATAACGGTGACGTTTGTAGACGCTTAATAATTTCATCAGCAATTGTAGGGCCGGTGTTCTTTAAGTACTAGTTAAAATTACTATCGAATGTCCCGGAGTTTAGTGTGTAAAGGCCTCCTCTAGCTGTTTCCACTGCCGTCTATCGTTCACTAGTTTTCCCCAGTAAGGTCCCGCTGTAAGTTTTATCTGGTAATTAATTGATACCAAAGGGACAGAACAAAGAAAAACAGCAGACAGCATTGAAGATTTGAAGACAAGATTACTTAAACTTAAAATATTAATATACGGAACAAATCTTGCTAAATACAACACTATTCACATCCCAGCGAAAACCTAATATAAACATGACAGCACACAACACATAACTTAGATTCTCGAAACTCGTAAGCCCTTAAGACTTGAAGCAAGTTAGCTCTTAGCACATTTCTAAGCAAGGACACACACGTGGGACATTACTAATGAAAGGTCACTTAAGCTCACTCGACGAAATTAACGTCAGCTTAGGATAATGACTGCCTTCGGCAGCTAGCTCGGTTTATGTTTAATTGATAAAACTGGCTGAATATTTCAGTGGAAGATAGTTGAAAAGATTTGTGTTGTTTGAATGTCATGTGAGAATGTCTATGCAAGAACGTTGAAATTCGAAGTTAAAAGAAATCGAAAAACAAAAGTGACAGATGCTCTAACCTTCTCACTTCAAAGAAAATTCGGGCGAAGCAAGGGTAGATCGCTGCTAAATAATTAGAGGTGCATACCGAATAGACTGTGTACAAAATAACTGTGTGTAAATATAAATCAAACCCGAACGAATCTATCCCCAAAATGAAACAAAAGCATAGTACTCGTACATTTACATCAAAGTATTAAAACCAGGCTATAACTTAACAGCACTTTTAAACAACTACTAGTATAATTGAAAACACCACGTGCACTGCAACCACATTTACCAACCATTAAAATACACTTCATCCTCTGTTCATCCCATTCCGTCAAAAAATTAACCGAGAGGGTTGCACTCCTATAAGTGATTTACGAAATTAAATGTACGTAAGTACCATCTCGGTACCATTCGGTACTTTCGTCCAGACCGCTTCCCTTTTCGGCAATTAAAACAAGATCAGGGAAGCTCCGTGTTTTGTTTTTTTCTTTTTCCGCCATTCTTTTTTCTTTCTTTTCCCTGCACTGGTGCAATAAAGATAAATTATGGTTTTTAATTTTGTTGGCTTGGTCGGTTAATGACGGTTTGGACTGTCTTTAAATGTTTGTTTTTCAATTATCTGTTTTAACGGTGGTGTGGAGACGAATTGTTTTGGGTTTTCTGTTTCTCAGCCTTTAAGATTATCTACATGGTCCTGAAGTGACATGACCAATTTCTAAACTTTGAAAGTGACAGTAACCTCTGAGTTTATTGCTGCTGTCTCTGCTCAGAGTAGTCAGGTACGAAACACCGGCCCCATCTAGCTTTAAAACATAAAAAGATGTGATGCGTAAAAGTATTTATTTTTAAATAATTTACAGAAATAAATATCATTTATGCTTTAGGATGTGCTTTCGAACAAAATCTGCATTCGTAAAATAATTACAGTTTGCTTACAAACGCATCTAAACTAGCACGTTTAGAAACGAAACGCTTACACACAATGACAACTTTACATAAAGTCACAGCATATTTTCAAATACAGAACGCTATCAGAACGTGATTCGACAAACCGATTGCATTTAAAAATAAAAAAAAAACAAATCCATAGAGCATTGCCATACAGAAGAAGTACCCAAATAAAAAAGGTATTGAGGGCTTTTGCGAACGCTTTTTCAAAATACCATGGCATACCAGCCAAACCACTGGGTTTAAAAAATACCACCGTTGCACCTCGATGTATCCGCGAACAGAAAAAGAAGAGGTGGGACAGATCTAAAACAAATCCGATGCTCCAATATTTGAAAATATGCGCAATTTTTCGGTAACCGCAGTACTTGAACTACGTCAACGTTTATCAATTGTTGTCTGAAAAGCTAAGTATGTGATGGGAACAGAGAGAGTAAAAACAGCGCATTTGATCATATGATTTTCTGCTGAAATGATCCAACCATATCAAATTAATCTTAGATACTTATGATATTTAAATTTCAGCAAATATGCGTACACAAAACTTAAATGCGATGACTAACTAAAATTATTAAGTCTGATAACCGTTTTTTTTAGCTTTAAAGCAGGATAATTTAAGTCCTAATAACTAACTAAATCACTAATAAAAACAACATAAATAAACCCCAAAAATATGTATTATCCCAGCTGTAACTTCATGTGAGCTATATATGTCACCGTAAAATTGTCAAATACGTTATATTACAATATGACGTGTATCTCTCTAGCGATATTGTAAAGTCTCGAATTATTGTCAACTGAACATACGGAAGTATCCCTTGCCCCCATAAACGGGACTTGGGGCACCCCCCGTTAGGTTAGTTAGGTTCCTTTAAACCCTGCACTCGGAAATAGGGGCCCCGCGAAGCGGGGCTCCGTCGACTACGCTTTTTAGGCGAATATGAAGTGTTTTTAGGTTAGGTTATATTAATCGATATTTCTCAGGAATGGTACAGTATCTTTTCCTGACAGTGGTACCACTGGGCAAGGAGGACCCCTCCTTCTCTCCACACCGCGTGAGTTGACTACCATCGCATGCATTACACGAAAAATAATGCGTTTTATTGTAAGCAGTATGTTCATTTGACAATAATTCGAGACTTTACAATATCGCTAGTGATATTACAATATAACGTATTTGACAATTTTACGGTGACATATATACATTTCATGGTCGTCGCCATGTTTTTGTGCGCAAAACTTGTGAATTATCTTACCGCGCATCAGTTGCTGTTATCTATGTTATGTGCCTACGTTTTGACAAAATATTATTCTGTTTTTCTTGTTGTCCTTTTTCTCATGGATACACATTCTTTGGAAATGTTTTTTGTTACTTGTTGTGTTACTTAAACGTAAATTGGCTAACATTTTTCTTCCTACATAGTACAAAATAATTACAGACGTTAAATAATAACAGACGTTTGGGTCAATCTTCAGTTTAAGCCGTACCTGCCTGGGTTGATCGGTGAATGGGTCACCACCCATGATACACCGAGTTTTCTCCGTGCCTCGAAAAGCACGATAAGTACTAGTCCCGAGTATCGATTACCTTCGACAGTCGTTTCAGGTGGTCAGTGGCCCGAAAGTCTGACAATCAGTCTTTACAAGGATTATCATATTACCCAGTACTAACTGGGTTGGTGGAGGTCAGATAAAATACTGGTATACAGCTCCATCTGGTTAGACTGAAAGCCACATAATTATGAACAGGTTAGGCAGATGGCGAGCATATCTAAGTATAATCAGCCTGTAATGCTCCCACTGCTGGGACAGGGTAATCTATACAGGGTGTAAACCACCTCATCATGAAGCCGTCAACCAAGCATTCTGTACATCAAACTAAGTAACTTTACGCAAAAATGTTTGCTGGGAAATAACTTTTTTTGGGGTGAAAAATCATGTTTTGTGGTAAAACTCAACGTAACGCGCTTAAAACATTGTGCTGATGGATGGATTGAATAATACGGGGGTCGTAGAAGTGTTTTAAGTAAAATTCTTACATTAAAAACTTGTAGGTATTTAAAAAAAAACTTGCCCAAAAGTTGGAACTTTGACCCCTAATATCCGTAACTAGAAGGTTCCCAGGTATGGTGTAGAACAAAAAAAATATCGCAATGATGGGGAGAACAAGTGCGTTGGCTTGGTTAAGAGGTGTTTACACCCTATATGTTATTCACTTCATAGATAAGAAGGAATGAAGGGAAATACTGTCGTAAATAATACTTACCTAACAATAAATGGCGCAAAAAAGGCACTAAGTACCTATTCCTAGATCGAATGTCACCTAGCTAATGTCTAGGTTTAAAGTCTCTTGAAAACGGGGCTAATTACTCGCAAGAAAACAAAAGAAACTCCACTCTTTTCACAACCATTAATACAGTTCTTACTTCACAAAACCCAAGTAGTGGTTCCTTGGATGCCAAACGATAAATTATCCTGATGATAACCCTCAAGACCCGTCTTAATCACCACTGCACTTTTGAACGTGGATTGATGACGTTTTGATTTATCGCCGTCGCCGCGGCAGGGTTAATGGGGCGAATCTGTCAGATAAAGATGCAACCCGTAATGTACAGTAATGAACATGTTGGTGACTGGTGAGGCGTTTTGTTTTAGCTGCTTTGGTAACATTTAAAGAACGTGTCATGAAAAAAAAACGATGTTTATCATAGTCCCCCGAATTTGTCTATCTTTTGCACAAGCTTCTTCAGCTATCAGTCAACTAGTGATGGAAAAACAATGCTTAAAAGACAAGGAATCAAATTAATTGAAATCTTGAGAGTCTACACTAAGGGAAATTCTAATAATAACGGTGTGGCCAGACAAAAATAATTATGGGGTGACCGAAAACCTTACCTCACAACATAACATCATACCTGTGATCCCAAAGGTTTAGGCAGAGAAGCCATGTAAAAAGGGACGAGCCTATTGCCATCAACAGCTGAGAAATTCCTGATAGAAAAACCCTATAACAATTTTCCCGACCCGGGAATTGAATCCGGACTCCGTGCTCAGCAGTCGCGATTGCGACCACTAGACCAATGAGGTAGTCATCATCATCATCATCATCATCATCTCAGCCGAAAGACGTCCACTGCTGGACATAGGCCTCCCCCAAGTGTCGCCACATTGACCGTGCCCTTGCGACTCGCATCCAACGGATTCCCGCAACCTTCACCAGGTCACGAGGTAGTCCTTATATTGTTATCATGTAGAAACACTACATCTTCTGAAAGACATTGTCATCAATTAGACGTATTACATTTTGGCACTTTATTGTGGAAGAATAAGGGATCTTGAAAAAACCTATTAATCTAGCCATTAAACTCTAATGATTCATGAACCATTTCCTTGAAGCCAAGTGAACTGCCTCAATAATCAAGGGTTGAAAATACACCCCAAAACATAGGGGTGTGGTCTATCAATCAGCTTACTCACCACGATTCTGATTATAACCCACCCCCTGAAACTTACCCTTAGATGACGCATGCAAATTCACCCCCTCCCCACCTTTTTTAAACCCCTATTTCTTTTTATTGAAGAAAACTTTTTGATGGATTGGCGTTTTAGCGTTGCTTGGAGAATAAAAAGCTTTTGAAGTCAAATCTGTGTGATTTCTGTCAGATTGTCTGTTGGTGCATTAGCAACTTCTTGAGTAATGAAATGGGAATGAACGTGTTTTTCTTTTAACGATGCAACCAAATACCGATGAGCTAGCTGGTCATTTATTGAAATTGAGATTTTGTTTTGTCTTAAAACTACAGCATTCATTTTAAAGAGTCACAAACCTTATAATAGGCATGACGACAGTATCAAAAAATTGCAAATCTATTTAGGTCCATGTTCACCAAAAAAATAACAGTCTGATTATCTGAAAACAGCTGTCAATGTGACATGTTCCCATACAAAAATGTGTTTTAAGCAGCTGTTTTTAGATAATAAGAGCGTCATCTTTTTGGTGAACATGAACATTAGTCCGTCAGAGAATTGAAAAATAATGCACACTCTGTAACTCGGGAGTGGGGGTTCCGTGACGTCAGAACTCGCTAAAAAATATACCAAGGCGTGACGTATTGAGAATTTTAAAAGCGTCGCGCGTCGTATCGTCGTCAAATTTGGTTTATGTAACAAAAGAAGACATACCGGTCAAATATTTGTTGATAATAATGTAACTAACGAACTAATACTTTTATCGTCTATCCTATTCATTGGCCACAGGACAAGCGCGACTGACAAGCATGAGGTCCTAGCTTCAATTCCCGGGTCGGACGAAGTGTTATTGAGTTTTTCCATCAAGAATTTTTCAGTAGCAGCCACGGTGTCTGGATTTGTGCCCGTGTGATGGCTATAGGATCGCCCCCTATTTAAGGGGATTGACTATTAATGGCGAAATGTGGGTGTGGGTACACTTCTGCCTAACCATTTTATGTCATCATTTACAGTTTTTTGTTACTTCTCAGAAATAAAAGAAAATTTGAATCAACAACAATGTTTCTCGTACTGGAGTTGGCTACACAAAGTTTATGCTACATAAACCTTAGGCTACACGATGTTTCAGTTACTGGGTTTATGACATAAACCCAGTAACTGAAAGCCCTTGCACCGCAAAATACCATAAATAACGCTAATATCGCAAAGAAAGCTCATTAATGCTTCTCCCGTCAACTTCCACACTTTCCCGGATACATAAGTCATCATAATCCCGACCACATTACAACCATATCATTAACACCGCTTAAAACCACATAATTGTACCACTTTACATTACAACTTACAAAACTACGTGAAATAATAGCTGAAAGCTTCATAATGCGTATCACGTAACATAGGTTGTTATGGTTCACGGCTGTTAACCGACTGTACAAAGGGTTATTACTTGACAGCCGGACCTTAATTGTTACATTTGTGTTACACGGCGACCGGTGTGTCTTGATCCTTTGAAACGGTGAAAAGATAGCTGTCAAAAATAAAATGGCAGAATTTATTCATATCATTCAGGGGCTGTCACAGTTTTTGGTGCACAAGACTATAGAAAAACGAAGATCAAGTCACATCATTTCTTTTTATAAAACATGGAAACACAGTGAGTAAAGAGAAAGGGTATACTGGTATGGTCATAAAGGTTTGCTAAAGACCATCAAATTGAAAAACTTTCTTCATGGGACCAACGTATTGGGAAAAAATATTTTTTACGCTACACATTTTTGGGTCGAGGAGGTTTTATCAGCAACAGTACTCAATTGAGACCGATAACATCAAACATTTTAAAAGTGCTCATCAGTTTCTTGTAGTTTTGCTTTTTGTAATTATGCTTCATAACGGTCTGCGTGCTTCATAATTATGTAAATTACTCTATCGATGTAATAATCTACTCTTATATAATAAATATAATAATATTATAAAACTTAATCATTTTATTTTCGTATCGTATCTTGCCGGTTCTTCTCCATAGGAAATGACCAACTCGAATCGTTCGCCTTTTCTCTACGTTTTGTAAGGCGCGGGACAAATACAAGAAGCGTCGGGCGGAGGCGAGGCGCCGGCGCAGTGCGGTTATGGCGCCACTTCTTTGATATTTCATACAAAATGAATAGAAGAGGTGTGGCCTTACTGAGACGGCATGGCGAGGGCACGGCGAGGGCGCCGCTTCGTCGCCCTCGGCGCACCCGCAGTTAGCAGTGGCATGCACAGGGAGAGAACAAGACGGCGAAAATGCGTGAGAATATAGACTTTAAAGACAAGAATGCGCCCGCGCCTCGCCTTTCCGACACCGTCAGCGCGCCTGTTCTGCGCTGCGCCGCACCGGGGCGCCAAGCTATCACCTCGCCCGCGCCACACCACCGCCCGACGCATTGTATTTGTCCCGCGCCTAAGCGCCCATGAAGGGCTTTTTACTTCGATTTTGATTTCGACATTGCTAAAAAAACTAGCACCAAATAACCATAATAAAATTATGACAGTGACTCATCAATCACCCTAAAATTCATCATTAAAACAGAATTTGACACTTCACAGTTCAACTTACACTAGTTATACATTCCATGTACACGTAATCGCGTGTTAATTGCGTGATTACACTAATTGTGGGGTGACACAGTCGCATTGTTTTAAATAGAGCTCTGAACGTCGCTCATATTTGTTTCAAATTGTTATGGCAGTAGTTGAGTGACAAGTGAGCCCTTTATGGAGGTTTTATACAGCTAGTTGGAGTAAGTTTGAGTGCCGTTTGAGTTAATGTGAGGAGTTTAAGATCGGGTTACAAATGGAAGGTTTCATCTTCTCTTAGTATGGTTTTGAATAATCAAATATACATTTCAATAATAATAATAATTTTATTATCAGGCATCTTAAGGCCCATAGATAAAATACACAAAATAACAACATAAAAATATACTAACACAAAAAAAAAATCTAACTTATAAGCTATGAACTTATATACACTATCACACACGAAGTGGCGGCGCCGTGTTACGCTGTGCAGTGTCATGTAGCCTGCCGCGAAAACGTCGGTAGACTAAAAAAGAATAATAGAGAAGCTGATATAGAGGAGCATGCACAGGCATCGGTTTTTTATAGAAGAAGCCTAGCCTTTTCCCATTTATGTTGAGGGCAGCTTCCAGTCCAACCGGGTGCAGCTGAATACAGCAGTATCTTACATGGAGCAACTGCTAATCGGACCTCTACAACCCAGTCCGTAATAGTTACCTATTACCGTTACCCATTGGTAAGACTGGGAACAGACTTTCGGGCCACACACTACCTGTAACAACTGTCAGAGGTCTACAAAGTAACTGCTGGGACCATACACCCATCCATGGACCAACCTAGGAATTCGCGGCTTAACCTGAAGATCGACCTTTCGATGTCAATGTAGGTATTTTGTTGTGTTGATTAAGTGACCTATCGTGTAATTCATTCTATTCCCTTATTAAAAATTCTATCTACTCATGCTACCTAAATCAAGAACTGCTCTCACCGCACCATATTTTTTCCTATAAGTAAAGAGAAAGTACGTGATGGTATTTGGTTCAATGTCAAATGTGTGATCATAAGTATTCGTTAGTGTCGTATGTATGGGTAAGTGATCATGAATCAATGGGGGATTGGATACCAAATTAGGAATAGTCGATAATCATGTTCAGGTGTTGCGGGTAGTGTTTTAAATACGGTTTTTTGAAATGTTACTGGATTGTATTACGATAACATGGGGTATTTTGTCTGTGTTTCTTTATCGTTTGCCATTTTATGCAGTTCGTTTTTCTTTATCGTGTGGTTTTCGGAGTGACTTTTCAACGCTTGATCATATTCACACCATAAAACAGTTCATCCAAAAATCTAACGAATACGGTATCGACTACTACATAGCTTTCTTAGATAACAACAAAGCGTTCGATTCACTTAAACACGCAAAAATATGCGAGGCGCTTGAAACACAAAATCAAAATCAAAGCATTTATTTCAAGTAGGCCAATAACAGGCACTTTTGAATTGTCGAAACAAAGATGAAAATTAAATGTAGCTATAGTCCCAGTCACAAGACATAAAAACTGTGAAAGTACTGTAGTTGCCCATTCCCTAGCGTAGATCTCTATGGAGAAGAACGGGCAAGAAACTCCATGGACACTCTTTTAAATCAAAAAATTGTTACAAAATCTTGGTTAAGTACATCATTCATGGTGAGATGTTATATTATGTGAAAACAATGTAGCAAGATGTGCACGTTAAAAGTGTCCATAGCAAAACAAAAACAAAATACAACTCAAAAACAAAATAATTAATTCAACTAAACCATGGCGACTAAGAGATGACCAGTCACAACTGACAGCGCCCGTTCACGCACATGACGCATGGATCAGCACCATTCAGCTCAACCATTTTGAAGGGAACTAAATGGTCCGACACACGCGCCATGATCAGCGAGACATTTGAGTGAGCATGACATACTCTCAACCGCCAGGGCACATTCAAGTCAAAAACTAAAGTAGGTTTCCAGTGAATGATAGCTTTCTAGTACATAGTACTCACACAATATGGGCTATGCGTTTATATAATACTAAATAGATTGAATCTATACAATGCAAAGCTAGTTGTACAATCTTCAGCAGCTCCAACAATACCATTTAATGCTATCAATTTTTGAGCCCCTGTCCTTGTGGAGCAGGACCAGCATTGAGCCAAGCATTTTTATCAGCGATATAATCGCTCAACTTGTAATATGCTTGCTTGCATAGTGTGCGTTTAATGCATGTACACAGGGAGTAGACAAAAAATATATACGGCTCATTAGCAATATCTACCAGAACATGACAGCTAAAGTACGAACAGAAAGAATAGGCGAAGCTTTTCATATACAAAGAGGAGTTAGACAAGGCGACCCGCTATCACCCAAACTTTTCTCAGCAGTTCTGGGATTCGTATTAAGACGCCTCGAATGGGACAACGATGGAGTAACTATTAACGGAGTACAGCTCAACCACTTAAGAGGCCTGCGGAACATGCGAATTTCATACAAACGTAATACCAAAATAATTTGTAAATCAAACATATTCTTAAGGTAGTTTGTATTTATTTTGATTGGATTACAGAATATATAGGTTCCCAAATACATATTTTGAATGTACACCGATTTAAACAAGAGTTATGAGAAAAATATTTTTTCTAAAGAAATTTTAAATTACTCATATCTCGTCTTTATATCATTGTCCTTTCAAAATATATGTTTGGGAACATAGATGTTCTATAATACAATCGAAATATATAAACAGTACCTTAAGAATATGTTTGATTTTAATATTATTTTGGTATTACGTTTGTATGAAAAACGCATCCTCCGCCGGCCCCTTAAGATTCGCAAACGATCTGATACTTATTACAGGTGACGCGAGTAGCCAACAGGAAATGCTCGAACAACTTACATTCGGAAGTAGAAATGTTGGTCTGTTAATGAACACCTCAAAAACGAAATTAATGACAAAAGTAGAAAAAGTTCCTATTAAAATTGATAATACGCAGATGGAATATGTGAATTAATACACTTATCTTGAACAAATTATGTCTCCAAAAGACCTGACAAAGAAAGAAATAATCAACAGAATTAATCTATCTTGGAAACGATACTGGTCCTTGAAAGAAATCGTGAAAAACCCAGAGATACCATTGAAATATAAGAAAAAAGTACCTATGTGATTCATGTATTCTGCCCGTTATGACGTATGGATGTCAAACATGGAGTCCAACAAAACAAGACATTCGCGCATTAGAGACCTGCCAACATGGGATGGAAAGAAGTATGCTCAACATTAAACTAAGAAATAAAACAAAACTTGAAAGAATCCGGAAGCTTAAGTGGAGGTGGACAGGCCACATGATGAGGAACAAATAGGACAAGTGAGCTAAGGATGTGACCGAATGGTGTCCAAGACAACATAAAAGAAAGAGGGGAAGAAAGTGTCGGAGATGGGAAGACGACATATAAAGAATAGCAGGCGCCGCCGCGGAGAAGGAAGACACACGACCGCACTTTATGGCAAGCTTTAGGGGAGGCCTATGCTGAATAGCAAGACAATCTTCGCGCAACTAGTGTCTTTGTTAAATACTTATTTTGGTATTTAATAAATATGTTTTATAAGATTGTTTAATAAAGTCTTTATTATAGTACCTAACCTGGTGTCAGAGTTTTTAAGCCGTCCATGGGTCTCTGGCATTACATGCCGTCTCTCAAGCATACTGGTTTCCTTACGATATTTATGCAGTTGTGCATTTATGTATGTCATTAATTGTTTATGAGCCACAAAATTACATATTCTATTTTATAAGAGTTCCTCTAATTACACACAGGAATTGCCATAATCTGCTCTTACTAACTCTAGGTATGAAAAAATAACCAGGTCCGTCATGACTAATGAAACTTTTTCTTTTTTCTTGAGTGTTAGTGAAATTAGTGTAAGGTTAACAGTATTCTTTTCTCTAAATGTAAATAAAATGTAAGTTTTTAAGGTTTTTTGTTCATAGATACGTAGTACATCAAGAGTTTACATTTTAAATCAATTTCAGGATTATTTTCTCAAGGAAATGAACGCCGGTGAGCATTCGTGAAAATGTGCAAACCAGGCTGTGAAGTAAAACTCATCATGCATTGCAACACCATTAGAAACAATAACAAAACCCCAAATCTAAACAGCGCCAGCAACATAGCTCAGAGAAAGTCCATTCCTTTTACGGGCACACTTTCTCGGGAGCAATTTTGCCCCATAATGGTACAAGAGGATACAATTATAGCCACCTGATGAATACCATTGTAATTTTGTTCTTAATAATGATTTTGTACTCCGTACCCATGTAATATCATGTTATGATGCCTATTATGGACTTAATTTGGGTGTTTTTGTATGAAGATTAAAGATGAACGTATGTGTTGTGGGAGCATTTGGTACAGGAAGGTGGGTAAGTATTTCCACAACCTGGGTTTTGGGATTGAGTGATGTAACTATGTTTTTTAAGGGACAAGCCCGCCACACTATTAATAGACCACTGCAACTTCTGAAAGTCAGAATCAACACAACAGTAGCGACCACCAGAAATGCGCCGAGACAATGAAGCTTGACAAAGACCCAGAGTATCTATTTAACAATGATATATGGCCGCATCATCATCGGCCTATTAATGTTCCCACTGCTGGGACAGGCCTCCTCTCTATGAGAGGGAATGGGCTATATAATCCACCACGCGGGCCCAGTGCGGGTTGGTAGATGTCACATGTCTTCGAATTTTTGATTCTAGGACATGCCGGTTTCCTCACGATGTTTTCCTTCACCGTTTTGAGAGCAGCGGTGATGTAATAAATTACACAAAGTAATGCGCCTGCCTGGGTTCGAACCCACGACTTACTGCACGTAAGTCGGGGCCGCCACCACTGGGCCACCGCTGCTCTATATGGCCGCATGAAGTTTGATAACTGTCCCATAGGATTTTACTACCGGGATAAAAAGTATCTTACGTTTTAATCCAGGTCAATCATCTTTCTGAGTGAAATTTCATCCAAATCTAAAAGTTTTTATGTGGAATAGTAACAAACATACATCCATAATCACAGACTTTCGCATTTATAATATTACTAGATTAAATGCCCAACAAGAGTCAGCAGTGGACTGCCGTTGACTGGGTGGATAGATAAACTGTGAGACACCGCCAGAGTTCAACAAAAGCCATTTTCAATTATGGTAGTTCCGTATAGGATTACTTTGATTTTAATGGTATTTTCAATAACTGATAATAAAATTATCTTCCGAAATGTAGTTGTATTATTAGATACTTACATCTCTGCCTATCCTTTTAACTACAGGCATTATTTTATGTTGTATTTAAATAAAGAAAATTACTACAGGCCAGATGCCTATTTTTTACCTATACTATTATACAACGTGTAACGTTAAATGCGCAAAACATCAGACACCCCAAATGATTTTTAATTCAATTGACCTAAAGAGAGAGAAAAAACATTAAAAAGAATTCAAGGTTTAATGTGCTGTTTTAGTTTTACTGACAATTAGATTTACTGGCAAGAACTATTATTATCCCGCGTATGAGAAAATTTAAATTGGACGACAACCATTTGTGTTTGTTTGTTTACCTATTGTTACATCGGACCTACTAGAACATTCGAGAAAGCACGTGATTACAGTATGTGTACGTTGGAATTTCGAGAGATTTCTATTATTATTACTTTCAAAGTTGGGTAGGTACCTACAAACTCGCGACCTCTTTATAAAAAGACATTAGAATTTCGACCGTACGCCTAGGGCATACGGTTCATATTTGTTTGTGTTGTACAAGTAGCTAGTAATAATAATTACCTACCTACCTACCTACTCTTTTGTTAGTGTTTTCTATGACCCTCTAGAATATTCGAGGTTATTCTGGTGTGTCTGTGGGCGAGTATAAATAGACCGCTCAGGGCCGCGACAGTCAGTCTTGTTTTGGCTACCATCGAAGCGAATCGAAGTGAACTTGAAGTGCGATATCTAAGTGAATAGTGAATAGTAGTGTACTGTAGTGTACTTGTGATTAAGTTTAAATTATTTTGTGATTAATAAAGTGATTGTGTTGTTTAATCGGTAGTAATTAATTTATCTCATACCCAGCTCGTAACAAATTGGTGTCAGAAGTGAGAGATAAATTATGCCAATTCTACCAAAGGACGACATGGACGGTATCCGTACCAGGAGTCAGCGACAGCAGGACATGGACCAAAGGCGGTTTGGAGATTCTCCGACACAGACAGCGGGTGGTGTCCAGCCTACGTCACAGCCAGTCGCTGGCCCATCCGGAGTTTCTCCAGCATCAGTGGCGCCAGACTTGTCAGCTTTAATGGCGCTGCTGCAGGAGCAAGCTCGCCGATTGGAAGAGCAGTTACAGCGAGATAAGGAGGAGCAAGCTCGCCGTCAAGAGGAGCAAGCTCGCCGTCAAGAAGAGCAAGCTCGCCGTCAAGAGGAGCAGGCTCGCCGATTGGAAGAGCAGTTACAGCGAGATAAAGAGGAGCAAGCTCGCCGTCAAGAGGAGCAGGCTCGCCGATTGGAAGAGCAGTTACAGCGAGATAAAGAGGAGCAAGCTCGCCGTCAAGAGGAGCAAGCTCGCTGTCAAGAGGAGCAGGCTCGCCGGTTGGAAGAGCAGTTGCAGCGAGACAAAGAGGAGCAGGTCCGCCGCCAAGACGAGCAGATGCTCCTGATAAAGGATCTGCATGCAACTTTCGGCAAGGACCTCAAGTTGATGAAAGATCAGGTTCACCAGCATGAGAACCGCATCTCAGAGGCCGAAGTTAAGATTGCTGGGGTGCAGAAGGCTTTGGGCGAACTGAAGACTGAAGGTGGAACTGTAGCTGCAGTGGTTGCTGCACCTACTTCGCGTGGTTTTAAGGTTCCGCCATTCGACGGAACATCGTCGTGGTCGGCCTATAGAATCCAGTTTGAGGCCGTCATGAAGGCGAATGGATGGACAAAACCGCAAGCCATGACCGCGCTCACCTTGGGCCTCCGAGACCAGGCCCTAACTATTCTCGAGGCACTCGGCAAGGATGTTACCTACGAGCAGCTGCTGGAGGCGTTGGAGTCCAGATACGGCGACGCGCACCTGGAGCACGTATTTCGTGCTAAGTTGAAGGACCGTGTTCAACGTAGTGCCGAGAACCTACAGCAGTGGGCCCTGGAAGTTGAGAAGCTGGTTCGAAAAGCATACCGGTCTGCCCCGGTACTGATCGAGGGAAATCTGGTACAGGCGTTCGTTGATGGAATACGTGACTTGGAAGTTAGAGCTGCCGTGAGACTTGGGCATCACGAGACATTGAAGGACGCCTTGGCCCATGCCTTAGAAGTAGAGGCAGTGAGGCAAGACCACCGAACACACTACGTCAGGGAGGTTGTGGCATCACCTGTACACGACCGTGCGCAAGGTTACAGACCTAGCTGCTACACAACTAGAGAAAGGGATCATCTTCGGCCAAGTTGTCCAAAACAAGTTGTGGCATCACCTGAACGCCAGCGTCCGCGACGGTACAGCCCTAGGTGTTACACTTGTGGAGAAAGGGGTCACCTTCGGTCGAACTGTAAAAAGCGAAGCGCACCTAGAGAAGATCAATCTCAGCAGAGAAAAGCGGCTAAGAAGACTGGTCAGCAACAGTGGAGGAAACACAGCAACACAGACGAACTGTCAAGAAGACCTTTGCCCGAAGATTGTAAGCACAGTTCCAGACAAAAGTCTAAGGAAGTGGTACCTGTGAGGACGCTAAGAACGGATCTCAGTGACGAATGGAAGGTAACGATACAGCAGGCTCAGCACAATGACTCGGACATCAAACCGATCTTCGAGTGGATCAAAGCTGGTTTTCCTAAACCCAAGTGGAGTGATGTGGCTGCGATGAGTTCCATCACGAAGAGTTATTGGGCGCAATGGAACAGCTTGGTGATCCAGGATGGAGTCTTGTGCCGTAAATGGGAAAACGCTAGAGGGGACAGTTGTCATCTACAAATGGTTGTCCCTAAAGCCAAGGTACCGGATATTCTACGGCTCTACCATGATGGATGTTCTGGAGGACATATGGGGGTAAAAAGGACTCTACTAAAAATTCGAGAACGCTTTTACTGGATCCATTGTCGAGATGATGTGGAGGACTGGTGTCGCAAATGTACCAGTTGTGCGGCCGTGAAGGGACCCCGTACACGCAGCAGAGGTGCATTAAAAGTGTACAACGTTGGAGCCCCTTGGGAACGGATAGCACTTGACGTTGCGGGACCATTTCCAGTAAGTGAGAGCGGAAACAAGTACTTCCTGGTGGTCATGGATTACTTCACAAAGTGGCCAGAAGTCTTCGCCATTCCTAATCAAGAAGCTACAACTGTCGCAGATAAATTGGTTCAGGAAGTCTTCTGTCGTTTTGGGGTACCCTTAGAAATACACAGCGATCAAGGAAGGAATTTTGAATCGCAAGTGTTTCAAGAGACTTGTCGATTGATGGGTACCCACAAAACCAGAACCACCTCTTACCACCCACAATCTGACGGAATGGTGGAACGATTCAACCAAACGTTGGAGAGATATCTGGCGAAAGTTGTGGAAAGCCGGCAAAGGGATTGGGACAAGCACATACAGCCGTTTCTTCTATCTTACCGAAGTGCAGTCCACGAAAGTACGACTGTGACACCAGCCTTCGCGAACTTTGGAAGGGAATTACGGTTACCTGCTGATTTAATCACTGGAACTCCCCCTGATGCTCCATGTAGTGTAACAGATTACGCGAATGAATTGCGTAATAAGTTGAACGATGTTTATGAGCATATCCGACAATCCGGCCAACAGATGTCTGAGAAGATGAAGACCCGTTATGATCGGAAGGCAAACGGTAGGGGTTTCGACGAGGGTTCACTGGTGTGGTTGCATAACCCAGTGCGGAGCAAGGGGAAGTCTCCGAAGTTACAAGCAAAATGGGATGGACCATACCGAGTCGTGACTAGGATCAACGATGTCACCTACCGAATACAGAAGGGTCCACGAGGTGCGCCTAAGATTGTGCATGTAGACCGGTTGGCGCGATACTACGGGACTAATGATGCTCGGGACGAGCATGTCTAAGGAGGGGGCAGTGTTACATCAGACCTACTAGAACATTCGAGAAAGCACGTGATTACAGTATGAGTACGTTGGAATTTCGAGAGATTTCTATTATTATTACTTTCAAAGTTGGGTAGGTACCTACAAACTCGCGACCTCTTTATAAAAAGACATTAGAATTTCGACCGTACGCCTAGGGCATACGGTTCATATTTGTTTGTGTTGTACAAGTAGCTAGTAATAATAATTACCTACCTACCTACCTACTCTTTTGTTAGTGTTTTCTATGACCCTCTAGAATATTCGAGGTTATTCTGGTGTGTCTGTGGGCGAGTATAAATAGACCGCTCAGGGCCGCGACAGTCAGTCTTGTTTTGGCTACCATCGAAGCGAATCGAAGTGAACTTGAAGTGCGATATCTAAGTGAATAGTGAATAGTAGTGTACTGTAGTGTACTTGTGATTAAGTTTACATTATTTTGTGATTAATAAAGTGATTGTGTTGTTTAATCGGTAGTAATTAATTTATCTCATACCCAGCTCGTAACACTATTTTGGCGGGTTTGCGCACGTGATGGCTTAACCTATTAATAAATAGACGGGGCAACATTTTTAATGAAGATTTTTTGAAAAATGTGACCTATACTAAAAAAAGTGGTTCAATTGATTCTGCATTTAACGTTACACGTTTTAGAACAATACTACGTATTTCTGAAACAAAGACATGAAGAATTCAAGACAGTGTTGTTTGCGTACATTACTAGAAGCAAAGTTTTGGATAACAGAACTTACAACTGAAAGCGAAATAACAAGACCACTCCAATACATTTAAATGCCAATTAATTCCACCATCGCAAACTTCCATATAATTGAGTGTTACAAGTAAACATTCCACGAATTCCCTCACGAGAGGTATTGAACCGGGGACTATTAACAAAAACAAAATACCCACAAATTGGATAACAACTTAAAACGTCCCTCTTAATAAAATAACTTCGTTCCAACAAATTTTGTACAAAATCATCGAACTTTTGGATAAACTTAATGTATACGGGGCGCAACTGAGCAAGCTGTTGCGTTCGGAAAATTCAATTTGTGTACAAGTTAGCTTCTCGTTAAAATTCTTCTGATGTAATAAGGTGGGTTCCCTTTTGTAGGCATTTAGATCTCGAGCGGTTTTCGACGAACTCGAACATTCTTAGCGAAGTCTCGCACGATAATAACGTTCGAAGATTGGTTTTTGAGTTGCTAATAGATTTTCTTGGTGTTTTCGTTGCGTTGTCGTGTTATGAGGGCGTAATGGGTTTTCGCCTTTTCGCGATTGGAAAAAGATTGCTTTAGGTGCCGAGGCTGTTAAAAACTTTGAGATTGAAAATGGGTTATCGAAGTTTTCGGTGGCATTAAAAGTATGAAATACCTACTCATTCAAAATTGATAATACGGGGCAGATGCGACTCCACCGACGCAACCACCACCAGTGATGGTAGATGCGACAAATAGTTGCAACTGACTGACTGACGGATCGGTGGTGGCAGCCGGGAATAAAGGATATTCAGGAAATTTTCAGACGTGAATTCAATAGATTCCGTTGTGGTATGGGCATGTGATGCGGAGGAATAAGGAAAATGTCGTGAGAAAAGTTTTGAGTATTCATGTGGATGAGTAAAGGAAGATCTAAGAAACGGTGGATGCCCTTTAAGAATGTTATGTCAAGAAAAGAAGTGTCTGATGAGATGACATAAAATAAAGAAGTAAGGAAGAAAAGACATGCTGCGCCGACCGATAGTGAATAGGGATAAAGGAAAGAGAATGTCGATGATGACATAGATTTCTACAGCTCTCTGTAACTTATACATTTAAACAAGAATTGTCTTCAATGGCATCCTCTAATTATTCCTCTTTTCGCGTCAGCCTAAGCTTGGACAGAAAATCAAGGTCTCAAATGAATTAGTCAGTCAGTAAGGAGAAACACTAAATTCAAAAATAAGTTTTTGTAAAATGTATTGCGGTCGCGCAGTGCCCAACGTTTCGTAGACCACTGATCACTTGTCCTAAACTTCACCGATCTAACTACTTACTTTTTAAAATTAAAGACCTTGGCCGTTTTTTATATAATCTAATCAAAGTTTTCTGGATGTTTGAATGAAGCGGATCATCTGGCCAGTTATTATATTTCTGAAGGTTTGTATCTCTTGTAATAAATAATTTATGGAAAAAAAAAGAAAACAGAGGGACATGCCAATAGTAGTCATTGTTTTTTTTTTTTTGAAATTTTGCTCTACTGGTATTATCCAGGGAGGAAACATAGAACTAGTAGTGACTTTTTAACGCACATAGAAAAGACGAGGCACGGATGGGGCGCAGGCGTCACGCCGGGAGCCACGAGAGAAAACAAGCGACGCACGCGCCGCACGTTTCCCGGCACCCACGCCCCACCCCGCCCGCACCTCTGTTCTCGCCCGTCCCTCGTACGCTCACGCCCGGCGGCTCCCGTGCCTCCTTTTCTATGTGATTTACAACAGGGCGCAGACGGGCAAACGTCGCTTCCGCGCCCGTCCGTGCCCTGTTTTATGTGCTTTGCGACGCGACGCTTCATATACATCTTGTATGAAAAAGACGCGGAAAAGACATATATCTGCGCCCCGTCTGCGTCTTATGTCTTTTCTGTGCGTCTACAAGAAATAAAAACCTCAAATGAATTATTAGTCATTCAGTTAAGTCAATGACATACGAGTAGAGGCGCTGTCAATTTTAAATTTATTATTACCAAGTATAGTTAACTGTGCCTACTGAATTATTCTTCTCCACTAGGTAAATCACAAAACAAGTTATTTAAAAACCGTTTCACCTATGAATTCCCACTACTAAATGTATGACCTCTAGTCCACCGGTCACATTAGCACTTGTACAACAAATCATACTTATGTAAATTGGACATAAGTAATAGAGATTTACATAATTTACTATAGAACCCAATTACAGTGAGTAACGGCCAGCCGCTGTGTGATTTACACAAATTATCATCTATCATATTCTACGGAGTTTACATTGTTTTGCGTAATATATAATTTATTGCGTACTAAGGAAATTTTCTGCGGAATTCATAGGGAAAACTGTTGTTGAAATAAGAGAAGTTATAAGTTTCCTCGCTTAAATATTTCATTGTTAAAACTAAAGTTATATGATATTTTCTCTGAATTAGCCTCCTTACTAACATCAGGGTCAATTGTAAAGCCGCCAACTGACTTGCTTACAAGAGCATCGATTATTTCTGATATGATTCTGTCTGATCTGATTCTGTCTGAGCTTATTCTGTCTGATCTGATTCTGTCTGAGCTTAGTCTGTCTGATATGATTATGTTTGATTGTGTGTGATTCTCTCTGTTCTGTGTGTTGTGTGTGTCTGTTCTGTGTGTGATTCTGTGTAGGTCTTGACTGCATGTTCTGGATTATATAACCTTCGTTTATCGAGAGATTGATATCCAACTGAGACTGTGTGAATATCAAGGGAGTATTAAAAAGGTTTTAAACTTTTCTATATTCGGTATACCACATGTCATCGGTAGGCATTTGCGTAACTTCTTCGGCTGTGTCCTCACGCCATGTTATTTGTTTTTATTCTTCATCATCTTCGCTGGCAAGAGGTGCTTCAAATTTTGCTGGCTTTAAAACTTCAACCTCCACGGCGTCAACGGTGGCTGTGGAAAAGTTACCTTGTCTTGGTTTATTCGGAAATATATTTATTAGTCATAGTAGCTATCTTAATAAGTCATCATCATCTGCCCACGCCCAGGTTTTTAGCAACTATGTTGGAGTCAGTTTATACAGTCTAACCGGATGCATCTAAATACCAGTATTTTACATGGAGCGACTGCCTATCAGACCTTCACAACCTCGTTAGTACTAGGTACTTAGTACGATACCCGTTGGTATGACTGGTTGTCAGTTAGTCAGTTGTCAGTTACTGTGTGGTTAGTTTTTTTGGGCCTTTTTTATCAAACTCAAATCATTTATTTCAATTAGACCATTACGGCACTTTGAATGTTAAAAATACTAAAAAGCAAAGCTACAGTCACAGTCACAAGGCATAATAACTTGAGAAAGTACTGTAGTTGCCAATGGGCAACTATACAAAACTCTATTTAAAAGAATGTCATGAAACTCCATGGACACTCTTTTAAATCATAATGTTGTTACCAAATCTTGGTTACATCAATCATGTTGTGATTATACATATATGTGAGAACGATGTAGAACGACGTGCACATTAAGAGCGTCCAGAGAAAAGATTAAATCACAAACTTAAAAATTAATTAATTAAAATTAACCGTAGCAGCTAAGAGTTGACCAGTCTCAAATGACAGCGCCCGTTCACGAACATGTCGCGAGACCAACGGTTTAACGTGCTTTCCGGGCACGGAAGAAACCCGGTATGTAATGGGTGGTCACCCATCCACAGAACAACTTAGACAACCATGACTTTACCTAAAGATTGATCCGAGCGGCTGTTAATTATTTAGCTACGGCTCCTCTCTGTCTTAAAAAGTATCACTTCATAATGACAGCAACTTTAGGAACTTCATGCATTCGTTCTAAACACGCTCTTACAGCAGAATTAAATAGAATCCCTGAACACATTACAAAACAGCACTGCCAAAAAAAAGGGAAAGCACTAAAGAAGGGATCCCGTCTATCTTCCTTGACACTGTAAAGCACTAAGAAACAGCCAAAGAGCCAGAATCAATAGCACAAGCAACACATCCCCTTTATTTATACCCCAGGTTGTGGCCGAGCGCATAAATTCAGCAAAGGTAAGTTTTACTGCTAGTCAAGACTACGAACAATAAAAATAAATTAGCCTTCGTAAGTGCTTGCTCTAATGAAATGGCCGAAAAATGGGAAATAGAAAAGTACTTTTTGGTGGGGAGGGGATAATGGTATGGGTTTTAGTGTGAATCTATGGAGGTGCATATGAGTGTGGTGTTCGGTTCTCTCTAAATATGTGCATTATTTTTTCAGTTTGCCCGTGAAAAGATTTCCGTTATTGAGAGAGAGTCGCGGAATTGTCATTTTATGAGAATATTTTAAATCTTCGTAAATTGCACATTATGCCCCTTTTCCGTTTTCATTTTTTTCTTCTATGAAGTCCGGCTGAATAATGGTGCGGTGCACGCGAGCAGTTTTTCACATCTTTTTACTATAAAAATAAGTGCCTTAATATAAATCTATCGAAAACGACCCTGTCCAACCCGATTAGTAAATTAAATTTTAAATTTTCAGAAAGATCGACCCAAACGGCCGATATTATTTTTAGCCATGAGTTCCTTTACAATAAAGACTGCTTTTATCGAAAAATGTTCACATTCCTCAGTATAATATTTTCCGCCCCAAAACGCAAAATTCCACGTACAATTTTCCACAAATATAACCTCCCCATTGATACTTATACAGTAGCAAAAAAGTTAAAACCTCTTTAGATTCGTAAAGGCGCATTCACACACACGCAGCGGTAATCAGCGCACGCATTGTAGAGAGTCGACCGCAGTTGTTAAGGGCCCTTCAGACGAGGGCGCTCGAACATCTGTCGCATGGTGTCGCGAGGGGCTTGCTTTAAACGGAGAGGATTTTTGTATTACGTGTTGAGTGTGTGGAGGTGGGGTTTTAAGCGATTTTTTATGGAATATTAATACTTATTTTATATTATGCTGTATGGGGGTAAGGCTAAGGCCTCAAGGCCTTAAGTCAAAGGCGTAAGGTGAGCCTTATGCCCTTGACTTAGGCCCAAAAGACTTATATTTTGGATGCTGTAAGAGGTGGTCTAAAGGTTCATTATGATAGCCAGCAAAGACCATATCTTGGCATTCTTTGGTTCATAGTGTAAGGAATATACGTACAAGGCTATTTTATGGTTTCCTATACAACCTTCCAATCCCCGAAGGGTTAGGGTAGCACCTATTAGTACACCCACATTTCGCCAGTTCTGTTAAGTTCGACGTAATAGGGGGCGAGCCTATTGCCATCAACTGGGCACAAATCCAGACTCCGTGGCTGCTATTAATAAATGCCTGATAGAAAAGACTCAATAACACTTAGCCCGACCTGGGAATCGAACCCAAGACGCCATACTCAGCATTACGTATAATTAAAAAAAAACAACTAAGCACTGCGGAGCATGCGTAGTTCATACAAACGTAATACCAAAATAATTTGTAAATCAAACATATTCCTAAGGTACTGTGTATTTATTTCGATTGGATTACAGAATATCTAGGTCCGCGCATATATTTTTTTTATTGAATACTGATTCAAACAAGAGTTGTGAGAAAAATAAGTTTTGTATAGAAATTTTAAATTCCTCATATCTCATCTTTACATCATGGTGGTTTCAAAATATATATTTGGGAACATAGATATTCTGCAATCCAATCGAAATAAATACACACTACCTTAAGAATATGTTCTTTTTGCAAATTATTTTGGTATTACGTTTGTATGAAATACGCATGCTCCGCCGGCCCCTTAAATAGGTATATTAGAAGTTAGTTAACAGAAATCATAATTTAAGCCAAATGACACACTGCAGAAAATAGTAATGTCGAATGTACTAAATCTCTTAGTAAAACAACCGTGTTTTACACATACGAAACTTTGCCTTAAAATACAAACCGTAGCCACAAATACGAATACATTATATTCCGTAGCATATTAACGAACATCACAACTAAAGCCGCATCCATTAAAATCCCATAATCACCAACTCATTCATTTAAATTATCGTACATGCTGTGTTTACACTGCCCGCTTTCGGTGAGTACAATCAGCGTAGTACTGGCTCCACTAATCGGGCGAGTGGACGGAAGTAACATGGCGCGGTCATTTGGACAAACAAAAAAGTAACACGTACGGGTGTGTCGAGTTGAGATAATTTAACTTTGTTGTGCTACGAAGTAGTTATGGAGTCGGTAAAATTTGTATTGTCTGCATCGCATTTACTTCATGTACAGTTATATAATACTAGCTTTTAGCCCTCGTAAATGTTGAAAATTATGCCACGTGAACACGCTATTGATATAAAAATTGTCCTTTGTCCCTACTAAGATCATGGTCTGTCGGTATGCCTGTTTGTCGAACAGTTTTGCAAAGCGTGAAAAGCAGATCGTGGAATTGTTTTAATGATTGACGGATTTTCATTATTCAGAGTAAAGATAAGCATGAACTACTTGACCGACAGAATAAATTAAGCACGAGTGCTTTGTTGCCTTATTAATGTTGACACTCAAAGACAATGTCTGCACCTAAACAATACAAATGAATCTGGAAGCCTGAATGAAATTAAGGACACTATTCTACTTCACTCAATGGAGTTTCCATTCAATGAAGTTTCTAAGCTCCTTTCTCTAAAATAACTTCGTGCCAATATGACATAAATATCTCGTGAAAACACATAGCTACCACCAAACAACAATCCATCTTGTAGATAACAATCTACATAACATTAAACCAGCTAAATACCACGTCCATTATTTCTAACGTCCATTCTTGTTCAGATCGTGTGAATTAACCTCGTTTGTGCGACGGCACCTTATAAGGCAAGTGGAAAGCGCACTCGCCTTATTAAACGAGGCACAATGGTCCTCTAATGTACGGGCTATGTACAAAAATAAACAAAAGGCTCTTGTGGCCTAATTTGAGGACAGGCGAATTAGATACGCGAGACGTAAGTGCTTGTATCAGAAACTTAATTTTATGAGTCAACAAAGTTTTTTTTTACTAGCAACAAGATGTGACAGCATCCAGCAAAACCATTATTCTTGAAATCTACAAACACGCATATACGCTATTCTTTTAATATTCCCTGCATGACGGCAGTATAAAAAGGGGCCAAGTGCGAGTCGGAGTCGCCCATGAAGGGTTCCGTAGCAGATTGAATGAAAGGTAAATTGTTGTTTACGATTTATGACGTATTAACCAATTTTCAGTGGAAGTTTACATGGTAATGTACATCACGTATTTTTTTTAGTTTTATAGTTTGTATAGTTTATTTTAGAAGTTACACACATTTTACCACTTTGGAAGTGTCTCTCGCGCAAATTGTTCAGTTTAGAAAAAAATGATGTTAGAAACCTTAATATCATTTTTGATGACCTATCCATAGGTACCCCACACGTATGGGTTTGACGGAAAAAAAAATTGACTTTAGCTTCTAAATATGGGGAACCCCCAAAATTTATTGTTTTTTTTTTTCTATTTTTGTGTGAAAATCTTAATCCAGTTCATAGAATACATCTACTTACCAAGTTTCAACAGCATAGTTCTTATAGTTTCGGAAAAAAGTGGCTGTGACATACGGACGGACAGACAGACAGACAGACATAACGAATCTATAAGGGTTCCGTTTTTGCCATTTGGCTACGGAACTCTAAAAAATACAAATCTATTTAGTCCGTCAGTTAGATTATTGAAAAATAATGGGCACGTATTTTTTGTTTTTGTAAATCGTTGAATATTGACAAAGATAAAACGCATCAAAACTCGGGAGTTGGGGCTCGTGACGTCAAAACCAGAACTAGCTAAAAATTATACCTATGCGTGAAATATTAGGAATTTTAAAAGCGTCGTATCTTCGTTAATTTTGATTTACGTGACTAACAAAAGAAAAAATACGGGTCAAATATTTTTAATAATCTACCTGACGGACTAATTAGATTTTTATATCGTCTACCCTATTGCGACAATAGCGTACCCCCAATCGCCTCTTCGGTCTTTTAACATCGAGGATGTGGTCGTCGATTGGGTAAAGCGTTGTTGGTTTTTTCATCAAGAATTTCTCAGTATTTCGCCAGAGTGTGTGTCCAATCGGAGGTGGACCGATGACCAAGTGAAGGCTGCGGGAATCCGAGTCGCACGGGACCGGTTAATGTGGCGACACTTGGGGGAGGCCTATGTCCAGTAGTGGACGTCTTTCTGCTGAAATGATGATGATGATGATGACAATCCGTTGTTGAATGCCCTTTGGCGACACGTGGGTACACTACATGTCTGCCTGACCTTTAGCGGAAAAACAGTAGCTTAATAAACATGTATTCAGTGTATTATACTCGACTGACTGCCTCGTTGGTCTAGTAGTCGCAAGCACGACTGCTGAGCATGAGATCCTGAATTCGATTCCCGGTAAGAACAAAGTATTAATGGGTTCTCCCATAAGACATTTCTCAGAGCAGTCTCGGATTGGTTTTGTGTTAATGGCAATAGGTTTAACTTGTTGTTGTTGTGTTTTACATGGGACTATAACATAACTTACATACTTGGTACTTGTTAAGTACACCTCTGTCTAATCCATCGGCGATTTCAAGGCGTGATATAATAAACAAGCAAAGAGAAAGAGTCTACTACTACCTTTAGACAATAATATCTTTATAACCAAATCGATTTCAAGTTAGTACTCGTAATATCCCACTTTACTTCCACAATCTTCGTCTGTAATACCAAAATGATAAATCAAACCCCAGTCTAGGTACGGACGCGCTAAGTCTAGCGGATCTAGCGAGAGCCCTGAGACCGGCTCACTAGCGCCACCTAACGCGCGGAGAATTAATTGCTGACATCAATTCACGAGCACCAGGCATCTCCGCTGGATGCCTGATATTTGATAAAGGATTCTTCGTCATTCTCTTGTTTGTTGCATAGGGTTGTAGATGAAATTGTTAAGTTTTTATCGAATTTTATTGGTTTTGTTCGCGATTTAATTTTCTCTGAAATTAGATACAGGCGGGAAAATTAATTCTTATGAGTTATTAAGTCTGAAAAGTGGCGCCGACGACTGAAAAGTTGTGTGATAATCGGTTGGCGTGATTCAGGCACGTGATTTGGAGGAATGAGAAAAGTTTTGAGTATAAATGTGAATGCAGGTATAAGAGTAGAGAAAGACCAAAGAAACGGATGGACTATGTAAAGGATGATTGGCAAGAAATATAATATAGAAGTATGGATGCAGAAGACTTGCTGCGCAGGAGATGATGATGATATTATCACCGTTAGTACATCAACAGCCTAAGAACAATGGTCAATTTGCTCAATTAATTTCACCGACTCTTACCTAATAACTGAAAACTATGACGAATTCTGAAAATGTTAATAAAAACTCTCTTATTCGACCATTTTTACTTGAAAAATCTAACAAGTTTAAGAAGAATCCTACCTGCTTTACACAGTTCACTTCTATAGTTTGTAAGTAAATGAGAGACATAACTCTTACCAATAACTATCGGGAATTAATAGAAACCGGGATAAATGCAAACACCACAACAACCACACACTAAACAACACAACAGCTCCCCAAATTGAAACACCAACGTCTCCACCACTACCAAAATAAACAGTGGCGGCTCCACCATACATCTTAATTCACTTAAATTCCCATTGAATTGCATGCATTCCCGAATTATGGCGAATCACGACATCTCGGGAGAAATGAGACGAGCTGTAATCGAGTTACGGACCCCTTAGTGAATGAAATAGTTTCGCGTTACCACCACACAAAGGCTGGATTGAAAAGTGATGTATTTTCTTGGGGATGTTTCTGGTGATAGGCGGTTTTGGACTTTATTGGTGTAGGGTAAGGTTTGGTTTTTAAGTTTGAGATGTTGATTAATTATACATGGTTTAGAATGACATGAAATAAGAGGAATTCAGGATAAATGCAATTTCTAATCTTTTTACAGATTGCAGAAGTACTTATAGTTATTTATATAGTTTGTGAATGTGTGAACAGTGGCAGGCCTCATACTCGTATAGATTGCTTGATGGGTGTTAACTCTGGTTAACCTTTTATCTAGTAAGCAACGATCTATTGTCGAGCCTACGCTGTCCCCCCATACTTAAGTACTAATGCTGAACATGACAATATTATATGATTTGAAAAGAGTATAACCATGGAGTTTCTTGCCGGTTCTTTTCATAGGAAACGACCAACCCGAACCGTGCAACTTGTAGTGTAAGTGCATGTAGGCCTATGGGAAATTAAATTAATTATTTAGATTTTGATTAATATTTAAGAAGCACAAAAGTGAGCAATGATAAAAACAATTTTTCGTAGCACTTGGTCATAAGCAGTTGATAAACTTTTCACAAATCCGGGCAACAGAACGACCGCGCTTTCGGCTTTTAAACCGAAATATTAAACTGCTTATCCCTATTTAAAACTTAATGTAACCATAAACAGCGGCGAAACAACGCAGAAAATGCAAAACCCTTTGCCACCTTTTACATATTTTAATGAAACAGCTCATTTTCCCCTCACTTACCTCTGCGCAAAAGTGCGCCAAAAAATCAGAAATGTCAGTGCACCGCGTTCCAGTGCTTTATAGTGCGTCGTAAATGTGCGACCGGGCGCGTTCCAGCGCCATACTTGACAAACATGCCATGAGATTTATGACAGGGCTGTCGCGAGCATACGAGTACTTGGAAAAGATGGGGATTTTTTTTTTAATTCACTGTTTTATTGTTTTAAAGGCATTTATTAGGTAGCCATTACGTTTTTAATGCATACGAATGAGGTTTTGGAGTGTATTGAGTGCTTTTTGTTAAGGACTGGTAATACTCAAATCGTATTTTGCAGCATTTTTAAAATGCCATGTTTTTACAATGCCCGGTTAGCTGCCGAAGTAATTGATAAAAAATCTAGGAGAAATTCTTTTTCAGGGAAAATGAGCTGTTTCGACGACCCGAATGGCGTAGTGGTAGTGAGGCTGCTTTACGTTCTTAGGGTCCTGGGTTCGAATCCCGGTAGGAGCAAATGTTTGTGTGATGAACATGGACATTTGTTTCCGTGTCATGGATGTTTATATGTATAATTAGAAACAAAAAAGTATATTTGTAGTAAGTATATCAACTATCTAGTGTCCACGACACAAGCTTTGCTTAGTGTGGCACTAGGTGGCGCTATGTGTTAATGTCCAGCGATATTATTATTTTTTACCTCTTATTAGATAAATTATTTAATACTTAATTTTCCATAGAAGACTCAGTCTAAAAAAACAGTGTGGTCCATAAAAGCCACTGTTAACTTCTCAGAGTGGTAATAAGATATTAAGCTTGATGGTTTAATTACGACGATGTAGGTATGAAATGTTCAAAACGAAATAGCATTTTCATCTCCGTGACAGTCAATAATTATCTGCCATGATTACTGATGGCTGTTAGTATAAGAAATAGTTTTGTTGTATTGAAACAGATCATTGTAAGAAATAGGTAACTTTTAGCCCAATTCCCATCATCATTCTCTTGTCCTTACACCAATTCACAAGCCTTGCTTAGAGTGGATGGCGCTGTGTGTAATGCCCAACGATATTTATTTATTTTATTTTATTCATTAGGGGTCGGCGCAGGATATCGTGGCTAAATAATAATAGCCGCTCGGGCCGATCTGTAGGTTAAGCCATGCTTGCCTAGATTGGTCTGTGGATGGGTGACCGCCCTTACATACCGAGTATCCTCCGTGCCTCGGAAAGCACGTTAAGCAGTTGGTCCCGGCTGGCATAAGTCCATCTTTGGCAGTCGTCAGTGGCCCAAAAAGTCTGACAACCAGTCTTACCAAGTGGTATCGTATTACCCAGTATTAACTGGGCTGTGGAGGTCAGATAGGCTGTCGCTCCATGTAAAATATTGGTATTCAGCTGCATCCGGTTAGACTGGAAGCCGACCCCAACATAGGCAGATGATTAGGGGTCGGCGCAGCATGTCTTCTTCTTCCATACATCTCTATTACTCGTCATCATCAGACACCTATGTTCTTGCCATATCATCCTTTACATAGTCCATCCATCGTTTCTTTGGTTTTCCTATTCCCCTCCTTAACAAAGCTATAACAAACTTGCTGACGCTTATTCTTCAGCAAAGAGTCATAAACAATTGCTTATCAAATTACTAAATCTAGCTCCCAAACAATTCTTATGCGAAACTTTTCGGCGACGACACGAAAATACCAATTGATTCTCATGAGTTATCGCCAGCCCTGATTTATTGAGCTCAGGCACAACCCTGCACTAGCACTTTTGATATATGTGTTTTCAGGGTTGCCACTCAGAAATAGTTTTAGTACAACGTTTATTTATTTTATGGCTTTTTAGTGACGTTTACGGTCGTTGGACAATGCAACACGAAGGATTGATACTGGGAATTAGAGGCTGTGTGATTTTGTGCTTATTTCAGTATGGTTTCACGTATGAAGATGATTCTTAAGTGCATTTATGGCTTTAGTAAAAGAAAATATTAGATTGTGTTAAAATGTACGTACCTATGGAGCAGTTGCGTATTTGCGCGGCTCCAGACATCAGATTCTAATAGATATACACGTATATTTAGAAAGTTCTCGGAACACCGTCCTCTAAAATTATTCTTAAGAATTTTTTAAGAAAAAGAACAGTTTTTCTTTTTAAATTACCGATGAAAAATTCCATACCCTGTATATCAGCTGTACGTTGTCCGCATCCGATCCACAATCGCGGTCCCTACCAGACTGATCGAGCCTTAACAGTCTCTTACAAAATCATCTGCCTGTTATTATAGTATATATAGCCTTTTCCCAAAGTAAGTTTGGTCGGCTTCTTTCGTCTAACCGGATGCAGCTGAATACCAGTATTTTACATGGAGCGACTGCCTATCTGACCTCCACAACCCAGCTTAGTACTGGATAATACGATACTGGTTGTCAGACTTTCGGCCCACTGACTACCTGTAACAACTGGCAAAGATGACAACCCGGACAAACAGCTTAACGTACTTTCCGAGGCACGGAGGAAACTCGGTATGTAAGAGTGGTCACCCATCCACAGACCAACCTACGCAAGCACGGCTTAACCTAGATAGGCCCGAGCGGCTGTTATTGCTTAGCCACGAACTTGTCTCACGAGTTTCTTACAAACAAAACCATAAAATTACTCACTGAGCCAGTGATAATAGTTACTTAAAGGAATTCGAAGAAAAGCTCTCAATGCTAATTGTGTAAACTCAAATACATTATCACGAAAAATATTTATTCGACCTACATCCACCCTTATGTTTACGTAAGGTGTTATGCCTTTCAATTCATAATTAATCATACTGCCCCAATTACAGGTTATCGAATAACAAATAATAACGCCTATTCATTGTGTCAAATACACACACTACTCGCCCGTTTGTCACACAATCGTGCTGATGACATGTATCAGTAACGCTCCGTCCACGACATTAGACGATGCGACTCGCGTCATGCAACACGCACATGGTTGAATAGGAGCGTGGCTTTAATCAGAACTACTATACAGTTTTATGAAATCAGTCATAAGTTTTTAAGGAATATTTCGCCGACTGGTTAACACTTCACGTGACCAGAGGGCTGACTCTTTCCTTGGCCAAAGAATTAGCATTGCCATTCAACGTGACAATACTGCGAATCTTATGGGCACGTTATCAGATGAAAGCGATGTGGAGAACTTTCTTGATACCTAAGCGTCCCATTATTGGTATAGTTAGTTTTTTTTCAGTTTTTTATACTCGGAAATATTTATTTGCAAAACTTGCACGTGTCGCATAACTAGTAGCAAGGGCTAAGTACATCCCGTTTGGTACCTTTCCCGATTCGCCAACTAAACAAGTTACAAAAGTGCCTTTTCGTAACTATCTTACTCTTCATACATTGAGTCTCGTTTCGCCAACTATAAACAACCAGCAATTTCTTTCATTTTTTTGGCCACAGCTGCTCTCGCTACACGCGTATAGCTTGGGCGCATAGTTCGTGGCCAAGCCGTAAGAGTAAACGTCTAACTTACACGATCGGTAAAAACAGTGGTGCCTTCACAATAGCACGGGAAATGTCAAGAACAGGCGATTTTTTTCGAAAACTCATATTTACGGGATTGGGTAGAGGATTCTTTTTCGGCTAGCACATATCCAGATTTCGTGAGTCGATCTTTCTTTAGCTTTCCACATCTACGTTTATCTTAACTACAAATACCTTCTTCGAAGGAAGAACTTGGGTTATGCACATACTGATATTATGCTCTGTTTTTTTTTTATCACCTGAAGAGTACTTGTAAAATTCGTTCAGATTAAATAAAACCCTGCAAACATATTCATTACTCCTCCTGAATAGTCCCGAATTTACAACAACCCAAACAACCTTGTGTGGGGAATTTGTAAACGGTACAATTTTCTTCTCAATGGACCAAATCTTGTAGTCGTTTGTAAATGACACCCAACCAGGCCCTGACCCAAAACGGTAGGCAGACGAATACTAAATAGACTTACTGACAACATAAAGCAAGTCGCCCTTTCTCCGTTTCGTCGCACACCAAAAGGAAATGATTAACGATAGGCCATGACAGTTGCGTCTTTGAGCCGTTTGATGCAACTTGATACTATTGATTGGGAACAAAAGACGAACCAAGTGCGGTTCGGTTTCATAACCCTTTGACGAGTCACTCGTAATGGTTAGCTTCCTAAATGTTGGTGTTGCGAACTCTTGGCAGTATTTGTAGCTGACGGCTGAAGTTGTCATTGTTTTGGTTCATAAATATCAGTGGCGAAGAAAGGAGATGGTGTTTTTTAAACTGAATGCTGATTTGTTTTCTTGCTGTAAATATTTGTTATGTATTTTAAGTTCATTGTTTCTTTTTGTCATTTTGTATGCACGTCATGTCCCTGCGACAAATATAATATATGTATATTTTTTCATCTTTCTTTAAATATTAAAGGAGAGAAAGGGAATAATTGAAAATGAATAATGTAAATTCTGTGAAAAATCGATTCGTTATCATAATTACAAATTATATTATTTCATAAAACTTTGCCTAGGTATAAAACCTTATAAAGTATCATTTAAAATAATGTATTTCCATTTCAATCCGAAACAAAACTCTTCTCACCATAGATTTCTTTTGCATTCATAACTTGTTTTCCCCAAGACCGTGCGAGTAGTAAATCAAAATATAACTTTATCATGCGACCCATCTTCCAACACTGACATTTTGACCTATTTCCTTGCCTCTTTATTTACCAATATTCGTATTATACTGATCCGCTGCATACATATATTATGAACTAGATTTTGACCTCGGCTTCGTTCGCGATCATTTACAATTTGACAATCAATTCAGGTTGTACTTCTGCGTAGTAAATAAATTCAATCAAGATTCGAAAGGCATGGCGCCAAGTTATTGATATTTTCCTCGGGAATAGTACTTTTTTGTGGGATGAAAGCTACCCTTTATAAGTTTCTGTTTGTAAAATTTAGGATGATGGGTTCAGTGCGTGATAACGTAACATACTAACGTAAAATTACTCTCACATTATTTTTTTTTTTTTTTTTTTTTGAACATTATTAGGTAGAATGTCGTGGCAAAACAATAACAGCCACTCGGGCCGATCTTTAGGTTAAGCCGTGCTTACCTAGGTTGGACTGTGGATGGGTGACCACCCTTACATACCAAGTCCCTCCGTGCCTCGGAAAGCACGTTAAGCTGTTGGTCCCGGCTGTCATTTGTCGATCTTTCGCAGTCGTTACAGATAGTCAGTACCCCCAAAAGTCTGACAACCAGTCTTACCAAGTGGTATCGTATTACCCAGTGTTAACTGGGTTATGGAGGCCGGTTAGACTGGAAGCCGACCCCAACATAAATGAATTCCCATTTGGGAAAAGGCTAGGCAGATGATGAGGTAGGATGTGTCGTTACAGAGCATATATAGCGTCAATTTTAGACCAAAATGAAAACATTACATAATCACTACATAAGGTTTTCTGTTCGCGATAAACTCAAAAACGACTGCACCTATTTTCATGCTGTTTTCACCAATGGATAGAGTGGTTCTCGAGGAAGGTATTAGTATATAATTTCTACGCGGGCAAAGCCGCGGGCATCAGCTAGTTGTAACTAAAGAAAGACTTAAAGAAAGAAAAATATTTATTTGACGTCAGTTACTAAAACACACACACAACAATATAAAAAAGATACAAAACAATGAGTAAAACATATGTATGTGCTGTGTACCTCAAGGCTGCACCAAAAATATCCATTTCAGCATTCATGCCAGACAGGTCTGTGGTGCCTGTCTGACGCTGCTCTTCCAATGAACCTTGAGAGAGTTAGTTACGGAAAAAACTGTTTCAAACATCATATATAGGGTGACTGGTAATTAGTGAACGATACTTAAACACGTGAAAATCATCTGTTCATCAGTACATTAGGCGAACATAAATGTACTGAACAGCTGATTTTTTTTTCGAGATTTCAGAGTTGATCCCATAGTAAAAGTTGTTCGTTACAATGAGCACAATCACGTGTTTAAGTATCGTACAATAATTACCAGTCACCCTTTATAAACAAATGGTTAAAAATAAATATATAACGAGTAACTTAATTAAACTAAAAAGCAGTAATAGCCTAGTGGTGTGACCGTCGGACTGCCATCACATAGGTCGCAAGTTCGAACCCAAGGCAAGCACTTCTGATTCGGATTCATATGCAAATTGTATTATAATCATAACTTGCTTCGGTGAAACCAGCATGCCTGAGAGATATTTTTCGAAAGCCAAGTCAGGGGCATAAAACACCAGACACCAGGTAAAGAAGAACTAGACTAATTGAACAATTTTACGACCTGACGAGGCAGGCGCATTAGTTTGTGTAATTTATTTCATCACCGCTACTCTCAAAAGAAAACCATCGTGAGGAAACCGGCATGGCCTAGAACCCAAAAATTCGAAGACATATGTGCCATATACCAATCCGCACTGGGCCGCATGGTGGATTATAGCCTATTCTCTCTCATAGAGAGGAGGCCCACGTCCCAGCAGTGGGAACATTAATAGGCTGATGATGATGAATGATCTTAATCATCAAGCAATAAAATTGTTATTAGTGCTGTCACTGACAAGTCTGCCAAAGTGAAAGTGACCTATATTCAAATTGCAATAAGGTTGCTGTTGGACTACAGCTTTATTAAATAAAATAACCGTAAAAGGAGTTCACTATCACTACAGACTAGTATCCAAATCCGTACTATCTAAGTACAGTCATCAGCAATAATATGTGAACACGCATCAACTTTAGTGATTTTCTCCTACTGTATTGATTAGGGTTTCCCTTTTCACAAAATTAATATTTTGGAAGCAATAATATTACGAAATAATGCGCGGGACAAATACAAGAAGCGACGGGCGGTGGTGTGGCGCGGACGCAGCGCGGTCGCGGCGCCACTTCTTTGATTTTTCATACAAAATGTATTGAAGATGTGTGGCGTGAGACATTCTGACACGGCGTGGCCCGGGCGCCGCGCGGGCGCCCGCGCCGCTTCCTCGCCCTCGGCACTCCCGCAGTTAGCAGTGGCAGGCACAGGGCGGGAACGTTAGCGCGCCTGTTCTGCGCTGCGCCGGGCGGCGCCACGCCATCACCTCGCCCGCTCCAGGCTACCGCCATACGCCTCTTGTATTTGTCCCGCGCCTAAGTCTAATCTAAAGGTAGAAACCAGTATTTAAATTTTGGTAACATAATTACATTAATTCACGGCTTTTTCTATTGGGAATGGGCAGAAACCTCTCAAAGTCACCTACTACGATCCTTAAACAATCCTTTCAACTCTTCCACGTTCATACATCTGCTCATACACGCCGGTTGCGAGAACTACGCACCTGACTTTTCCAAAGAACCTCACCAATATGGACAGTGTATGTCCTTCTAGGGCAATTTTGGTAATCGTTTACATATTAATGTTCGTTACTGTATGATTTACGGTAAGCCACATCAATAGGGTAGACAACATAAAAAAACTAATTAGCCAGTCAGAAAAAAAAAATGTTGACCAGTTTGTTTTTTTTTGTAACGTAAATCAAATTTCACAAAGATATACGACGCTTTTTAAAATCAAAATACCATGCCAATAGCCATGCCAATATTCATTGATTTACAAAACCAAAACATACGCGTCCATTATTTTCCAATAATCTAACTGACGGACTAAATAGATTTTCAATTTTTTGAAACTGTCGTCATGCCTACTGGGTGCTCTAGTTGGGTACTTTCAAGGAAGGTACCACATCGTGAAGCTGACTGTACATGTACCAAATCACCGTGTTCCATAAATCATGCACGCAACATAATACCGTCGTCCCGGGCGGCGACGCGATATATATGGCGGAGAGACGCCCCGTAGAGCTCGCGGGCGGTGCCCTGTGAATCAGTATCTTATCATTATGAGTAATTAGAACTATTTTACTATGTGGCCTCTTTATTTTATTATTGTCAGTAGCATAGAGAAAAGTATAGTTCAAAGGTACAGAACAAGATATTTTTCAGTAACGTCCATGCGGAGTCTGGACAGTACCCGTTCGATTGCAATAGCTAAAGTTCATTTTAATTACTTTACTTTTAAATTGTTGTTTTTTTTTTTTTTTTACTCTGGACGCTCTTAATGTGCACGTCTTTCTACATCGTTTTCACATAATATGTACTCGTATAATCTCAACATGAATGATGTAACCAGGATTTTGTAAAAAAATTTGATTGAAAAGATTGTCCATGGAGTTTCTTGCCCGTTCTTCTCCATAGAGATGCTCAACGCTAGGGAATGGGCAACTACAGTACTTTCTCAAGTTATTATGCCTTGTGTCTGTGACTGTAGCTTTGCTTTTTTTTCTCGTTTTATTGACATTCAAAAGTGCCGTTATGGTCTAATTGAAATAAATTATTTGATTTGATTTGAGTTTGCTATCATGAAAACTAATATAATGGTTTTAGCCCTGCTGCTCGGTGCAGCTTTTACAGAAAAGAAACAAGCTTAAATTTTTTTGTCAGACCACAATGCTTTTTATTCAGGTTACATGACTTTAGGATTTGAATGACGTAAACAATAGAGCTGAACTACAGATCGGGCAAAATCTGAGTCATCAATTTGAGAAGTAGAAAATGGCGTTGTGGTTGAACAGCCAGTTCTGTGGCTCCCACTTATAAGAAGGTTGTACTTACCTTTTCAGCTTTTTATCACCGCTCATGAGTTTAACATTTCAGTAACTAGTGTGTTTAGATGCAAGATTAGAAGTGACTTGTCTTTATGTAAGTACCGCTCGGTTTCAAGATATGATGTTCAAGATTTCAGTATTATAAGTTCACATAACTGCACTTAGCACATTTTAATGTTTGCGCGGAAGTCGTAAAAATATGCTAAGAGACGATTATCTGGGAATTATTGCTAAGTCAATAGAGACTATAAAATATTGTCGGCGACTATTAATGTTTGATAGGCTGCCCATATAATTTCTATAGTATCTTATAGCCCATATAAAAGCGGATCTTAAGTTCAGTGGTCGTAGAGGCGGCTGATAAGTGTATGTTTATGGGTTCAGGTCACAAAAACAAACGTCATTTTTAAATTCTGAGATATTTTACTCTTGAATTTTCTGTTTCATCCGTTTTAGTTCACTACAGAACTACTTTTCTGCTGTTTTTTAGCTCGGAATAATATAAAATTACAATAAAAATACATAGTTGGAAATAACCAAGATATATTTCTACAGAAATAACCCTTGCCAAGAAATAATGTACAAAATATACTACAACTAGCATGTACTCAATCGAACTTGGACAGTAAAACAAATTCAAGTAGTTACTATGACTGTGCAAAATAACAATAAGAAATATATGACGTTTTTCATTCTTCCACTACAGACTCGGCCACTTGCACACGCCCCCTTTTAGAGTTATACAAGGGGTTCCTGAAGCCAGTAGAACTTCTAGAACTAATCACTGAGTCCCTTCTCGCCAGACTCACGACACTGTCCGACCTTCTCTCGAACCTTGAGAACAAGCTCCCAGTCATGTTTCTAGACACTATTGGGAACCTCAGATCTGGAATTTTATAATAGTAAACGTACAACGCCCCCAATGTTAAAATCACTGCAAAAAACATGGACACAAAGATTTTTCCGCCCAAACCCGATTTCGACAATGGACTCCCGCTTATCTGGGCAACCCTCGGCCCTTTCACCCAATGATCGTGGAGAGCATAGTTGATAGAATTGATTACTTCCGCGCTCAGCCCTTCATATTCATCTTTCTCGACTACCACGAGTTGAATTCTTCTGGATAGAGAGACTTCCGGAGTAAAACCAACGTGGTATTCCACACGATCTTTACCGTACTCTTTGATAGTGTTTTCAATAAGCTCACCAAAAGCTACCATGTCGTATCCTTCATCCGCATCAAACACTATGTAACCGCCACAGATTTCACAACAGAATCCAAAAGGTTTGACAGGATGTACACACGGAGCCTGAGGGCAAAACTTCGTAGTGCAATCAATTGTCATCGGTAATACTTGACATGCACACCCGAACTGCGAGCAGGGCATATGATCACCGATCTTTATCCCAGTGCTAAAATAATCATTTGTAACAAACTGTTGTGGATCATCAGGTGTTTGTTCAAAACCTACACGCATCAGGAACTGTCTGGTGGTAAAACTTCTGTCTCCAATCTTGAGACCTTTTAAATATTGTGTCACTTCTGGCAGGGTCACAGCAAACCTGGTGTCTCCCGGAAACTCCACTTCATCGTTGAAACACGGTACTCTATCGGAGTCAGGAGTAGCTTTGTTGAACGTTGGTGAACTCCAAACATCGGCTTGGTTCCATGATGATGCTGTTTTATCTAGGTAGTAAGCATTTCCCTCGGTACAGTTGGTATCCGCAGGATTGTCACCAAAAGTTAACAAGCCTTCTAAAATCAAATCGCCATTTTCTGGTAAAATGAATTCGCTTACTTCAGTTCCAGCTGCAATTTTGACTGAACCAACGATCGATTGTGGGAACACGACATTTTGTTTCGAGCACGGAAGTTTTTTGTCTTTGAAGTTCTCTGGTAACTGGAAGCTAGCGTTTGGAAGCCACTTGACTGTTGCCGCAGATATTAAAGTTGTGCCGAATATAGCGAGGCAATGTAGGACCACAATAGGTGACATGTTGCGACCGCCGTAACTATGTTACTGAATGCCAATCTGGTTCAGAGTGTAAAGTGACACTTAATGATGTCTGGTCATTTATTATCTCTGCTCTGTGTGATGTGCGTGACACATGCAATCACAAATCAACGCTATTTGAGTGTAGATTTACACTTTGAATCATGTTAATCAGCTGAATGCATTGTGTGGTTAATTATTGGAATGATTAGTGTCGTCCTATCATCTATGAGTTATTTTGCTCTAATAGAATTACTTTTTCATGCAAAAATGAATCGATGCCAAAAGTAAAATTCACGACAAGGATAATGATAAATGATAAATGATAAATGATATTTATTCAGTAAGTAGGTTTTCTCAAACACTTTTACACGTCATGTTTTTAAACTAGATGGGGCCGGTGTTTCGTACCTGACTACTCTGAGAAGAAACAGCCGAAACAAACTCAGAGGTCATAGTCTCTTTTAAAGTCCAGACAATCTTGTTCAACTCACATGAGAACTATGCAGATTAGTGTCTGGGATGGTCTTTTGAAGAAAGAACCATACAGATTTGAGTGGACCTGTCCAATCAGTGCAAGCATTTGTCAGTTATCGTGTAGCTCGACTTTTAACTCAAGGAGCTCAACGAAACGACTAACAATACCAAAGAAAGGACATTTGGGTAGGTCGCTTATAGTACTCAAACTGCCAGACAGTCGTGGAAAAAAAAACAACAAAAAGTGACCCACAAGGTCCTCACATTCACAATAATTAAATTAAATAAATAATAATATTACAATTCAAATTCGAATGTCAATAAAAATACGAAATGTCAAACACACATAAAATAAACAAAAATAAAGTAAAGAATAATAAAATACTGAACTAAGTATTCATGTCAAATCATTAAATGTCATGACAGTCACAAGTAAATATTCATGTCAAATAAACACACACATAAAAAATAAAAATATGTAAAGTAAAAAAAAAATAATAAAATACTGAACTAAGTATTCATGTCAAATCATTCAATGTCACAGTGTATAAAATGAAGGAATAAATAATAAACAAGCGAAGCCCGAAATTTCAACCAATACTTATAGTGAAAGAACATATCTTTGTCTTGCGTTCAACACAGCGACCAACTATTCTTGTCATCTAAATAGTCGTTAATGGAATAGTATGCCTTCGAACAAAGGTTAGATTTTACTTGAGCTTTAAACGCATTGAAAGGCAAGTCCAAAAAGGAAAGGGGTAGCTTGTTATAAAAGCGGATACCGAGCCCCACAAACGAGTCATGCACCTTACGAAGACGGTGGGAAGGAGCATGTAGTTTGTGCTTGTTTCTGGTGTTTAAATTGTGAATATCACTGGTTTTGGGGTATAAATGTATATTTTGCCTGATATATAATATGTTGGCTAAGATGAATTGAGATGCCACCGTGAGAATACCAATGTCTTTGAAAAGTTCTCTTAAAGAAACTCTGGATCCTAGTTGGTATATTGCTCTTATAGCTCGTTTTTGTAAGACAAAGACATTTTGTATATCTGCAGCTTTTCCCCACAATAGAATACCATAGGACATAATGCTATGGAAATAACTAAAGTAGACTAGTCGAGCTGTGTCAACGTCAGTGTATTGTCTAACTTTCCTGACTGCGTATGCGGCAGAACTCAGTCTTCCCGACAGGGTTAATATATGTGGGCCCCATTGAAGTTTGGGATCAACTGTTATTCCTAAAAAAATTGCAGAGTCTACAGTTTCAAGCACTTCATCATTTAAACTAATATTGGGACCTAGGTTTCTAACGTTAGGTAAGGCAAATTTTATACATTTAGTTTTCTTGGCATTAAGAACAAGATTATTAGTCGTGAACCAATTCGTAACCATTGATAGTGTGCCGTTTATGTCATCAAAATTTTGTCTATTCCTATCTACTTTAAAGATAAGAGAAGTATCATCTGCAAAAAGTACAACGTCGCAGAGACCTTTTAGATAGAATGGTAAATCATTTATATATACTAGGAACAAGAATGGACCTAGTATTGAGCCTTGAGGTACACCTAACTGAACTGGTAGCCCTGAAGACTTTGTGCCATCAACATCTACACATTGGAACCTATTATTTAAATATGAGTCAATTACGTTAACAGCTTCGTTTTCGAGACCGTAATGACGCAGTTTACGCAGAAGCGTGTCATGGTGTACGCAATCAAAGGCTTTGGAGAGGTCACAGAAAACTCCAATTACATTTTGTGAGTTCTCCCATGCGTTAAATATGTGTTTTAGGAGAGCAACACCCGCATCTGTAGTCGAGCGACCTTTTGTAAAACCATATTGTTCATTATGGAGGAGGCTATTTAGATTAAAATGTCTTAGCAGCTGCTTGAGTATTAATTTTTCAAATATTTTGCTAAATGCAGGTAAGATGGAAATTGGCCTATAGTTGCCTATGTCATTTTTACTACCTGATTTGAATAGAGGTATGGTTTTACTACTCTTCATGAGGTCAGGAAAAGTTCCTAGATCAACGCATTTATTAAAAGTAACAGCAAGATAGGGGGCTACTATGTCTATTATATTACTCAAAAGTTTAATGGAAATGCCCCAGTAGTCCCCTGTGTTTTTCAACTTTAATGTCTTAAAAATATTAACTACATCATTCGGTGTTACGTGCTCGAAACGAAATGAGTTATTACACTTGGGCACACTACCATGTAAAAGGTTTTCGGCTTTAGACGGGGACGAACTTAGAGAGCGAGTCGTTGTTATTGGTATGTTGGCAAAAAACTCGTTAAATGCCTGAGCTACATCAGCTGCGTTACTAATTAATTTGCTGTCGACTAAAATCTCCAGTTGATCTTCTTTTTTAATCGACTTGCCCGTTTCAGTCTTTATCATTTTCCACGTAGCTTTCACTTTATTATTAGAGTTTTTAATCGTGTCGCTTAAATATTTTGATTTTGCAAGGGCACAAACCTGTTTAAATAATTTAGAATACTTTTTAACACGCTCTAGAAAAGGAGCATCAAACCTGTACTGTTTCATACCATATAGTTCATACAGTTTCGCTCTACTTATATAAATACCAGGCGTAGCCCATTGATTGAAGCTAACTGAGTTACCCGCAACGTTTATGGTTTTTGACTTAAAAGTTGATTGGTATTCTTTTTGCACAACATCAAAAAGGGCTCCATAGATTTCATTAGGATGCTCGTGTTCTACAATGGACGGCGTAATTTTATTTGCTATATTATTTTTAAACCTATCGCAACGACTAGCTGTATAAGGCCTGCATTCTATTTTATGCGGCTTTTTGTGTAACGGCATAGGAAAGCTAACTAATAGACCATTGTGGTCAGATGTCAGGTCACTTAATACCAATTTATTTAAAGAATCACAGTCAGTAAATATATTATCGAGACAAGTCGACGTAGACTCGGTGGTCCTAGTTGGTTCACAGAACAAATTAACTAAATTAAAAGACCTACACAGATTGAGAAGTCTGCTACTTAATGGAGTGTCATTTAAAATATTAACATTAAAATCTCCACATAAAATAATATTTTTGTTACTTGCTTTCAACTTATTGAGTGAGTCCTCCATTACGGATTCAAAAAGACCAAAATCACCAGAAGGGGGTCGGTACACGCAAATGACTATATATCGCTCGAGTTCAACACAAGACAGCTCAACAGTGCGCTCGATAGAAAGGTTAACTAAATCTAAACGTTGTTTACATTTCAACTTGTTTGAGACAAGAACTAAAGATCCACCGCGAATCGCACTTCTTCTTGCAAACGCACTTTTTACAGTAAAATGATCATCATTGATAAATACTACTTCATGTTCTTTCAACCAATGTTCAGTTAAACATAGCACGTGAACATCATAATTTTCCATAAACAAACTTAACTCTAGTTCTTTGCCGGACAGACCTTGCATGTTTTGATGTACAACATTCAACATGTGAGGTTTTTCCGTTGTCCTGCCTAAAAGTTTAAACAACTAGGGGTATCCATAATAATGTTAGTATCATTACTAACAGTGACGGCTGGTAAAGAATAAGTACCAGTGTCTATATTGAATGCTAAAATATTAGCAATCAGTCTCCTACATCTAGGTGGTAAATACAACTTAAAACTAGATAGTTTGTAATCAGTAATAAATTGATTACAATCAAAATATAAAATAGCGTCACTGTGACGACATGTCCTATTATAAATAAGCATATTTAAATCATAAATGTGCCTGTTTTGCTTATCAGTTAAGTAATCAGAGTAGGGTAAGGCACAGAAAATAAATTTACAATTATTTGTGTCATTGAGATGCAACATTAAATGAACACATTCAATAATATCCTTTTTTCTAACAGTTAAACTATCCCCACATAATAAAATAACAGTTGAACTAGGGTTAATTTTTGATAATTTAACTTTATTTATTAATTGGCTTAGACTGGCACCGGGAAAACAACTACTTATTACATAATTATGTGAACACTGATTAAATATACTACCAAAGTTTTGCCCAATTTTGTCAGAAAATACATAAGTTGTTTTGATTAGAATATTTTCATTTACATTATTGAAAATGTTTGCTATTGGCTCAGTCACTGAGGGTGAGGGTGTATTATGCTGGGGCTGTGGTGCCTGGGAGCAGTTACAGCTACAAGAAAGGTTATTTGTCAGAGACTCATACCGCTCTGCATTATCCTTTACCAGGTCCACCAGCTCACTAGCCTCCTGCAAGCGCTTACTCAGATCTTGTTGAGAAGCCTCATATTTACTAAAGATGTCCTGTAAAGCATATTCCTTAACAAAAAGTTCATCCCGCAGGTGCTGAATATCAGTTTCATACATATTTCTGTTTAAATCCAATTCACCATTGCAATTCTTTAATTCTTGTAATAAATTGAGTTTACTTTTTCTTAGTTTTGTGTTTAATTTATTTACTTTTAGTCGTTTCAGTGATGAATGCGTTTTTCTGATAAATCTATTAATTTTAATGTATTTTTAGGGTTCCGTAGCCAAATGGCAAAAAACGGAACCCTTATAGTTTCGCCATGTCTGTCTGTCTGTCTGTCCGCGGATAATCTCAGTGACCGTTAGCACCAGAAAGCTGAAATTTGGTACCAATATGTATATCAATCATGCCGACAAAGTGCAAAAATAAAAATTTAAAAAAACATTTTTATTAGGGTACCTCCCCCAGACGTAAAGTGGGGAGCGATTTTTTTTTTAATTTTGACCCTGACGTGTGATATATTGTTGGATAGGTATTTAAAAATGAATAGGGGTTTTCTAAAATCATTTTTTGATAATATTAATATTTTAGGAAATAATCGCTCCGAAAGTCAAAAACAATGTGTCCCCCCCCCTCTAACTTTTGAACCATAAGTTTAAAAAATATGAAAAAAATCACAGAAGTAGACCTTTATATGAACTTTCTAGGAAAATTATTTTCAACTTGATGAGTTGAATAGTTTTTGAGTTATATAGCACTTTTTCAAAAAAACGCAAATGATAACTTTGTTTTTCATACAAATACTATGAAAAACAAAGTTATTTTTGCTGACGAAAAATGTTGGTATTTTTAATGGTCTGGGAAGCTACGGAACCCTACAGTGAGCGTGGCCCGACACGCTCTTGGCCGGTTTTTTTAATCTTATTATGACTATGACTTTGAAGGTGGAAATTGCACTTCGTAATTGTATCATTAGTTAAGTCTATTGTGACTACTGGCTCGACACATATGGGTCTAGGCCCGCTACCAACCAACTCATTATAAAGGCTGCAGGTCTTCGCAGACTCTTCATTGGATTTAAGAGACTCAAAGCGGGTGATAATGTTGTGAGCCCGGCTTAATTCCAGTTCCAGTTCAGATATACGTCTTAAAGCCACATCATAAGTGTCACTACACTCCTGGAAATTAGACACAAGTTGACGGAGATGTTGATGCTGTTCTAGTATGTCCATATGCTGGATGTGTAGTTCAGCCAACTGGCTTTTTAGCTCTGTGTTCTTGTCAACAACAAGCTTTATTTCCACCTCACTATCTTCACTTTCCTGTAGCAGCTTATTGCACAGGTTCTTGCTGATTTCCAACTCTTTTAGAGTGGACCTCAGTTTTTCCTCCAAGGATGCAGCTCTACGGGTCAACATGTTGATAGGCCAACCCCAGAGGCGGAGGCACCCCGGTTAGGTGGTGATTTTAAATCCGTCCGTTGGATGACAGCTGGAACTAGATTATCGATTTATTCATTGATCTTGCAGCGAAACAACTCACAAACACAGATCCTCGTTATTTACAACTTTAACTATCGTATTTAAGTATATTTGACATAAGTCTATCACTAAAAATATTTATTTTACAATTTAATTCTAACACGAAAATTATTGACAACCGGCGGCCAGTGTGGCTAGCCAAAAATAAGAAAACAACATTGAATACTTACCGACAAAAATGCTGATAAATATGATTTCAGGCGCTTTTATTACATTTCTTGCTCCAAAGAATTCTTATAACAGAAGCGAAAACAATCCATCACTGAGTAAAAGAATCTCATTTAAATAACCTTACAAGCAAACGGTAATATATTGCCTTCCGCGAATACAAAACCGCGACGAATTAGCCACGTTAATATCATAATATTTCCTCCAAAAAGAATACGTATAAACAAAAGATTAGGGGTAATCCTACCGCGTCGAGAAACCCGAGATCCGGGGATTACCAGCATCTTGAAGGAGCAATAAAAGTCATCGCCAGCCACGCACGACCATTACACTTGATACCTTATGATTTATGACTAGATAACACTGGTAGGTGGTTAAATACAAACCATTAATGACTTTGGAGGGGTTGGAAATTTAATAAGACGCCGCTCCCGTGCCAAGGAGCGTAGTTATGCAAATTTTATTGCAGGAAAAGCATCAGGTGGAATATACGGGAGAAGGTTGCGGCTTTCCAGTTGCGGTTACAAGGATCTCGTGTGACGGTGGCTGTCTTGTTTGTTTGCAGTCGTATGGAAACATCTGCTTTATACTGTCACCATTTAGAAGCATTGCTGTTGTTGGAACGCTTTTCATTTCTCTCTTGTGATCAATTAAGTTATGGCTGAAAATAGATGAGCCGATTTGCATTGTGTTTTCTTTTTGGCATTATGTGACTAATATTTTTTTTCATCGTATTTTATGCAGCATATTGAAATACTGATTCCTGATCCTGAGTTTGATTCCCAGCGAGGCATAGTATAGTTGGGATTTTACATTCGAAATCGGGGAATCGGAAATTCGGCTTGTCAGCAATAGGCTATACGGGTTAAGAAATTTATATCGCTCAAAAAGAATACAATAATTCACTTCTATCTGGAAACACATAAAAATTAAGATACAAATAAGCGACGGTTTCGCTCGATACGTAATAAACTAAAATTTATTTTGAAAAAAAACATCCCCCTATTTCTGTGGCGGAATATGAGTGTACTAGATATACTTCTACCTAGTCAAAGAGATTTAACTTCATATATTTGAATGTATTTGTACCTAACCCACACACATGAATCTCTGAGGGATTCAGGTGTGACGTTTTGTTATTCTCATTACATCAAATTCACATTTAAACACGGTGACACCCACGCAGCGTACCCGCCCACAATATCGGCCCGTACATTCCGCGACTACTTTAAAGACCGTAACGCACCGCCGAAACGCACAATATGCTAGATGGGTAGATAACAGGGACCTCTAAGTGTCCGGGTTTTACGGTTCATCCTATAAAATGCTAGCGTTCCGAACGTTTACAAAGGGCGGTATAAAAACTTATTGTACCACGTACGTGCGCGGCTTTCATATTGAAAGTCGTGAAAGTCTTTTTGTAAGTCGTTTTTGAGATGCGTGAAGGTCAAGGGTGTTTGAAAGACATTAGTGGTTTTGGTCCTTTGTGCATATATGAAAACCCAGGGCGAGATTTTTTCATGATTGCATAACATAACATAACTTCACGGCAGTAATACCTGAAGAGTTGGGCATTGGTGTATCTAATAGTACACTCACATTTTGCCAGTTATGTTTAAGCCCCTTGTAATAAGGGGCATACCTATTGCCATCAGTCGGGCACAATTCAAGACTCCGTAGCTGGAGAAATTCTTGATGGAGGAACCCAATAAATCTTTGCCTGACCTGGGAATCGCACCTAGGACCTCATACTCAGCAGTCGTGCTTGCCACTAGACCAACGAAGCAGTCAAGATAGGACCTCAATATTTGTAAAAAATACTGTACGACGAGCCCTTCATAAATATGTAATGTAAACAATGGGGACCTATATGTCTGTCTACCCCCAAACTATTGTATACTAAAAGCCTTAAGCATTGCACCATGGCTCGAAATGTTGCATCAGCCATTCGTGAGAGGGGATACGGTCAGGTTTGAACCTGTCCGACATGGAATATTCCACAATAAAGAATATTATTGCATCAGCAATTGGGAAAGTCCATTTTTACGGGCTGTAGTTGGGTAAAGTTCCCTCAAGGACGCTCAGGTGCTCCCACGACTTGCAATGACGTAATTATTTATGTAAGGGGGACCGATTAAATTGGCGATAATCGAGTCAAATAGTAGTAAATAGAAACATGTAACTAAGTCATTCTATCAGCTAATCAAGGAGAAGTCTTCAAGAAGTCAAGGAAGAGCTCCATATCAGACAGATTGTCATGAGAAGTTAAAGTAGAATCATAGTTCTAATGAGTCCCACGCACCCCAAGTGTTAAATTCCTTATATACAGTCTTATGTAAAGTCTTGTGCCCCGCTATGTGAACCTATAACTATAAAATATAAAGTGTTAAAAGTAATCGCGTTTAATTCATTAAACGCATAGAAGAACCACCCCACCTAGTTTGTCCATATAAGCTGGGTAAGCAACTGAGTCCCAGCATTGGTATCATATGGGCTGGGTCAGCAGCCGAGTCCCGGCAACTGGTCCACACGAACCGGGGTGAGAAGAACAATAATAATACAGTTCACAAAAAGTTTTGGCCTCCCTACGAGCCGAATAAATAACAGTATCATTTCTTGTGTTTTAATGGTTTTACAAGAAATGTAAAATGAACGGGTTTCATAAACACTGTTTAAAGTGACGAGTCATTTAAACGTATGATTAAGCAGACATTAATCATAAAAAGATAAAATTGATTGAACCATCACTGATTTTTAGTGGCGTTTATGAAAGTTTAAATTTCTTTACTCTATTTCTGATTTATTAATAGTAAACTAACTGAACAAAAATCTTAAGCTCAAAGTATTTTAAATCTAAAACTCAGCTCAGCAACCCTTTTACTAAAACATTAACCTTGAACGACTTACGTTAAAGGAACACTAATAACCCCTTTATTCGAAAACTTAATTTAAATTGAAATGATAGTACCCTGGAGAACGATAACAGCCCTTCATAACATCAAAATCTAACTACCCTTAAATAGACACCTACACCAAACCATTTTCACCTTTATCGCGTATTCATTAAACGTTATAGTTGTATAACATTTTGGTTTGTTCTGAGCAAATATTGAAGCTTGAAATGTATCAGTTTCTTGCAAAGAGGTCGTAACTCAAAACACGTTTGTTCCGTACTTTGTTTGAATAGTGAACATAGAAGCTTTTCAAAAATGGAACAATTATGAGTTGCGACACAGAGTAGAAAGATACCGTATAAACACAAAGTTTGGTGTAAATTGTTAGACTGTTTTTCTTCCATTTTGGCCCGCATATGTCCGTACAATTTACAACTGAAAAGGCTCTAACGAAGGAGGTTTTCATTTAGGAGAATGGAGGAAAGTTTTAAATTGCAATGAGATCTTTGATAGCACTCACTGGTTGTTGTTTACCAAACAAAACGTTCTCAGTGTTATTTTCTAAATACATATTATATCGAATAGAATCCAAGCTTGTTCCACGTTAACCTTTCCGTAAATTGACTTGAATCTTTATAATCTCATTCCGTGAAATTGTTAAAGTCATTTTGATCTAGTACAAAAACCATAATTACGTTCTAAAATCAGAAAGCACCCTTCATACCATTTTTTTTTTAACCACAGTACAACATAGATCATTGCCCTACATTCATGTTCTACGTTCTCAATGAAAAAAACCGGCCAAGTGTGAGTCGACCTAGCGCACGAAGAGTTCCGTACCATTATCTATAAAACACGGCACAAAACGGCAAAAAAATCACGTTTATTTTATTTTAATTTAATTATTCCCTCTCAAAGAGAGGAGGCCGTGTCCCAGCAGTGGGAACATTAATAAGCTGATGATGATGATGAATTTAATTTTTCTACATAACTAAATATTTTGTGAATATTTCAAGCGTATACTTGTTGCCGTTATTAATATCGAGCAATAAACGGCAAAACAATCACGTTTGTTGTATGGGATTTTTACAGCGGCAACAGAAATACGTCATCGACGAAAATTTCAACTGTCCAGTTATCACGGTTCATGAGATACCATGAGATGCAGCAGTGATAGACAGACGGACAGACAGTGGAGTCTTAGTAATACGGTACCGTTTTTACCCTTTGGGTACGGAACCCAAAAATAACTCAACGAAGAAAACGAAGCCAGTTGGGTATGCATAAGAGCAGTCAAAGATATAAAAAATAATTGAAGATCTCGAGTTCCCAACTCAAAGGCATATCAGCTTTGTTAATACCAATTAGGCACTGGCCGAGCTTTCAATCACAAAAACCTTATATCTCACCATAAAATATACACTTGGCTCATAATTTATTCGACTTCACTCAATACATGCTATAAAATCTATTTAGTCGCTAAAAGGTTCCGTTTTAACCACAGAGTATTGAGAACATGGAATTCTAAGACTCCGCCGCCGCCGATAGTTAGCCTCTAAAAGTTAGTTGGGTTTTTGTGGTTGTTTAAGACATTAAAGATCCCGCTTTCTGTGTCATTAACTATATTACAATGTAGTATAAATATCGCTGGACATTAACACACAGCGCCATCTAGTGCCACACTAAGCAAGGCTTGTGTCGTGGTCAGCAGAAAGTTGATATACTACATATACAGGGTGTAAACCACCTCATCACAAAGCCGTTAACCAAGCATTCTGTACATCAAACTAAGTAACTTTACGCAAAAATTATTGCTGGGAAACAACTTTTTTTTTTGAGGTTATAAATCATGTTTTGTGGTAGAACTCAATGTAACGCACTTAAAACATTGTGTTGATGGATTGATTGAATAGTACGGGGGTCGTGGAGGTGTTCAAAGTCAAAATCTTCCAAAAAAAACTTGTATTTAAAAAAAAAACATGTCAAAAAGTTGTAACTTTGACCCCCCATATCTCCGTAACTAGAAGGTTCCCAGGTATGGTGTAGAACAAAAAATGATCGCAATGATGGGGAGAACAAGTGCCTTTCGGCTTCGTGAAGAGGTGTTTTACACCCTTTATACTTTTTGTTTGTAAATACATACCTACTTATTATACATATAAACATCCATGACTAGGAAACGAATGTCTATGCTCATTACATAAACAATTGCTCCTACCGGGATTCGAACCCGGAACCCTAAGAACGAAAGGCAGCCTCGCTACCACTGCGCTATTCGGGTCGTATTTTATGTATATTACAAATATCTGCAATGAAAAATTTCAACTATCTATTGACGGCCACTGTTGGCCCATTCATTTAGACATTCGTAATCCATTACTTCATATGACGACTCGAATGGCGTAGTGCTAGTGAGGCTTCCTTACGTTCTTAGGGTCCTGGGTTTTAATCCCGGTAGTAGCAAATGTTTGTGTGATGAGCATGGACATGTGTTTCAGAGTCATGGATGTTTATATGTATAATAAGTATGTATTTTTACATGTATGATTACAATATAGGGTTAAAAAGTTTTACAAAACAAATTGACTACCACTTTTAGCAAGTCATCATGATTTCCTAAAGTATATATAAACGCAAAATGACATTAACGTTTCTTAAAATTCGCAGACTGTTGACGTTAAGGCTGAGGCTACATTAGACCGCGACGCGACCTGCGACACATGAGCGATTCAAACAAATAAATGAATGCTCACGTATATGGCTACACTGTAAATCAAATATTACTAGCGATCTTTGATTTTTTTATACGATCGGAACAACATTACTGTTATCACGGCATCGGCTACACCAACATAGTGAAATTCAAGCGAATTTATTAGAAAATACTTATCTAAAAATCTCGCTCGTGATGTAGCCATACCATGTTTTCTCGTTTCGCTCTTCCAGTCGCATCGCAAATCGCTGCCTAGTGTAGCCTCAGCCTAAAGCCTTGACTTGATATTAAAGCTCTTTAACGAGACACATGGAATATGGGAAGATCGTATACTAAGGAACATTATAACTCCATTGCTTCATACTCCATGGCATAGAAAGCGAGTAATAAAATAATCTCAACACTGTTGGTTTCTTATGGCAATGTTTATGACATAATTGGCTATTAGACACATATTTAGTTTATTGCTATTGCTATTGCTATTCAGTCGCTGGATTTTATTGAGGCCCGTTATATTATAAAACTCTAATAAACAGTAGTGGGCTTCTATATAATTGAGATAAAGCGTGGACTGATGTGTGGCGGAATAGTTCGGTTAGATTTAAACAGTAGTTTAGTTAACAAGTGGAGCCAAATAAAAGCTTGAAAGAACTCACCTTTTCAGTACGAAGACTGTAATTTGTTTGAAAAGTTGTCTTGTTTGACTCACAAGAAAATACAAGTTTGACATACAATTGAGATTAGTAATCACTATCACTACATAATATTATAAAACTAGCTGACCCGCGCAACTTCGTCTGCGTCACATAAGAGAAAGAGAGGGTTACAGAGATTGGGTCGTAAGCACCTATATTACAATTTTCAAAGAGCACATCATACACATCCTTCCGCATAATGAAAATGCGCGCCCGGTACATGATCATTATTTTGCTGCGGAGTTATTTAAAACGGTGTATCTCCTAAGATATGCATTGAAATCAATTTACGTGCAATACGAAACGCGTCCATCAATTCTGTTAATATTGTTGATAGCAAAATTTGAAGTAGATTGGACCAAGGAATCACATTTTCTCATACAAACTTTGCCCCCCACCTTTTCACCCCCTTAGGGGTATAATTTCAGAAAATCCTTTCTTATCGTATCATAGGCATACGATAAGAAATGATTTTCTGAAATAATTATACAAAAAATACACCCTCCAAGCTTCAGGTTTCAATGTGCGGTAAAGGCTGTGCGTTGATCCATCACAGTCCTTCAGGAGAAAGCATTTTTATTATTTGTAGATAGTAGGATTTGAACTCGTTTGTATTTGTAACTTTTCGGGTTTTATGTCTGATGTACATTCGTATAGTCTACATTTTCTTCGTAGTATTATTTTATTTGTAAACTAGCTGTTGCCCGCGACTTCGTTCGCGTGAAAATATTGATGGGTCATGTGTGAGACTGCATCGTTGGTCAAGTTGTCGCAAGCGCTACTGAGCATGAGATCCGGGGTTCGATTTCCGGGACGGGCAAAGTGTTATTGTATTTTTGTGCCCGGTTGATGGAAATAAGCTAAATGTGCGAAATGTGGGTGTAGGATTAGATACACCTCTACCTAACAGCGAAGGGTGAAAATAGTGTCAGGGGAAGCCGAAGAAAAAAAAAGAGAACTGTTTTTTTTTTGCTTCTGTTAACTTTTTTTACTATGTTAATTTTGAACTGATTTTCATTATCAGCGACACCAAAAACCACGGAAACGACACCATGATGGAAAATCCAAAAATATTCGTCGCCGCCATTTTGGATTTTTATCTTCATTCATCAAAAGTAAGATCAGAAATGCAGAAGAGTTAGAAAAAAATCCCTCCGGCAAGCCGCAGGAGGAGGTAGATTTCGGAGAAGGTGCTGGAGCGTCCGACTATTGAAAATTTGTATAAAGAGTTGTACTTATGTGTACAATCTACAAAAAAAAATATGATTTCAAAATCGTTGTCCTGTAATGGAAATTTACCCTTTTTAAATCCTCTCGTATGAGTTTAGCATGGAAACGCCCTCAAATTTTTAGTAATGATTTTTTATTTCGAAAACTATAAGTTTTATCGCTAAACTTCAAAGGTAACCACTGTAGAGTAAACAATTTTCTGTCAAAAAAAAATATTTGCGACCATCAAAATGTTTACTGTTTCGGACATATGATTTTTTTTTCGCAAAAATTTTGGAAATTTCAACCCCCTCCCCAATTTAGGGGTTGATAAAAATGAAAAACGGTACAAAAATTTTTCATAGGATAAAGTTATGGCCAAAAAACTGATTTTAGAAAAACCGCCCCCCCGACGACCCCCCATGGACGAATTCCGCCCATTCACGAACATAGCCTAAGTTTTGACCTTTTCGATTTTTTGGCCAAGTTTGAAAGCACTCGGTTCATAATTGCGACCTGTAGAGTGTGGCTAAATTTGCTTGGCACCCTTAAACATACGTATACATATAAATCTCCCTAAGTGAGAGACCAATAGGTAGATTTTTTTTAAAAAAAAAAAGGAAATCTTCCTAAAAACAGAAACCAACAAAATAAAAAAATCTAGTTGGTATCAAATACGACATCGACAATATTACTCATTCTATCTTGTTCTACTATACATACTTTCTTTTTCTGCCCCTGCCGTAACTCCATAATCTTCGGCTTACCTAGGTCCCTACAAAACGGTAAGTACTGCCAGCCGCGAAGTCACGTGTGCGCGTCCATACGATTGGTACCTACCTGTACTATTAACTTGTGTACGGCCTATACTATTAACTTGCACTGCTGCAAAAGGTCTCTCCTGCTGCCACGAATGAACAAATACCATTGTATTTGAAAACTTCATCCCCTTTTCCCTTTGTGGGTTGAAATAAAAAAAAAACCAACGACTTACTAACTTTGATACTATTTAGTAACTCAAAAATAAATACTTTAATTAAAAACCAAATGATGGTCTTTTTTCACCCCTCAAGGGTTGAAATTCTAATAAAGCCGTTGCGTTAACTTCCAATCGTAAGCCCAGATAACAAATTTTGTACTTTTTACGTCGAAAATTAAAGATTTTTCACACACAATTTCATCCCCTTTTTAAGCCTTCGGGGTGGAATTATCAAAAACGCTGAAACACGTATAAATAAATTTTCAATCGTCAGCCTACACACAAAATTAGAAGATCCTAACTTTAAAACTGACGGACTTTCATATAAACTTCCATCCCCTATTTTATTCCCTTGGGGGTAGAATTGATCAAAATCCTTTCTTAGCGGATGCCTACGTCATAACATCTACCTGCATGCCAAATTTCAGCCCGATCCGTCCAGTGGTTTGGGCTGTGCGTTGATAGATCACTATGTCAGTCAGTCACCTTTGAGTTTTATATATTTATATAAGATATAAGATACAGGGTGGAAACGATTAACCGGGCAGAAAGGGGAGCTTCCTTAACCGTTGAGTATTAGAAACAGGATCGATTGGCGTCAAAAAATGTTTTGTGTAAAATAGCAATTTTCTTGCTAACTGTACTTTTTTTAATGTGTGAATGGGGATCAAAATTTCACGAAAAATTACGGATGGTTTCCTAAGACCATATTCATGTAGCTGCAACGGTTAAGGTTTATCATTATTGGCATCAAAAAAAATGTTATATGTAAAATGGCAATTTTCTTGCTAACTGCACTTTATTTTTTAATTAAATCTGTGAATGGGGATCAACATTTAGCGAAAAAATTATGGATTGTTTCTAAGACCTTTTTCGTGTAGCTGCAGTTCCCCTTACTGCCCCGTTTACCGTTTCCACCCTGTATTACCAACTACTTATACTGAGGGAAGCCGATTTTCTTGAGTTCCGCTATTTTGGGCGTATTCACTTCAAAAATCAAATTTCAAGAATATTGTGAAATTATATTTACCTGTATTAGATTTGAAGTATTTACAGCAACTTTTAAAGGTTTATACTTCATTGAATTTTGTTCTATAGGTGTATGAAGTTTATTAATTTTAAACACAAAACCCTCTTTTTTACGTCTCTGGATGATTTTTTTAAAAAATGCTGAAACAGGTATTTCTTTATTTTTAATAATAAGTATTTACTCTGAGTTTCATGGTTCTAGAACAATCTAAAAATTTTTTTTCTTACAAACTTTACCCCCCCTTTTCACCCGCTTTTTCCAAAATTTTCCATAATTTCTATAGCCTAAATGTTATTCTAAGTTTATTTAAATAGATTAGTGAAGTTTTCATCAAAATCTGTCCAGCAGTTTTTAAGTAATGCGCGTTCAAACAAACAAACAAAAATTTTAAAAATGGTTTTAATATAGTTACTTATTTTAAGTCACCCTTGGCGATTTTTTTTTTTAATCTTCAATGTACAGATTTTTTGGTCTTAACGATTTTATTATATGTATAGACAGTCTCCCGCCGCGTCTGTCTGTCCCTATGTATGCTTAGATCTTTAAAACTACGCAACGGATTTTGATGCGGGTTTTTTTAATAGATAGAGTGATTCAAGAGGAAGGTTTTTGTATATAATTTTACGCGAACGAAGCCGCGGGCATCGGCTATTATTTATACAAACTAGTATTCTAAAGAGGAAAGATTTTTTTTTGTCTTGTTTGTTTGTTATGATTTAACTCAGGAACTTCACAACTAGAAAGCTACATCCTTTCCAAGCAATATAGGCTATAAATTATAATGATATCATGGAAATTAGCCGAGATGTCACTATTTTTGCCGACGAAGTCGCGGGAAAAGTGCTAGTTTATTTATACACACACACGCCATTTACATACACATTGTATACACAGTAGACACATGAAAATAACATGTAATATTAGACTACGTAGGCACTGCTTATTTCCTAAGAAATTGTAAATATATTGTATTGTGTTGAATATGTTTAATACGTATATTTATAGTTGTTTTATTTCCACAAAATGGCGCGAAAGTAACCAAGGAGTCAAAGACTCTAGTGCGTCATCTCCAACGAAGACATCGTGGATTGTCTGCGTCGTAAAAAAGAGTAATGTGTTCAACTCAATGAAGCTCGTGGCTAAATAAAAACAGACGCTCGGGTCGATCTTTAGGTTAAGCCGTGCTGGCCTAGGTTGGTCTGTGGATGGGTGAATACCCCCACATACCAAGTTTCCTCCATCCCTCGGAAAGCAAGTGAAGCTGTGGTCCCGCCTGTCATTTAGTAGATCTTTAACAATCGTTACAAATAATCAGTGGCCCGAAAAGTCTGACAACCAATCTTACCAAGTGGTATCGTATTACCCGGTACTAACTGGATTGTGGAGGTCAGATAGGCAGTCGCTTTATATAAAATACTCACATTCAGCTGCATCCAGTCAGACCGGAAGCCGACCCCAACATAGTTAGGAAAGTCTAGGCAGATGATGATGTTTTCAACCCAATGTATATTTTTCGGACCGATTTTATCAAAATCGAATCCAAATAAATAGCAACATTTTCCGTAGCAGGCTAAACTCAAAAGATTTTCAAATAGCTCTTATCTGAACTAGCTCTTAGGATTGACTTTTGTGTAGAGTGGCCATTGTTGTTGCTCTATAGAAATAGTCATTGCTCTGAGCTAAAGAATGGTGCCAATCGATTTATTATAGTCTGGCTGTAAAAGATTGCCGCAAACAAAGTAATACTGGCTTGATCAAAGCGAATGAATAAGACAGTGTGTGAATAAAAATTGTTGCGATCTGTGTCAAAACAAGTAGTACAATAGGCTTTTGCGTAATTGAATTAGGACTTTTTTTTGCGTGCTTAATTGACGTACGTGTATGAGCAGAGTTACTTTCTATAGTCCGTGCCACGGGAAGCTAGATTTTTTGTAAACAAAGAGTTTTTACCAAGATACGTAGCGACAATTCAATCAACAAGAAATACTCCCAAATTCAATCAACTCAAATTATCATACGTGTAATACGAAACTACCGAACTAACGGGCAATTTCACTTGGTCGGGTTATATTTTGGCTATTTAAAGCTCTGTCGTCTAATGTTTTGTAGTACTGGAACGTATCTGACACCATGAAACGTAAACATTTGGACCGCCATTTTAAGTAAGTTCACACTGAAGCTGTCATTTTTAAATTTGTTCCAAAGGTTGCGAACCCGAATGTGTGTTTACAAAATTTTTAGCTTTTCGTGGCGGGGACTATACCTACCCTCATGGAACAAAAGCATGAGTTCATGTCGCTATGTACTCGTATATTTCTTTGAAGTGAAAACTTTCTTAGGCTCGCTGAACACTTTTTAAGTGAAAAAAAATTATGGAACTCGCGTGACCGTCACCTAACGCTTCGTAGCACTCGTAGCCGAAACGTTACGAGTGCTACCAAGCGTACGCTACAAGTTTTAAAAGCATTAAAATTTATTAGCCCGCACAAGACGCAAGAAATAATGAAAAAGCATTTATTAGCCTGCACAAAACAAAACATCAAAATTTACAGTATTTAAAACTAATCAAAATTAAACATAAATAAAAAACATTGAAATTAAGAGAAACGAAACTCGTCCTGGCGAGGCCAAAAGGCTCTTATCTCAGCATGGTGCTGTAACATTAAAAAACGTCACAGCGCTGGTATTCTGATAGGGCCCAAAGTGAAGGTTATGCCACGGTCAGGCCAGATACGTATAAAAATAAAAATAAAGTGTAGACGAATTAACAATACATATATGTAAAGTATAATATTTGTAAACCTTGTCGTAGATTACTCCAAATCCTATTAACAAGCAACGGTCGATGCTTACTAAAGAATTAATAAAAACTTCCAGAAGTCTTTGCTTTCACATATAAACCTCCTACCAATCGTTCAACGACCAATCTCCGTCCAACATCGCTTCAGCACGATGAGTGGACCCCATCAACAAAAGAATCAATTTATCACGACAGCGCTGAAAGGTCAGCCTATGGGGGCTTGGGGGACAGGTGCCCATCGATCGGAGACCCCCAACTTACGGGGAATTAAAAAGTTATTCTTTATTGAGACGGTGAAGTCTGGTTTGGTTTAAATGGAAGATTGAATATGATATAGGGGAAAGATTTGAGAAAGTTAATTGTGTTGATCTTATCTTACTCCAGGGTGTCAATTCTGTATCTTAACGTTAAGCAACACGCCCTTGACACTCTATCGACACACTACAGACATTATGTTGCCACTGTTGCAAATTTGGTAGGTATTCTGCAAAAACTTCAATGGCATTTCAGCGGTGTCTCAGTAGTGTGTCGATTGTGTGGCAGTTCGATAGACACAACTGTCAAACACACTTAAAATATTTACAGACTACCGTAAATTTGGCCATCATGATGACATTGACACATTATAGTGGAGCAGAATACCAATTATTAGAATAGTCTTTCTATGGCGTTTCAATGGCACAACAGTCGTAAGTCAATCACCATAAAAAAAATTTAGAATACCAAATGTCAATGACTAGCCTACTGACACACTACTGACACACTACCGACACACTATTGAGAAGTTGGTTATTTTACAGAATTGGGCCCCTGTTTGTGTATGTTCGGTAGCTTATAATGTCTGAACTTGATCATCATCTGCGTGTCTTTTCCTAACTATGTAGCTCAGTTTCCAGTCTCACCAGATTCAGCTGAATACCAACCAGTACTAACCAGTACTAACCAGTACTAACCAGTACTAACCAGTACTAACCAGTACTAACCAGTACTAACCAGTACTAACCAGTACTAACCAGTACTAACCAGTACTAACCAGTACTAACCAGTACTAACCAGTACTAACCAGTACTAACCAGTACTAACCAGTACTAACCAGTACTAACCAGTACTAACCAGTACTAACCAGTATTTGAGAACCTCCGCAACCCAGAGTTAGTAAGTCTTGAGTTCGATTACCAGGTCGCGCAAAGTGTTATTGGGTATTTCCATCAGGAATTTATCAGTAGCAGCCACGGAGTCTGGATTTGTGCCCGATTGATGGCAATAGGCTCGCCCCCTATTATATGGGACCTAAACATAACTGGCAAAATGTGGGTGTAATATTAGGTACACTTCTACCTATCCGTTCTCGGATTTCAACCCTTTTTTTTTTTTTTTTTTTTTTTTTTTCATCAAATGACTTCTTCCACTCTGGTCGGAGCGGGAGGGAGTGTCAGACTCGTACTGACTAAAACCCATCCATGTTCCTTCCTCGCCCTTTACGTTCCGGGGCCGCGGTATCTCTTTCGAACAGTCCCGCAACCCCGGCAGGCTTCGGCCCTTGCAGGCCCCTCTCTTCTGCTGACATCTCTTTGAGGCGCGCGTGGAACACGAACGCGCCGTCGACACGGCCTGTCGTCACTAGACGGACGGACGGCTAGCTAGCCCATAGCTAACCGTCCACAGGCCCGCATCTACGGTGGCCGGTAGCCCGACGCCCGGTGCGTCTACCCTGATGTTATAAATATATATATATATATCGCTAGACACTAACACACAGCGCCATCTAATGCCACACTAAGCAAGGCTTGTGTCGTGGACACCATATAGTTGATATACTACATATATACTTTTTTGTTATGTTTTTATGGTACTTAATTTGTGTGCCTTCCAATTTATCATTCACATATTCAAATTGCATACGAGTACTCACAACCATATCTCATTCATGTTACATCTCTCAATTTCTCGCATGCATCATGCAAGAAGCTTGCATAAACATACCATCTATCAACTCGCTGCTAACCGGAGTTCGTTGGATTAAACAAAGATCGTACTGAGCTAAATATTGGAGGTGGATCAAATAAACAACTAGTCCAGATGGTAATTGTTTTATGTGGAGTAGTGTATTAAGAAAGAGTAGATTTGAACTGAAGATTCTAAAACTCGATTCTAAAACTCGATTCTGAAACTCGTTCCTAAAACTATAACTAACTCATAACAACATCACGCGTATAATCCCCAAAGAGTAAGGCAGAAGTGTCATCATCATCATCATCATCAGCCTATTAATGTTCCTACTGCTGGGACACAGGTCTCCTCTGTATGAGAGGGAATAGGCTATAATCCACCACGCAGGCCCGGTGCGGATTGGTCGATGTCACATGTCTTCATTTTTTTCTGGTCTAGGACATGCCGGTTTCCGCACGATGTTTTCCTTCACCGTTTTGAGAGCAGCGGTGATGAAATAAATTACACAAAGTAACGCGCCTGCCTGGGTTCGAACCCACTTAAACTTACTGACTTACTGTTCGTAAGTCGGGGCCAGCGCTGATCTCGAATAAATCATCATCATCATCATCCTCATCAGCCTATAATGTTCCCACTGCTGTGACACGGCCTTCTCTAAATGTGAGGGAATAAAATCGCGTAAAAAACATTTACCAGACAATAAGATACACGTGGAACAAAAGCCTAGAGTTTAGAGGCTATTTTAATGCACCTCCCAATTAAATTCTTAAACAATATCTAAATCATTGTCACTGACAGACTTCTTGTCCTGAGTAGTGACGGTTTTGGCAGCCAGCCCGTTTGGTATTGAGCTATTATTTATGTGTCTAGTCTACCACATTGTTTCTTGCTAATTAGATATTTGTCGTTGCAAATCTCATTTATAATACGTAAGCAAGCGTGGTTATCAATGCTCATACCTTCTCTGTATGAGAAGAGGCTTTTGCCCAGCAGTGGGACAGTAATATATTTATATTTTATATTATATCAAGCCTGTGCCTATTGCCCCACTTTTGGGCAAAGGCCTCCCTCCGTTCCGTCCAACGATCACGATTCTGTGCTATTTTTTTCCAAACAACAGCTCAAGGAAGACATCTAGTTCATCCCGCCATCTCCTTCGTGGTCTGCCGCGACCCCGTGTCACTGTTTCAGGGCACCATTCTTGAGCCTTAAGGGCCCAAGCTTTTCATTCGGCATGCGACAGACATGTCTTGTCCAGTCCCATTTAAGTTAGGCAGCCTTTTAAGCTACGTCAACGATTCGATAGAACAGTGTTCCTACTACTATTCGACGGGTAATAGGCTGGTATTATTTATTTATTTAATACGTGATCAATTAGCCGCGTATATTAGGAGTAGGGATGGTTGGAGACGACTCATGGTGATCATAATCGTCATCAACCCTGATCCAGCCAGCCTTTTCCCAACTATGTTGGGGTCGGCTTCCAGTCCATCCGGAAGCAGTAGACAGTAGTGCCAATATTTTTAGGTCATAATAGGCAAATTGGTAGTCGAATATCACTCATAATTCCACATCACAAATCACAAACCTTTCATGGAGTATGGTTTTCTCCTCACTCACATGTGTTAATTATTTTGTTCGAAATAATTGATTCTGAAACATAACTCCGACAAACCTTTCTCCGCCGAATGAGCCGCTAACAGAATGCTTCGTTTAAAAGTTTTATTACGACAGTAATATCTCGTTATACCGGAGCACGAATGCGATAAGGTCATGGCAGAGTATCACGACGCACCGACGCGGGACATTGCGGAGTAGAGCGCACACTGGAAAAAATATTGAAAATTCCGAAAATAATAACATGATTCGCTCTAGAAAACATACATGGTTTAATGTCCTATTTATTCGGACTGTAACTCGATCCACTTCCCCTATACCGCGTAAGCTTGCGATGCGTGGAGACCAAACCTAGATTTGACTTGTTTGCTGATGAATTGAAGACAATAATGTCAGAATGTTTGTGATTCTGTGAGAAGACCGACTAAAAGGATTATTTACCTTAATTTAGTTACCTTTAGTTAGCTTACTTATGCTGTACTAAATATATAACTTATATATATATAAAATAAATCATTTGTCTCCTTGTTACAAAGACTTCTTTAGAACTCCGTCTAAAACACTTTGTCACTCATAAGTACGTTACCAAGAACACTGCTAACCCACTTATGAAGGAAATCCTGGGGTTGTATTCCAGGATTTCCCAATAATAACTCTCCCAGTAATCATATAACTCAGACAAAGCAGTAAAGCAATTAGCCGCAAATAGGATTTGAAATGTGGCAAACCTGGACCGAATACCGGCTGGTAATAAATTCAGCCTCCCTACAAAATATTAGACAATCCTGGGAACATTAATCTTCGCTACACATGTAGCGTTTTAAGCGAATTCCGCTACGAATTATATTTAGCTTAGTGCTTGCCAAGTGTACTAAGAAATGGGAGTTTTGTGTAATGTGAAAATAAAAGGTGCGTCATAGATTAAAATAGTATTAAGCTTTAAAATATTTGCTTGGTACTGGAAAAGGAATGGTATACATTTCACTCGAGGTCGGTGATATCAGCATCTTGAGTCATCATCATCTGCCCAGCCTTTTCCAAACTATGTTGGGTCGGCTTCCAGTTTAACCGGATGTAGCTGAATAACAGTATGTTACATGGATCGACTGCCTATCTGACCTCCACAACCCAGATAACACTAAGGGGATACGATACCACTTAGTAAGACTGGTTGTCAGACTTTTTGGGCCACTGACTATCTGTAACGACTGTCAAAGATGGACAAATGACAGCCGGGACCAACAGCTTAACGTGCTTTCCGAGGCACAGAGGAAACTCGGTATGTAAGGGTGGTCACCCATCCACAGACCACTAGGCAAGCACGGCTTAACCTAAAGATTGGCCCGAGCGGCTGTTATTATTTTGCCACGAGCTCCTCATATCAGCATCTTCAGTGTAAAAGCGAAAAATAGTAAACCATTAAAAACATAGTAACCATCAAGCCTGCAATCCACGAGGGGTTAAACAGAAGCGTACCTAACAATACACATACATTTCGCCAGTTATTTTTAAGTCCCCTGTAATAACGGGCCTAAGCCTAATGCCATCAACCGCGCACAATTCCAAACTCCCTGGCTGCTACTGCGAAATTCTTGATCGAAAAACCCAATAACATTTCGCCCGATTCGGGAATCGAAATCAAGACTTCACGCTCAACAGTTATGCTTACGACTACGAGACGAGGTAGTCAAATCAAATAGTAAAACAATTGAAACGCATCATCTCTAGTAATGAACGACTCTCATATCACCATCATGACCATCTGCCTTTTATACAATACATTACTGTCTTTTGAATCCAACAGTTCATCACCTCCAGCCTATTAATGTTCCCACTGCTGGGACAAAGGCCTCCCCTCTATAAGAGGGAATGGGCTATATCCACAACGCGGGCCCAGTGCGGATTGGGTGATGTCACATGTCTTCATTCGATTTTTTCCTTCGCCGTTTTGAGAGCAGTGGTGATGAAATAATAATTACACAAAGTGATGCGCCTATCTGGATTTGAACCCACGAATTACTGTTCGCAAGTCGGGGCCGCCACCACTGGGCCACCGCTGCAACAGGGTAATAAATCAGCATAAATATGAAAGCTCTTACCTAAGAGTTAAAAAAAAAACAAAAGGGACCAACATCAGGACAAATTCACAACAAAATTCAAAGGAAACCACACAAAGTTGCACGAAAAATCGAACATCGCAGTCAAAGTTTAACATACCCGGGTAAATCCAGAACGGGACGGTCTTAACTTGCCCGGGCAACTTCTAAATCATATAAAAATAGTTGGGTAAGAATGGTGACACTTCGAGGGCAACTTGGACGAGTACGGACGGTAGTTCGGAGCTCGGAGACTATGAATCTTTTCAATTTATTATGTCAATGTCACGTTTGCATATATTTGTTACAGAATTACTTATGAAGTCGTTTTGGACAGTTTAAAGGATTTGACTCACTGCACCGTACTAGCTGTGGTTGGTATGGTACGGTGTAGTGGGCAGTCTCCTCTAAGTTGATTTTGGACTTGTCATAATAATTATATTTATGGTGCAAATAAACACCAAGCATTCTGTACATCAAACTTAGTAACTTTACGCAAAAAATATTGCTGGGAAACAACTTTTTTTTGGGTTAAAAATCATGTTTTGTTGTTGAACTCACAACGTTGTTTGCGTTGTTTGCAACATTGTGCTGATGGATGAAAGGAATAGTACAGGAGTCTTGGAGGTGTTTAAAAATCTGACATTAAAAACTTGTATTTTAAAAAAAAAACTTGTCAAAAAGTTGTAACTTTGACCCCCAATATCTCCGTAACTTGAAGGTTCCCAGGTATGATGTAGAACAAAAAAAAATATCGCAATGACGGGGAAAACAAGTGCTTTTTGGCTCCGTTCAGAGTCTTTTTACCGCCTTTATTTGTAAAGTTCGGTCGAAACGGTGCCAACAAAATATGAACATGGTTCTGGACACCGGAGTGATTATAGAGGTCAAGTAGTCAACCCCTGTATAATGCTGGTATTCAGCTGCATCCGATAAGACTGGAAGATGACCCCAATATAGTTGGGAAAAGGGTAAGCAAAAGATGACTCTCTTGGTTCTTCGTTTTGTAGAACCAATTATTTTCAAAAACATGTAGCCCAAGTCACATGAAGTGACCCCTGCCACCGATGACAAAGTGGATCTGGCAAAGTTCTGGGAAAACAAAATATAAAAACTTTCGTGCACGAAGAAGAAGAATTATTTTCTACTAGCGGACGTCACGCGGTTTCACCCGAATAGTTCCCAATCCCGTGGGAGTACGGCGATAAAATATAGCCTATGTTACTCACTGATACGAGTATAAATGTAGCTCCATCCATTGCTGAAAGAATATTCATCATGTTTCAGAAAATGCCCAAGGCATTAAGTCCGCCTTTGTACTTTTTGTGCATAAAGTTTAAATAAATAAATAAATAAATAAATATTCCAAATCGGTCCAGTAGCTCTAAGTTTATTCGTAACATACAAAAATTCAAATCTTTCTTCGATAAAATATTGGTATAGATGTAGATATAAAACTATCTTTGAATAACAATACATTATGTATGAACATTACAGTAACCTATTTCTCGTATTAGCATCTTACAACTGGCACTTAATCAGGGTTCATTTACATTTGGCAATACGCATACATTGCTGGATACGTTACATTAATTAATTAGATATTGTTGTAGGTTAGTGCACTAATTGGATAGAGATAAAAGCTTAAGGAAATTGGCACAAGAAGAGAGAGGCCTATACCCAGCAGTGAGTGAGTTCGAGCTGTGAATGATGATTGATGATGGATGAAAAGCTTAAGAGGTGGAATCTCACGAATTGTTAAATGGACTACAATAACATAACGATCCCTGGGGGGTTAGACCCCTGTCTAACCCTCCAGGGATTGCAAGCATGATGGCAAAACTGGGTACACTATCGCCTCTGCGTACCTAATAGTGGACCCAGATTTTGCCAGTTAAGTTTAAGTCTTTTGAAATCATCCATGCACAAATCCAAAGTCAATAGTTGCTACTGCGAAATTCCTGATGAAAAAACCCAATTTGCCCGACCTGGAAATCGAACTCGTACCTTATGCATTACATTATCTGATTCATTTGACAAACAGTCACAAAAAATAATCAAACAAAGTGCTAAAGTGAATGATGGGAAACCAAAATGTACAGTCAAAGCCAAACTCAATAAATCAAGTTCTTGTAATGTTACCATCTCCAAGACGTCTCCCCGTCAACCGTTGTACAAAACACAAACAACCACAGATTAAAATAGAATAAATTATTAACCCTTGTCTTAACAACGAAAAATTATTATACGGAACAGAGATGTTCGAGCTGCATTTAATACAGAATAACACAACACAAAGAAACTTCAACTTTATATTGTTAGTACTAAAGTTTAAAACGTCATATTCAGAACAATTCATTATCGTCTCCTTAATTGTAACAGCAACAGCGTTTAGTTTCGTTTGTTTTGCGATTTTGTGTACGTGAGTGAGTTAGCGAAATTGTGACTTAAAGTTTGGTTCTTAAAGTTGAATGTAGTTTGGAGAGGTTTAGTTGGACGGTAATGCAGTTTTTGGCCGCCCGCTGAGCGCAGTGGAGGCGATCATAACAAATCATCAAGTTGTAACTTAAGGTGCGGACATAATGTGGAGAATGTAGTAGTATAAAATAAAGTTTTGAAGTAGATTTTAATAGATACAGTGAAAAGATATTATGGTCATGGGCAATTTAGAGAAGTTTCCGCCTAAGGGGAAGTCAACACAAAAATTTAAACGAGAGCTAGAGAGTTACTGGGCGGCCTGATTTTACAAGAAAATAATGAATAAATATTGAAATAAAAAAACGTTCAATATTTCACAATTTTACGGTTTCCCTTCAACAGATTACAATCTACCGAAAAATAATGCGTCATATTGTAAGCAGTATGTTCGGTTACCACTCTTTCAAGAGTTTACAATCTCGCTAGATAGATTACAATCTAACGGGTTTTACAATTCTACGATAACATATACAAGCCTTTATGTAAAGGATCGAATATAATATGAATATACAGCCGGGTCTCCGTAATGTTGACATATTGCAGCTCGCGTGTGTTTCTCGAATAATAACTTGATTATCACACAGTACAATTTAGTTAGTGCTAACTCTCAAGCGCTACACTGTACCGCTGTGCTAGTATTACTTGTTAGACTTGTTATACCAGTCTAATCCACAAAAACTAGATTACATCTAAATGAATGCCTCAATGAAAGCATATTGTTCAAAGTGTTCAAACTCAGAAATCCCATTAAGGCTGATGCTCCAGGGTAGCGTCAAAGATCGAGTAATGTCTTTGACCTTGAAAAAGTCTTTTCACCACTCCCGCACGAAAGAAGTGTCTTTCCTCTACTAAAGCATTGAGGAAAGTTGGTTTTTCCTCACTGTTTGAACAGTGAGAAAAGTAATGATCCCGTTCAGAAACTAACCTTGCCTGATTTTTTCATAAAGTTAAGTTTTAAAGATATTTTAAAAATAAATAATTTTATGCTCTTAATAGAAATATGTATAACTTAGATTAATGTTTTTTATAAAATTTATCAAATTATTGTAAGTGTTTAAGTTCAGAAACATTAAAAAACTTTAATAAAATATTGAAAAAATTCCATCGTCAAATTTTGATTTGCTTTTACTATTTAATTTATTTGATGACTGAATGCTTTCTTGCGGGGAGTGGTGAAAAGTTTTGTATGCAACATGTGAGCCAGTTCATTTGCTATTCGTTTTGTTGAGTCTTTCTCTTACTCATGATTGAAATTTATAACCACTCGCTGCGCTCGTGATTCTATTTTTCAATCCTTCGTTCGCTCAAGACTCAAAATCAAAACTCATAGGAAACACGAACTTTCCTCACATGTTGGATAAATAACTATTCCTCGACCATAATGGACGTGGAGGATTGTATTGATAATTTTGATGATTATAATTCTGTAACTACATACGTCTTACAGTCGCGAACGATATTTTCGTCAACCTTAGTAGTATATCTGATTCATAAATTTCATAATATTTTAAGTGGAACGCATCTGCAAAGTATGATCAGTCAATAATGATTTTGACTGACTGAACTTTGTGATCGTTTTTTTTTAATATCATAAATGAATTAATATCCCCTTCACCATGCACAAGGCCTTAAACAAACGCGGTACCAGACCGTACCGTGCTGATGTATCAAAACTTGCTCGACTTAAATTGTTCCCCGCGTAGGGCGACGCAAATAATTTAACGGCTTTACAAATGAACGTTACAGGAGACGAAGATGTCATTCATGGCATTTTGCAGCTCGTTGAGAGACGCCTTAAGGACTTACAATCATACAAAAAGTCTTATTAAGGGGTGTCGTATTACTGGATTGTGAAGGTCAGATAGGCAGTCGCTCTGTATAAAATACTGGTATTAGCTGCATCAAGTTGTTCCCTACCGTTAAGCAGTTCATGAAACGCCTTTCCAAGCGTTACTTCGACACTGCTATCAAACATAGGAACCCCCTAATCGCATCGGCCGCCCGGTACGACCCATCGCGTATTAGCTCAGTCCAACGTCCGCGTCACACCTTAGTCACCCCCGACGATCCGATCACTATCTTGCAAGAGAGTAGGAAAGATACCAGTACAGTTCGTAGAATGTACAAATACAAACTGAAGACATTCCGACCTCGCTGCCGAGGTCCGGCGCGTAATCCCATGTCAATCCCTCCCCGATCCTTGCTCGAGCCAGCCCGCGATGCTGAGCCTTTAGCAATAAAACAGTCCCTAATCAATGACAACCAGATCCAGCCTGTCGCTTAGTTTTTAGTCATTTTTGCCCTGGCTGGAGGCCTTAAATTCAAGGCATCCACAGGACTTGCCAAAAAAAAAAACATCAAGTTGTACTCCAACCGGACAACAACATAGTTGGGAAAAAGGTTAGGAAGTAGGTATGTAAGTTCCCGATTAATTAAGTGAGTGTATTTTGAGGTCACATTTTATAAATGTCTCCCTTCTTCCCATTGTGTACAAGCCCTTAACCAAACGCGATACAAGACCGTACCGTACTTCTACAGGGCTGATGTATCAGTACTACGAGTAGCATGACTTAAATTGTTCCCCGCGTGGGGCGACGCAAATAATTTAATGACTTTACAAACGACTCGCGACGTTATAGAAAGAAATAGAGAGATTTATTACTAAACAAACTTATATGCAATTAACAAAAAAATCAATTTCAGCAATGACACAAGACAGATGCTATCTGAAGTTAATTTCCTATGATAAACTATTGTGTGTTTTTAAATTAACAATAGTTTATCTCCAACTTTCTAGAAGCGAAAGGCTAGCAGATTAACATTGTTTTCCCGTTGGCATTGTGCACAAGTCCTTAACCAAACAAGGTACAAGACCGTACCGTGCTGATGTATCAGTACTAGTTCGACTTAAATTGATCCCCGCGTGGGGCGACGCAAATAATTTAATAGCTTTACAAATGAACGTTGTAGAAATTGGTGACGTCATTATGAGAATCTCTATAGTCTATGGTGCGATGGGGGTTTATGGTTGTAGGTTAATCTTTAGTTGAGGTAACATTAAAATATTTATCAACTAAGAATTTGTGAGGACTAATTGAATTGCCACGTTGCGATGGGTCTTTTGAGGAATGATGTGAAAGAGAAAGGAGTAAATGATGACGTAACGTCTGATATGAGATTACGATGTGATTGAGATTGGAAGAAGAAAACATTTATTAATTTACCACCAATTATAGGTAACATCTTCACAGACTAGTCCAATCCGATGCTATAACACATACATTATAGAACACATTTTTGAACACATACAGGGTGTAAACCACCTCATCACAAAGCCGTTGACCAAGCATTCTGTACATCAAATTAGGTAACTTTACGCAAAAAATATTGCTGGCTGGGAAACAACTTTTTTTTTTGAGGTTATAAATCATGTTTTGTGGTAGAACTCAATGTAACGCACGTAAAACATTGTGCTGATGGATGGATCGAATAGTACGGGGGTCGTGGAGGTGTTACAAGCTAAAATCTTACAAAAAAAACTTGTATTAAAAAAAAAACTTGTCAAAAACTTGTAACTTTGACCCCCCATATCTCCGTAACTAGAAGGTTCCCAGGTATGGTGTAGAACAAAAAGTGATCGCAATGATGAAGAAAACAAGTGCCTTTCGGCTTCGTGAAGAGGTGTTTTACACCCTTTATAATAGAAAAACACACAATATACTTAAAATAAGTAAGTAAAATTACCCAATAAAAATAAAAAACACCAAAATTAATAACATGTTGCGACGACCCCAAGTAATATGGGATGAGTGCAGGAAGATGATGAGAAAATAATACGATATTGTAATATTATTAGGTATAACTAGGAGTATTACTTGTTATAATAACACTAGGTGACCCACGCAACTTCGTCTGCGTCACATAAGAGAGAAAAGCTCACAAAATGATAAAATTTTCCCCGTTTTTGCAACATTTGTCATTTATGCTCCACTCCTATTCGTTGAAACGTGATGTTATATAGCCTATAACCTTCCTCAATAAATGGACCATTACTACAACACAAGAAGAATTTTTCAATTCCAACCAGGAGTTCCTGAGATTAGCGCGTTCAAACAAACAAACTCTTCAGCTTTATAAAATTAGCATAGAGTAGTGTAACGCGGAACTTCTTATGCGTCACATAATATAGTTTACAACCTTCCTCAATAAATGGACTATTCAACACATTTTTTTTTTTATTCCAACCCATAATTCCTGAGATAAGCGCGTTCAAACAAACAGCTTTATAATATCAGTATAGATTACAACATCGTATTCTAATTTTCCTGAAAAAATCGTCAGCACAATACCTATAAACATTTTCTAATTTCAGTGTTAAAAACACTCAAGGAAAAAAAAGCTACATTAATTCAATAAATAAGTACTAACTCAATCATCGAACAAGCCTACCAAAAGATCAGTGGGATGCACCCACACAGTCCACTAAATCGTGAACAGTATGGGGCCCATAACTCTACAGTTATGTTCAGCATTAGCGGATTGCTGCAACGTGTGTGCTTACCCTTATTTATGTCGAGCCGTTTATGTTACGATTATGTGTAAGCGATAAATAATAACGTAACATTTTGCGTTACGTTTGCAATTTACTGTTTGTTTTTCATGTTTAAATGGTTACGTGACTGCGAGGAAAACACGTTTTGCTGTTGAACCCACGTGTCATACTTATGATATCTTTTAGACGTTAGCTCTGCTGCCGAGGAGGTCAGAAACTATCCCAAGGAAATGGATAGCGGGATGAAATTTATCCTATATCCTAACGCATGTCTAGTACCTAATGTAGTAGTGCCTATAATATCGGAATCAATGCAGCTGCTAAGGCGTTCTTCTTTTCTAGTGGTTTGTACCTCAGCTGGTGTCAGAGTTTTCATACCGCCCATGGGCCTATGTATTTATTTATTTATTTATTTTATTTTAAGGAAGGCTTACAGACTAATAAAGAAAATGTTATATAGAAGTGTAATATTATCAAATAGCTAATTACAAGCCTCCACACGTAGACAAAAAAAAGACAAAGGATATTTAAAAAAAAAAAAAGAGTACAGAAGACAATTAATCACTAACAAATATTTGTAAGAATTAGCTAAATTAGCGGAATTAGCTATCGAAAAAGTTTTGTGCGATTTGCTGTCGCAAGGACGCCACACTGGTGCAGAATAAGTCAATATCAAGGTCCTTCGAAAGTCTATTAAAATCAAGTGCACTGAAAAAACATTTTTCACGTAATTGGTTGATGTGAAAGGTACACTTAATATTGGTCGCTGACGTAATCCCAGTAGGTTCGTGCGCAATGCTAAATTTGCAACAAGTTCAGGACAGTCAATATGGCCATTTGCGACACCCATAAGCATAGTTATGTCTCCAATATGACGCCTCATGTCCAGAGGAAGGAAGTGGTATCGTTTACAGCGGTGCTCATAGTCAACTGAGTATTGCTGTGCTCTATATAGTCAAGGTAACGTAGAAATGTGCGTATGATATTTGGCAATTTTAACTAAAATACAACAAGCGATATATTGATGAATTATTAGTAACACGTCTGCCTCACCCTTTGGGGATTAAAGTCATGATGTTATGTTTCATAAATATGATACATAAAATGTCACTTACGGGATATCTTTCGTGATTATTTATTATTTTGAGCTCCCGATATTTTGACGCTGCCGCGCTGTTGCAAGCGCCATGATCGCGGGTTGACTGGAGAATGCCGGTGGATGGAAAAAAAATGTTAGGAGCAGACAAATCTTTTTTCTTTCTTTTTTTGGTTTGCCGTTTTATTAGAGACAAAGTCCATTTTGACAGTCTTGACCCAAATCTGCACATAACCTCAGCTACAGTAGGTACCCTCAAAACCAGTTCTCAAAGTTGGACAAACTTCTTTGATTAGTCTGTGGTTCAGTATTACTGCAGTGAATTGATAGACTCAAGGGAGACCACACATTCGTCAATTAAAATGTTAGAAAGAAAAACTTATTCTTTTATAGGCATTTGTAACGACACCCACGGGACTAATTTCACCACATTGATTGAGTACAAATTAATCTTTAGTCTTCTTAAACGGCAATTTTCAATAACCTACTCACAGGTGTCGGTAAGCTATCTCTGTCTGTTAGACGTTTGCCTTACGGACTGATAAAAACAAAACGTCACAGAAAAGCTTTCGTTTATTTATCTATGAATCAAGTATTAGGTAGGTGACGGATGTGATTTATGTTAAGCTAATTTTGAGACGTAGGCATATTAACTGACACTTATTCATAAGTAAGTTCTAGAAAACAGGCCTAGACAAAGACGTTTAGTATCAATTTATCCCATTTAGTCCAAAAGTAAAACTCACTCAATTTGACCATCTGCACTGAGACAGTCTAAGAGCTATGTTTCAATTTTTCGATATAAAGCACTATAAGTAAAAACATTTCAGCTGGTTCTTGGAGAAGGGTCGTTTCCAAATTTTCTTTTGCTACTTCAAACAGCTTATGTACTGTACGTCACCTAAAACAATAATCATCATGTCCCACTAAAAACCATAAATGATATCAAACAAAACAAACGAAAGTACCCATTATCCCTTGCTAATCCCATCATCCCTAACGAGGGAAAAATAATTTAATTACCACGTTTTCACTCGCAACTCGAGAGCTACTCGAAACTGAAGAGATTTCGAGTTCTGAACGAAAAAGCAATTACAATAATGAACCTCAAGGGCGTGCAATAACCAGTTTACAAAGACCTCTCATTTTTTACCCCGTCTTCGGTTTAAAGAGTCTGGTTGCTTTGTACGTGTTAAGATTTTTCATGTTCGCAATCTGTTAAATGCATTGAAGTGGCCTTTGTTGGGTGTTTACGTAATTTATTTTCGGGGGTTTTTCTTCGGACAGGTGTTGTTTCCTCTTGTCGCTGAAGATCCTATTGTTGGACTAAAAGCTCTTAATGATAACGAAGGAATGACTTTATGAAAGGAAATCGCTTGAATTGTGTTGTTAGCACATTTTACGGGGATGCCGAGGCTGGCAAATAAATGGGACAAAATTGCTCTGTGCATGAGGGATTTGAGTTCATAAAATACTAATTCCACGATTCGGGAAAAACATATTTTACACTGTTTTAAAAAGATTTTACGTATCATTCGGTTTTTTTTTCTGTTTTTTTTTATCATTACTTGCGGTTCCGTTTGCATGCTAATCTAGCCTAACCTCCTCCATATGTAGGAGATACGTATGACAGTATAGAGGTCCTAAGTTCATCATCATCATCATCGGCCTATTAATGTTCCCACTGCTGGGACAGGCCTCCTCTCTATGAGAGGGAATGGGCTATATAATCCACCACGCGGGCCCAGTGCGGATTGGTAGATGTCACATGTCTTCGAATTTATGGTTCTAGGACATGCCGGTTTCCTCACGATGTTTTCCTTCACCGTTTTGAGAGCAGCGGTGATGTAATAAATTACACAAAATAATGCGCCTGCCTGGGTTCGAACCCACGACTTACTGAACGTAAGTTGGAGCCGCCACCACTGGGCCACCGCTGCTCTCGCTAAGGGCGCGAGGTCGTAAGTTAGACGGACTAAAAAGTCATAGGTCTCAAGTTCGAACCCAAGGCAAGCATCTTTGATTTTTCAGATTCATGTGCGTATTTTATAATTATCACTTGCTTCGATGAAGGAAAACATCTTGAGGAAACCGGCATGCCTAAGACATATTCTTCAATGGTATTTTACAGCCAGGTCTGAGGTCCACGGGTGGCCTAAAAACTTTGACGCCAGGCTAGGCAACTAGCTTGTCGTGCGGTGGCCCACAGGGATCGGTTCTGGGACCGCCCCTGTGGAACATCGGTTACGACTGGGTGCTGCGCGCCGACCTCCCTAGTGGTGTCAGCGTCGTTTGCTACGCAGACGACACCCTGGTGCTGGCACAGGGGAGGTCGCACGAGGCGGCGGCCGAAGTGATGACACGCGGGGGTATCCATCGGCGTCGAGTCGACGTTGAAGTACCTAGGACTCGTCCTCGACAGCCGGTGGAACTTCGTGGAGCATTTCCGACGTTTGGCCCCCAGGCTGGAACGGACCGGGGCTGCCTTCAGGCGGCTCCTGCCCAACCTTGGGGGGCCAAACGCCTCCTGCCGCAGGCTCTACGCGGGGGTCGTGCGGTCCATGGCCATTTACGGGGCCCCAGTGTGGGCGCGTTCTTTGAGGCGGCGAGCCGCCCACTATCTGAACGCGCCCCAGAAAGTGGTGGCCGTGAGAATGGTCCGTGGATACCGCACGATCGCCCGCGAGGCGGCGGGCCTGCTTGCCGGATTGCCGCCATGGGATCTGGAGGCGATAGTCCTCGCGCGCCTACACGAATGGCGCGCGGAGGCACTACGCCGGGGGGAAACTCCGCTGCCGCGGCAAATTGCCGTTCAGCGGACAGACCTCCGGCGCGATCTCATGGCGACATGGAGAGAGCGACTGTCGCAACCCCGTGCAGGGCACGCCACGATAGTGGCGGTAAGTCCCCTCTTTGAGGAGTGGCTTGAGAGGCGCCACGGCGCCCTCACCTTCCGCCTGACGCAGGTCCTCACAGGACACGGATGTTTCGGGAGGTACCTGCACCGAATCGGGCGGGAGGAAACGCCCGGGTGTTTCCACTGTGAGGATCGACCGGAGGACACGGTGGAGCACACGGTGGAAGTCTGCCCTGCGTGGGCGGAGCACCGCCGTGTCCTCGTAGCGGCGATCGGCGGCGGCGACCTCTCGCGTCCGGCCCTGGTTCAATCCATGGTCCGGAGCGAGACGGAATGGGAAGCCGTCACCTCCTTCTGCGAAGCAGTCATGCTGGCGAAGGAGGTGGCGGAACAAGAGAGGGAGAGAGCCTCTCTTCCCGGCCGCCGCGGGAGACGCACCGGGCGTCGGGGGCCACGTGGTGGCTACCGGCCACCGTAGATGCGGGCCTGTGGACGGTTAGCTATGGGCTAGCTAGCCGTCCGTCCGTCTAGTGACGACAGGCCGTGTCGACGGCGCGTTCGTGTTCCACGCGCGCCTCAAAGAGATGTCAGCAGAAGAGAGGGGCCCGCAAGGGCCGAAGCCTGCCGGGGTTGCGGGACTGTTCGAAAGAGATACCGCGGCCCCGGAACGTAAAGGGCGAGGAAGGAACATGGATGGATTTTAGTCAGTAAGAGTCTGACACTCCCTCCCGCTCCGCCCAGAGTGGGAGAAGTCATTTGATGATTTCCCATCCTAAAAAAAAAAAAAAAGGCTAGGCAACTAACCACACGATAAAAAAAACTGAATCCCTACGTGCTATGTAGTCTTTAGCTTTCAAACCATCGCTTAGGTCCTATCACTGCTTCAAAAAGTTCACAATTAAAAAGCTTTCCTAATCTACTTGGAGTGCATGCTCAAAATAAGTAGGTGCAGCGACAATTTTCCAATGAAGCTGTAACCGATACAATTCCAGTATCACCACAAACGAAAGGACTCTTTAAAACCGAGAGTATAAAGCTCAAAATCAGGGATTTTAGCATTGAATTAGATGGAAATCGCGTAACTGGAAGCGACATATTTATGGTCATTGAACGAAATTTAAAGGCAATGATTTCCAATAAATGTCGATGGTGTGTCACAGTGCTAGGTTTTATTATTTTAAGGAGTTCTCTGAGCTTTTTAGAAAGATACTTTATCTTTAAAAGCGGGAATGCCAAACCGTACATCATAAGCCTATAGCGGCCCACTGTCTCTTACTGACTTGCTTCTCTCCAATTGCAAGCCATTCAACAAGATTATCAGTAACTGTTATCCAACTGCTACAAACTACCCTGCTAGATCTTCTCCCAAATCAACCAGAGGAAGTTCTGCTTTTAAGAACACGTCCACTCCAACGATCAACGGCTCTACAGTTAATATGGACGACCCATTGCCACGTGAGTCGTGATCGTCAGAAACGCACAGTGATTGGCAAAGCCACTGATTATTCTTTGTTAGTCAAAATCAAATCAATTATTTCACGTAGGTTGACAAAACAAAGACAATAACGAAATGTAGCCCACTCACCAGATATAAAAAACTGTGAAAGTACTGTAGTTACCCATTACAAAGCGTAGATTTATATGGAGAAGAAAGGGCAAGAAACTCCATGAAAACTCTTTTAAATCAGAATATACATAAATACTTTTAAATTGTAAACATTATCCAATTTTCAAGTGTTTAATTTTATTTTTTAATTGTAAACGTTAAAATCCGTGTTGTGTTAGTTTTAAATGAGTTTTCGATACAATGTAAAAATTGTTTATGAAATGACTTCTAAATGATAAGTCCTCTCCACATATCTTATTTTTGCTGTGCCCGACAGGGTCCACGATTGTCTCTAAATATATGTATACCACCTAAACCTACATTGTGGAATGCAATAAAGTATTGAGTTTTGAGTATTGAATAATATAACAAAATCTTGGTAACATGTAATCTTGGTAGGTCAAATCTATACAGTCAGCTTGCCGATTCCATACCCTCTACATCCGCACTAGTGCTCCAAGTTACTTTTCACGCGAACCAATTAGGGGAAGAATTGATGGCCAATAAACGATGGAGTGCACCCAACAGCACGACGAAACGGGAAACAATTTCAACCAATTTCCATTTCCATCTCGCTTTCGAACAAAAAGTTAGGTGGGTGTGTTTGGGACGAAACTGCACGGCTGCCGGAAAAGAATAGTGGGGTGTAAAATTGGTATAATTGGATAAATGGGCAAATGTCTATTTTATGAAAAAGTAATACAATGGGATTAAATGAACTTAGGATGCATTGATGGTTTTAATGAGGATTACCTCAAAGCCATATTTGTTACGGTCTTGAATTATATTTGAACAACATACAGTCTGACATTGACTTCAAGGACTAAGTGCGGAAACCTAAACTCCTTGTAGATGGACACTGACCGGCAGATGTATAACGTAAGATTTGAATTTCGCGGACTATCCTGGCGTTTCTTTTTCGGATGGGAAATCATTAGATGACTCCTCCCGCTCTGGGTGGAGCGGACTTTTACTGACTAAAACCCGTCCATGTTCCTTCTTCGCCCTTTATGTTCTGGGGCCACGGTATCTCTGTCGAACAATCCCGCAGCCCTAGGCCTTAAGTCGTTTTTTGAGTAAATTTCTTACTAGCACTTTGGAAAAGTGCCTCATGCCTGGTTGATGGCGATAGGTTTAATTACGTACGACTTAACGTAAATGGTGAAATGTGGTTAAGTACAGAGAGAATTGAGTTCTTGAGTTTGTGTATCCCTTTGGTGAAAGCAGACGTATTGCAGAATAAAAATTTCAAAGTTCTAACTTCTTCGATCGTTTATCTTACACATATTAGGTTCATGAATGAAGTAACGTATATGAGCTTCGTCATACCAAGTGTCTCGTCATGAAACAAAAACGGAAGGTAATAACAAATCTTAGATTAAAAATTAGATTTAGATGACATGAAAAACCATTCATTGTTCCCTTTTTTCCACCCCTTTTCTTCAACCCTCACCTGGCCCTAAAAATCAGAGCAAGTACTAACAAAACACTCAAGACTCAGCACGCATACAAAGCACCTGCACATATTTCACCCCGCTGGGACCAAACTCGTTACGTCTCAGTTAAATCAGGACAACCCCGCCAAATTCAGAAGGTCATAAATTGACACAATTGTTCCCTGCGGCCGGGGCTTCGCGAGTTATTAGCATAAATAGCCGCTTACTAAGCTAAACGGGACATGACGGGGCGTGATGACTCCCCTGTCTTGGAAGAAAAATATTGTTTAACTTGGTAACTTGGAGAGATTTTCATCTGGGCTGAGGAAATGAAACGTATAAGGTGTTTATTTTGTAGATTTAAAAGACTTAATAAAGGTTTTGACTGGTACCTACCTTTTTTTTTTTAATGCTGCCTTTTCGATATCCAAACTTTATGTCATTATAAAAAATAGAATGAGAAAGACAATGAGAAAGTCAATGAAACATACAAAGTCACCGACTTCCAAAAGTAAAGTTATTACAAAGTAAGTTATTATTAAAGTAAGTTATACTTTTTTTGTGTTGTTTGGGAGTCGATTTTTTTTACAGATTTTATTTTTATTTGACCCTTTTTAGTTGCAGTATAAGTAAGTACCGTATGGCAAGTACCGCACAATATCTTGTCATACATTTATTTTTACATTGTAACTAGAAGTTATTAAGGGACCATCATGAAATCAACATAGCTCTAGAAGAAAACCGGCGGAGCATGCGTTTTTCATACAAACGTAATACCAAAATAATTCGTAAAAAAAACAAATTCTTCAGAAACTGTGTATTTATTTCGATTGGATTACATAATATCTAGGTTCCCAAATTTATTATTATGAATGGACATTGATTTAAACAAGAGTTATGAGAAAAATAAGTTTTCTATATAAATTTTAAATTCCTCATATCTCGTCTAAATATCATTGTCCTTTCAAAATATATATTTGGGAACCAAGATATTGTGTAATCCAATCGAAATAAATACACACTTTCATAAGAATATGTTTGGTTTACGAATTTTTTCTATTCTCCTGTATCAACCGTCACGCTATCATTTACTTCTTTTTCTTTCATATCATTCTACATACAATCCGTCAATCGTTGCCTCGGTCTTAATAAAAAAAAACTTCAAACCGTAAGTAAAAGTTTCAGTTTCAGCTCAGTTTCACTGAAAAAAACTAGGAATTTTTCATCTCGCGGGAAAATTGCGACTCATTTTTCTCTCTTCTCTTATTTTTCAGTTCTCGAAAGTATTAATTACCTAATGTTTTATCCGCTTTTGAATCATTAGCTTTACTTTCATAGATAAAATGGAATGAGAGAAATACTGAACGAGAAACTTCCAACTGATCTTCTCATTTACGTATATTTGTCCTACCAAGGGTCATCTTATTACTACGAGTATGTTACAAAGTATAGATAGGCAGTCGTTTCGGGTATGAAGCCATTCAGCTGCATCTGGTTAGACATGGAAGCCGACCAAAATAAATAATTTATAATTACAACTTTAATCAACATTAGATCAATGTGGTCTCGACTCCCGAACTAGGACACCTGTAGGACAAGGGTCGGGGTTTCTCCGGTGACATAAGTCTAAGTAAAAGCTTAGGCAGTGCTTATTGCAACTACAATAAGAATCGCCAAAAACTTTCAGTAAAATAAAAGGAAAATAGAATTGAAAAGATACTTAATTCGGAAAAGTAGTTAGGAAAAACTTTTTTGCAAAAAATAAAACCGACTTCAAAAAAAAACCAAAAACGTGAAAAATAACTTTAGCTTCTGAAGTCGGTGACGTTTGTTTGATTGATTTAATTTTTTTGTCACCGCCTGTTGTGTTGTTGTGTTGTGTAAACAATAAACATCCAAGCGATTGCAGCAATCACGACAGATTTGCTGTCTATTATTGAAGAGTTCCGTTCCATATCTCCGATCGTGATCAGATCATGACAATATTTCTATGGGACCAACTTGGAAGTATACCCTTTCAGACAAAGAATTTTTCAAATCGGTTAAGGCGTCTTCGAGTAATCGGTGAACATACATAAAAAAAAAAAATACATACAGTCGAATAGAGAACCTCCTCCTTTTTGGAAGTCGGTTAAAAAGACTTTCTACAAATCAGGAACACGCAGCGCAGTGGTCGTCTCATTTGTAAAGTAAGTAGTACTTACTTGCAAAATTGAGTTTTAAATTAAGTCCCGACAAGGATTTTTTAAATCTCCTAAACCTCCGTTACCTAATTCTGGTGACCCAGTGACGTACATACAAAACCCTTGACTTTATAGGCTTGACTCAGATGACAAGCATCACCATAAAACATATACAGCACCTAATAAACTCTTTCATCACAAAACCGATCCTGAAAAAACTCTTTCGTTTTATTATTCGCTACACCTGTACAAAAACTGCCACCACGCCATAAAACTCCGTATGTAAAAAGGCAAAAGTAATTCATATTAGGGTGGAGAGAGTTTTATTCGGGCGACCGGCCCGCCGCGTTGAAATCCGGAATGTATCCGGTAAGCCGGGCCCTGATTACTCAGCGATATTTAAAGCTGATTTGATCGCTTAAGCGGATCCGTTGGGCGGCCATTGTCTCGTCAGCGTCTACCAAGTTCTGGGGTAATAAAGGGGACATAAAGGTGGGATTTGGAGGTAGTTCTTTCGGATTTGTAGGTACAGACTGAAATTATTGATAGATGAAGTATGTAGATGCTTCGATTTTGTCAAAAGAGTTTAATTTTAAGCCAGTGCCTCGGTTTAGCGGTCACTCTGTTGCTCAGCATAAGGTCTCGTTTGATTCAGGTCATGAAAAGTGTAATTGACGATTGATAGATTGATCGTTAGCGCAGTGGCTAAGCGAGTCGCGCCCGGAACTTTTTGTATGACCTACAAGTAGTTGTTTGGGTTTGGTTGTTTGTGTGAGTTTAAATGTTTATAAACGCAGCAATGAAACAGGAGAAACTAGAGTCAACTTAAAAAAAAACGCAGTAGCAGCCTCAAGTCAGAATTTGTGCATTCTTCAACCTTCAAAAATAGGGTCACCAAAACCAATTTTCGTCAAAACAAAGACCTTTTCGCAAGGCATAGATTCGTGCCACACACCCATACATAAATCATCCTTATGTTCAACATAGCATATCAAACTTGTAACAAATCACACCTTCACAAGGATCTCAACACCCGCCTACCTACCTACCTACCTACCTACCTCGGGTACTTCCGTACCGTCAGCACACCTCCGTTCATTTCCTGCTCCTATCTCTGCTGCCACCTGCCAGTTTACACGCAAAACACCCATATTTTCCTATCAATACCTCTTTCTTTACCAACCCCCGGGGGAAAATAAACTCAGATGCTTTAAGTCTAAGGTTGATTTCCGGATGGGAGTGTTCGGTCATGAAAATTGATGGTATTAGCAACATATGGCCCGGAATGAGTTTTTGCATGCTACCTGTATAGTTTGGTGGATTCTCATTAGCAGTTGAGCAGTTTATTTGGGTTTATTGTTATTTATTTTTTGGTTAGCCCTTGCTTGGTTAACTTTGAAAGAGTTGCGTAGTGAGCTAAATGAACAACCCCAATACAATTATTTTTCCCAAAATGGATCCAGGATGATGAATGACTTCCAAAAAGGATGATGAAATGCATAATTTTATTCTGGTATGGCGGTATTTTCATACAAGCCTAAAAACTTGATTTCTTAGCACCATGATGTTAGTTTCTGAACTATGTTCTTATGGGCTTGCCGCATCGTTGGCAACTAGGCACGCCACAAGAATAAAATGTGCATTATTTCAAAAAAGGAAGTCCATACTACTTACTAACAAGACGTTCTAGACGTTTATTCATATGGACGTTTGTTTGTAAGCTCTCTTCTGTCTTCTACCAACCTTAACTATACCATATACCCAAAACGTAAGGTGCACTCTTCAGCTTATCCATCTAATGCAACCTTCATTTTATTAAAGGCGTAGGAGTTACTTATAAGCATTGGCTTGTGAGTCTAGTATTTAGCAAGCGCCACCTCTGAGTATGACGCCCTGGGTTTGATTCCCAGGTAAGGCAAAATTTTGTTAATATTTTCCATCAGAAATTTCTCAGTAGCCATGAGATTTACATAAAAGGAAAAAAATTGATGTAGGTGCTATAGGCTCTACCTAACCCTTTGAAGATTACGGCCGTGATGTTATGGTTCTGCTTACTGTTCGTCGCATCATCTACTAACTCTATTGACCAACTAAACACACTTGGCGCTAATTACTAACAGATGACGTCATTACACGTAATAAATCGTCAGCCAGCGCAATGTACTGCATAGCGTCATTATTGCCTCGCCGGAGAGTAGTGTTGCCCAAAATCAGTCTTGGTCTTGCAGTCTTGGTCTTGTTCTTGCATTTTTGCAAGACCAAGACCAAGACCAAGACCAAGACCGACGTATTGTAGCAAGACCAAGACCAAGACTGAACCCTGCAAGATTTGAGCAAGACAAGACTAAGCCTGCAAGACTCTTGAGTCTCGCAGTTAAGTCAAACTGAGATTTGGGCGTTATTAAGTAGGGATTTGGTTTCAATCCCGATTGTGAGAGTCGTTCCCCAGTATCAAAACCGTATCGTCATAACACTAAAAGGTATTGTATTGATTATTATATTTCGACTATTTATTAAGTAGGTAGCGTGTTACTCACAAATTTATGTTCCCATGTGATGAAAATGTACTTACCTAACATAATTTTCTGGCAAAGTTCATTTCATACCTTGTAGGTATATCTACCTATAGTATTATATTATGCTTGTCTAATGTCCAGATCTAACATTAGTAGGTTGGTAAACATTTTGTAGGTACTTATGTTCCAAAGTTTATGTTATTCTTCTATTCAGCAAAATTTAAAACTAACAGCGAGTCGAGTAGGTCTAGTAACAGGTTTTAGGCCAGCCAATGTTATGGAACAGATGCCAGCACATCAAGCTACTACAATCTGCCAAATTTCTATAACAGATTTTCAACTTTATCGCTAAAGCATTAAGGTTCATGATTGATTGGGAAAATTTGACGTTCCGCGAATAAACCGTTGGTCGGTCGGTGTATTATGTACCTACTTACTTGATCATTTACCGACATAGACGCCGCAGTGTATCAAAGACTGCAACAAGTGTATCACACAGCATTTGACACTGTTTGAGCGCCGCATGCGTCGCCACAGAGTACGGACAGAGGCACACAATATTATTACCTATTTTGGTAGGGACAAGAGTATAAAACTAAATGACCTTGAAGATGTATGTAAATAGCAATAGGCTAATAGGTATTTGCAAGTAGTCTTGTCTACATTATGAAATATATGTAAACGGGTATTTATCCCGAATTTTACCTTTAATATAAGCCCGACGTTTCGTCCGTTTTCCGTTTAGTCTAGTCTAAGTAGTAGAGTCTCGCAAGACTTGCGAGACTCTTGCTGCAAGACCAAGACCAAGACCAAGACCAAGACTGAGAGCGCAATACCAAGACCAAGACCAAGACCAGGTGTATTGACGCAAGACCAAGACCAAGACTGGCTAAGGTCTCGTCTTGGTCTTGCATTTGGGCAACACTACCGGAGAGGTGGCAATTGTAAGTTCTGCCTTTACCCTTCTATATGTAGCAAACTCTCTAAGGCGACACTGTGGCCAAACTAACATCTGATGATAGACCTCTTCAGTTTTCTAAGAAACTGCAACCCATTCATCCATATTTTCGAGTTGATTGTACATACGCTCCAGATCAGAAGTGATACCAGTAAATGACAGCTAAAGTTAGCTTAGCTGCTTTTGACATAGGTCAAAAGCAGCTTCAGTGGCGTTTATTCAACCAGTGATCGACAAATTCTGATATTTGGCGACAAACGACTAATCAGCGATTAATTCTTTGTGTTATCAAAATTAAAATACCTGATGGTGGCCAAGCCAGTGTCAATCACACCAAAATAGCAATTAACAGAAACAGTAAGAAACGCACTTTTACTAAAAAATAATGCTACATGAATTGATTGTCGTGTTGATCAGCAAAAAGTGGAATTGCTGTTTAGCACGCTCCAGTGCCTAGTGACGCCTTGTGCAAAGTCCAATGATAGGTCATTCTACGATTTTAACACAAATTGTCACAATATTATCACTATAAACGTGGTCGATATCGCGTCGCTATTGCAAATTGAATACGTTACAGGATACACTGACGCAGCTATCGTACCAAAGTGCTAAACATTAGAGTAATACTAGCGTTTACTCGGAATAGAATTCTATAATAATAATAATAAATATTGCTGGACATTAACACACAGCGCCACCTAGTGCCACACTAAGCAAAGCTTGTGTCGTGGACACTAGATAGTTGATATACTACATATATACTTTTTTTTTGTAAATACATACTTATTATACATATAAACATCCATGACTCGGAAACAAATGTCCATGCTCATCACACAAACATTTGCTCCTACCGGGATTCGAACCCAGGACCCTAAGAACGTAAGGCAGCGTCACTACCACTACGCCATTCGGGTCGTCAACGTCTGTGGGAATCGACTGCCAGTAAACCTTTACTGAATGTTGAGCAATACCAGTACCTACTTACTTATATTGCTCAACATTCTAGATAAACTATACATTTAACATATGAACATTTAGTCTTTTCAGAAGTAAGAAGCCATCAAAAATGTCAAACGTCAAATGTTCAATTTGTGAAATCCCCAAAGAATTTCACAAATTGAACATTTGACGGAAGCACAAATCCAGATTACACGGCAGCTGATGAAAAAACCCAGTAACATTTAGCCCCACCCGGGAATCGAACCCGGGACTTCATGTTCAGCAATCCTGATTGCAACCTTTGTAGTAACGAGGCAGTCGGTTACGTAAGACGATGCAGATCCCGTACGTGCGTTGATTTAATATTGAGAAACATATACTAAATATACTTTTTGAGTTTATTCCAAACAATGTAAGTGAACGTTAACTCCTTCATGTTAAACTAAGTCGCTTTCAGCAACGTCTTACTTCAAACTGGGATACTTTAAATGCACCAAACGTTGCAGGCGTCTTCACTTTCGTATGCAGCGCAGCTGAGATGACGCAGAACTTTAATCCTGGATGCTCTTATTATGTTCGCTTTATAAAAGCCAGTAAGCTAACAATTGCAGAAATATAAGTACTCGTATATATGTCACCGTACAATTGTCAAACAAGTTATATTACAATATAACGTAATTCTCTCTAGCGATATTGTAAACTCTCGAAATATTGTCAACTGAACATACGGAAGTATCTCTGCCCCCATAATCGGGACTTAGGGCAGCCCCCGTTAGATTAGTTAGGTTCCTTTAAACCCTGCACTCGGAAATAGGGGTTCCGCGAAGCGGGGCTCTGTCGACTACGCTTTTTAGGGGAATTTAAAGTGTTTTAAGGTTAGGTTATATTAATCGGTATTTCTCAGGAATCGTACATTATCTTTCATGAGAGTGGTACCACTGGGCAAGGGGGACCCCTCCTTCCCTCCACACCGCGTGAGTTGACTACCATTGCATGCATTTCACGAAAAATAATGCGTTTTATTGTAAGCAGTATGTTCGTTTGACAATAATTCGAGAGTTTACAATATCGCTATAGAGATTACAATAATTATAACGTGTTTGACAATTTTACGGTGACATATATAACTTACTAAATGATTGGATATAACAAATGGCGGAAATGCGGTTGGCGCAATGGCTAAGCGAATGGTTCGATACCCACACGGAAAAAAAATATGGCAGTTGTTCCGTGTTTAGCTGTTTTTGTATGTGAGTTTTTTGTGTGAGTTTAAATGTAAAGCAGTGGTGGTCCAATGGTGGCGGCCCCGACTTACGAACAGTAAGTCATGGGTTCAAACCCAAGCAGGCGCATTACTTTGTGTAATTTATTTCATCACCTCTGCTCTCAAAACGGTGAAGGAAAACATCGTGAGTCCAACCGTCATGTCTTAGAACCAAAACATTCGAATACATGTGACATCCATATACCAATCCGCACTGGGCCCGGGTGGTGGATTATGGTCCATTCCCTCTCATAGAGAGGCCTGTGTCCCAGGGCCAGCAGTGGGAACATTAATAGGCTGATGATGTTGATGATGAGTTTAAATGTTTGGAAACGCACCCACGATTCAGGAGTTTCTATTGTGGCGTAACGTGTCATCATCCTTACTTATGTCTGCCTCTAACTAAAATCCATCTGGGTCAATGTCCTGTCACTTTAGTGGGCATTATTGAATGCAAGTTAAATCCCACTACAAAAACAATACCATAATACTTTTCACGCGTTTCCTACGTCATAATCGTGCTCATGTTTGTGTCCGCGTCACCAGGGCTGTTGTGACGTCATAACTCAACGGGAGGCCGCTCCCCGCTGGACGAGCACGCACAATCCGACGTGGGATGTAAACCATACCACATACGATGGGAAGGTTGTAAATTACTTTTCAAACATAGAACAAATGGGACTCGTAATTTAACCCTTCATTTCTTACTTACCTGTTTCTTTAGACAGCATGTCAAGTTTGGTATAAAATCTTATAAGGAATATTTTTCCCGCTTAACTTATTTGCAGATCACTAGGATTATAAAAAAAAGTCCTCCGCAGCGTCTGTCTGTTCGCGATAAACCCTAAAAATCACCGATTTTCATGCTGTTTTCACCAATGGATAGAGTACTTCTCGAGAAAGGTTTTAGTATTTAATTTATCGCGGGCAAAGCCGCGGGCATCATCTAGTGAGGAATAAACTGAAAAGTTACGTTACTCATCCCCTTTTAAAAGTGAAATATGAATCGAATTTTATGAAGAACAACGTTAAGACTTCATAGGTATAGTAAACGGATATTATTTTCTAGAAATATCTTTCATGACTTAAAATATAGTCATTTCACGAAAACACCATACCACAGATATTATAATACTTCGTACCATACGAAGGCGAAGTAAGTACGTGACGCATCATCATTAATCGACGACGCGTTACCATTCTCCCGATATTTCAAATGTGACTTCAACCGTGGAGGTTTTAAGAGGTTCCCGATTTTATATGAGCTCTATGTTTCCTACCGTCTCGTTTGCCTAATGGTCACAACCGGTCTTTTTCGATTCCCGGGTCGAGTAATATGTTATTGGGTTTTTCCATCATTCCTCATTAGCAGTTTGGTGTTTGGATGTGGAACCGGTTGACGGCTAACAACCTCGCCTCATGTTACATAGGACTGAAACTTAACTGGTGAAAAAGTGGGTGTGCTATACGTAGCTACACCTCGGTATAATTCGTCGGGGATTACTTACGTGGTGTTGTATTTTATGTTTATCTTCCCTACTGTTCTTAATGTACTCTTACACCTCTTTTTGAGCTTGGCAACACCAACAAAAAAATGCGACAGTTGTTTCGGGAATATTGCTTCTAATTGCACCACATATTTCACATTTCTCAATGATGTCAATATAAGTTGCCGTATATCCAATCGGTTTGGAAACTTTATTCAACTTTCTCTCTATCGCGCTTGTCATTTTTGCGAGAGGAACTGGATGGCACAGCCGCTAGTTTTTTTTTAAGTTGCTCCATATTGCTGGACGTATCTATGGAAACAGGTTGCTACATGTTGCAATCACCCTAAATTGCTTAATTTATGCGTGACGTCATAGTTGACGAGAATTGACCAAGATTAAAGTTACTCGTGTAAGCGCATCTTCATGTTTTTTAACTTGTGTCAACCCCCATTATCACCAAACAGATAATCCAAAAAGATAACCCCACCATGCCTTCCATATCACCAACTTAATCCACCAAAAACTAAAACAACAAAAAAATCTTAACCCCCTCACTAACAAGCATCAACTACGAAGCAATAAATTAACTACAGATAGAAATCGTTCGGTAACAAAAGAGTGACAATGGCTGGCGTCCAATTAAAGGAGATGGCTGTTGTTTATCAGAGATGATGATCATCACGCGAGCAAGCACGGTGGTCTGTGTAGGAGTGGGAGGTTCGGGCTTTATGGCTTATGGAGCTTGAAATAGCTCAGTGAGGTTAGACACAGTAAATGCATTACATTAAGGCTTCTTGCAATAAAAGCACTCAAATAAACATAGAGGATAATTTTAAACGAAAATCTGTTTGCTACGAAAGTGATTCCTAAACGATTTATTGATGAAAACGTTCTATGTTAATGTTCGGACTTATAAGAATAAGAATAAGAATAATTTATTTAAAAGAAGAAGGTTTACAAAAGTATACATTTAAGTGCAGTAGAGTTATTTTTAACAATTGTATAATTAGTGCTTATAATTAAACTACAATTACAATATATAAAACAGTTGCTGCCGTTGCTGGTAACGAAATTGTCAAAACAAATGTTATGATAAGAGGTTAGCGTTTTTGCGTCGTTTTCCTATGCACCGTGTATACTAATATTATAAAGTGGTAACGCTAGGAGTTAATCTCTGAAACTTATCATCCAATTCCGAAAAAAAATTCACAGGGAAGCTTAGAAGCTTGCGGGAAGACGCTATTGAGTAAAACTTTCATCTTTGGATCCAAGCAAGGCGTTGGAAATTACCATAACATTTTTTTGTAACTCACTCCTAGACGGGAGGTCTCCACTCCGTTGACTCCGTCCACTTTTAACGAACCCGTATGTCCTCCTAATACAACAACCAGCCTAAAATTTTCCTGTCTGCAATTAAAATAATAAAACTGGACTAGAAGCACTTCAATTGGACGCCAAGCACAAGACAACAATAACAAGTATGTTTTTACAAACAAAAAAGTACATATGTAGTATTTCAACTATCTGGTGTCCACGACACAAGCCTTGCTTAGTGTACTTTTGGCACTAGATGGCGCTGTGTGTTAATGTCCAGCGATATTTATCTTATTTATTTATTTATTTATCTACCAGAAATTAGAGCCCATCCAGGACCAACCAACTCTCCACAAATTACTGTAAAATCAATCAAAGTTAACCAATAACAATAGCTAAAGTTTCATGTAAAAACAACATTGTAACAGCGGCAAGTTTAATATCAAATCGAGGATTGATAGCAAAACATCTGTTAGACTGTAATTGCTCAAGTTTCTAACAGTTTTGACTGTAGATAGCGATGGTAGGGTTAACCATTGCTCTTAGCTATTTTAAATTTGAAGGGGTATTTCGTGGTAATACGGGATTTACGAAGTTATATCCATGTATTATTCTTATAATTTAAAACTGCGTGTCAAATAGTTTAGTCTCGTTTCATGATTACTGAATCATGAAACGAGACTAAACTAAAATGTAATCCAGAAGGGTTACATGACTTCAATAATAGCAGAAACAGCAGCACAGCTACTGTTAGTCTTCTTGGTTTGTCTATCTGAATCTGGTGGTGACTATGACTATTCCAATATCCCCCTAAAAATGCAGCCAAAGTTACTACTGCGGTATCACCGAGGACACCGTGGACGTGGCAAAGTTTTGGGCAAATATAAACTTTATATTAAATACTGTCGTATCAGCGACATGAAGTTGAAGTGCCTGACGAAAGAGTCAGTACCTAGGACCTAGCAGTACAGTACTTTAACAGTTTTCTTTTAAGTTCTATAATAACCATTTATACACATATCTATAATTACAGCAGAAGAACTTAATCGTCCATCTCACAAATTGATGACAACCAACCCTACGGCAACCATCCACTCCGAACCCACAAGTTTCTTATACAAATTGACGACCAAATCTCTAGTACAATATTCTTATAACAAAAAGCTACATGCATACAAGGGGCAACCCTACGCGATGGGTACAATTGCGGTGAACTGTAGCCCCCGGCACGCGGGCTACCGAACGCTTCACACGGATTCTGAACGTACAACATGAAGCGATCGTGTCGACAAGATTTAGGATATTTGTGGCTAAAATTTTATATTTTTGAAGAGTTTGAACAATGCATATTTTAAAAGAAAAAAAAAGAAAGCAAGTCGAGTTTAACTAAAAATTATCATTACCGACTCCAAACTACAGTCAGCCGAAATAAAAACCATTTGTATGAATTATGTTATTTCTATTTCGCTCGGGTCGATCTTTGGGTTAAGCCGTGCTTGCCTAGGTTGGTCTGTGGATGGGTGACCACCCTTACATGCCGAGTTACCTCCGTGCCTCGGAAAGCACGTTAAGCTGTTGGTCCCGGCTGTCATTTGTTCATCTTTGACAGTCGTTACAGGTAGTCAGTGGGCCAAAAAGTCTGACAACCAGTCTTACCAAGTGGTATCGTATTACCCAGTATTAACTGGGTTGTGGAGGTCAGATAGGCAGTCGCTCTATGTAAAATACTGGTATTCAGCTGCATCCGGTTAGGCTGGAAGCCGACCCCAACATGGTTGGGAAAAGGCTAGGCAGATGATTTATGAATTATGTGATTTCGAAATAACGGTCACCCACGGTTCAGGTCTATTTCTGAGGGTACGTGTCATGGACACGAGAGAAGAAGATTTAAACAGGGGATTGCAAAAGCTTGAATTTCCTTTGAAAAGCCTTTACAAACATAATCCTCATAGTGGGGTGCATTCAAATGGCGTCCACGAGTAGCGATACTTTCGACCTTCCAGACCTTCGTAGAAACTTCCAGTCAATAATCCCAAACATATAGGTCCATAGGTCACTTATAACACAGTCTTCCAGGACTTTTTGACTAATCATGGTGGTGGTGGTAACTGCAAGCCAAACGACCATTCCTCGAGGAAAGGATGCGTTCCAGTCGACGCAGTTTATCGCCGACCCAGTATACCAATAAAAAATGAAAAAGAACCACGCTTATGAACCAAATCGTGTCATCTTAGCTTAAACAAAAATATAAACAATAAAAACCTAAAACTGTTTCGAGACGAAACACATAACAAACAAAAAATCAAATCTTTCTTTTAAAAATAATAGTTTATATGACAAGTAACATGGGTCAAGGGCAGGCAAATAATAAATGATGAGTTTAGATGACAGGAGCTATATCAATAAGCAGTTCACACTGATCGAGAAAAATGTTCCAAAAACTCCAAGAGACAGTGACTTAAAAAGACAAATCGTCTGTATTCAGAACTTCGCAGAACAACTGATTATATCTAAATGGAGTGCCGAACTCGCAACAGCAATTTTTCTTCTCCCCATCCATACGGCGATAAACAGGCGGAAAAACTATGTTCATTTGTGTGAAACTTAATCAAAACTTTATCATAGTGCAGGGATGGAGAACCTAAGGGACGCCTGCCATGAAAAGGCGCCATAGTGAGACTGGGGAACAGGTGTTGTGGCGTAACTTGAGCACAGCCTGCAGTAAATTATAGATAGCGATAGAAAAACTTAAAATGTCACTTATGGGATATCTTCCGTGATTATTATTGATTTTGAGCTCCTATTATTACTTTAATTATAAACCGTGAAAGCTTAAAAGACATTGTTTGAAAGAAAGAAGGAAAGAAAACATATTTATTCGACACATGCCATAACTGCACACAACAAAATATTACTTATAAGTAAAAATCCAAAAAAAAAAACGACACAGTAAAAACTTAAATCGAGACAAAAAAAAAGAGAGAAAATATTTGTTTCGTAATCTATTGATCAATTATCTGGTTGATCTACTAGTTGCAAGTGCTACTGCTAAACACGAGGTTTCGGGTTCGATTCCCAAATTTGGTGAAGTTATACTTCGGCAAATATAAAAATCATGGGTTTTTTGGCTGCCAGTCAAGTGTCTCACTGCTAGGCAAAGGCTTCCCCTTTCGCCTTCCAAACCTCTTTATTTTGTATGATCACCGACCATTTTCACCCCACAACCAAGACCACCATCACCATCAGCACCATCTTCGCCACGGTCTGCATCATTGGTATCGATTTCCTCCATCAGTATTAGTATTATCAGTTCCATATTTATATTACATAAATAATTCAATAAATAGGTACGCAAAGGTTCACCACCCCTGTCAAAGTATACCGTAGCAGTAACAAATAGTCCGGGAGCTGGCAACTATTTGGATTAGCGACATTTGATGGGCCAAGTTGCTAAACAAGGAACGATTTGGATCTGTTCGCGGTAGACACAATAAAATGCAACGATTACTGGCGTCGAGGAAATATCCGCTTTATTTATGTTTATTATGGTTTTATTGGCGATACTACTGGCAAGTTCGGAGGAGATAAAAATATAATGCTGTGCAAACTTTAGCTGCATTCGTGAAGTTGTGTGTCACACATAAGTGTGTGTTTATTGACTGCTCCCGGTCTAGGAACTAACAAAATAGTTTTACAGTTTGAAATGGAATGACATTCAAATAGAAAACGCATTTTGTACGAATATCATTTCACGACCGGTTTTAAATCCATACTTATATGCGAATATGGGGATGTTTGTGAAGAAAGCGTTGAAAGTTTGGTGCTTACTTCGTTTCAAAAATATTCGAGTTGCACTCATATAAAAAACCTGAGGGGGTCTAAAATGGCCGCTTTAGTGGAATCATAATTTGAAATTCTTAAAATGGACTTTATAGTTATGACGATAAAGTCCATTTTAAGAATTTGAAATTTTTGGCGTGATTTATGTTATGATTCTGCTAAAGCGGCCATTTTAGGCCCGCAGGACGCATCAGAAATTCAAATAAAAAGATTTTAAAATCTTTTCCAAACAAGTTACAATATCAAACACAATAATTTATTCAAAAATAACAACGGACGATTGAAATTAAATTTTACTAGTGTCGCTCCATGTCAGCCTATCCCGGGAGACCGGGACATTACTCGCAAATCATTTACGAATAAAACGTCCCGGGTTGAAATAATATGACACGTTATACGACTGGTATTGTCAGGGGGCATATTCCGGGATTGCGCGGGCGTGCCCTCTTTTGTGGATTGTCTCTGTTTTACATTAACGTCACGGTTGTTTTATTTTGTAAATTGTATTGTTATTTAATTGATTTATTTTCGGTCGTTTTTAATAGTTTCCGGGTTTTGTTGATAATGAAAATTAATTACAGCGTAATAATGTGTGTATCGTATTTAAATTAAATGCATTACCATTTAACCCGCACAATTATTTTGATCAGAAGTATTTAGTTTCATTGGTATCCAAATAAAATCAGTACGGTATAGATCGTATATACACATACCAATCTATATAACTTTAGTACTTAATAGCACATCCACCTTTCGCCAGCTATGTTTAAGTCAAGTGAAAGTATTGGGGGCGAGCCCATTGCCTTCAATAGGCTAGTTTCCACCATCAATAAATTGCAAATCTATTTAGTCCGTCAGTTAGAGTATTGGAAAATAATAGACACGTAGTTTTTGTTTTTGTAAATCAACGAATATTGACAAAGATAAAACGCATCAAAACTCGGGAGTGGCGGCTCGTGACGTCAGAACTCATTACGAATGATACCAAACAGTGACGTATTCGTAATTTTAAAAGCGTCGTATTTTCGTCAATTTTGGTTTATATGACAAAACAAAAAACACGGGTCAAATATTTTTTGCTAATCTAAGTGACGGACTAATTAGATTTTTTCAGTTAACCCATAAGCCCATTGGGCACAAATGCAGACTCCGTGGATGATACTGAGAAGTTCTTGTTCTTTATGTATGGGTCTTTGTTACCTGAAATAAATGGTTTATTATTATTAATAACAATTTGCCCGACCCGAGAATCAAACCCAGGACCATCATCACCTACTATTATAATCAATTCATGTAATATTTCCTATAGATTCAATCCTAATATTACCAAACTATCAACCTACTCAATATTTCCACGCTGTCTTCCCACCTACTAACCTAAGAAGGCTTCCTTATACATAAATAATGACCGTAACAAAAGGGCCATAGTGTATAAATTAATAATTAACATCCCGGGATTCACGTGTGGATAATCCCGGGAACGGGACGGGAACGCGGTAATTCACGAACTATGTCGATGCGAGTAAACTGCCAGATTAGACCGCGTACTATGTACAGATACTGTTTGTGGTAGGAATACTACGCTTAGGAGCATGTAGGGACAAATCTTCTGAATATTTTGAAAATCCCTCAAAACTCATCAACACAACTCCACTCACCACATCAGTGATAGCCACGCGATGTGACCCTCGACACGTACATCTGATTTCTTAGATTCATTGTATATTTATTGATCACATGCCCACAGTGTAAAAAGAAATCCTGAAGAAACCAAACTAGCATGCCTAAGAAAAAAATTGCCGTAGTGCCGTAGGACACATATGGAGACAAGAGACATATGAATACTTAAATACGTTAAAGCGACGAAGGAGTTGCAGTCCAGTTGAGGGACGGGAAATGCAACCTTAATAAAGACAACCAAAATTATTATAATTTTTAGAAGAGACCGTCCGATAATCTTGGGCAGTCATCCGGAACCAGAGGGCAGTAAAGACAACCCACAAGGATATACTCTTGCATATACTTATGTCACGTTCGCTGTGGAAGTAGAATCGAAAAACCAAGAGTTAAGTCACGCATCAAGCATGCATTTGTACCACTAAACCTTTGAAAAGTACATCCACATACAACGTGTAAACAACCTCATGACGAAGCGTAAACAACCTCATCGAACGATGGCGAAGCCGTCAACCAAGCATTTTGTACATCAAAGTAACTTTAAGCCTTTAAGTAACAAAAACTATTGCGTATCATGTTTTGTGGTACAACTCAATGTTACAACGCACTCTGAACACTTCTTTATGAGGTTTTTTAAGCCTTTTATAAACAACGTCGTAAATGCTTGCTGAAAATGCAAACGTCATAATTTCCAATTCCATTTTCAAATTATTCTGTCTTCAAAATTCAAAAGCATGGACACTTGATAGTGCTACTTATACACCCTTGTAGGTCCACACATCGGCGGCCACACTCCGTGGGTTTGTCACAGGCAGGCGCCGGACAATGAATTGAGGCCCTTTGTGAGGCATGGACGTGGACTGCGGACGGGCGGACGCCTCTCCTCGATATATCAAAACCATTATACGCCGAAATGAACGGAGTAGACAGTGGACACGGCGACGTCATTTTCGTTGTTTATGGATTGATGAGTTACGGTGGTATTTTGTAATAGGAAGGATATTGATTGAAAACGTGTCAAAAACTAAAAAGCTTCTGGAAAAATCTTTTGGATGTTAATGATTGAACACCTGTAACAGGTTTTGTTCCTTGAATGTTTTACCTTTGGGCTAAATTAGACGGAAAGATTTAACTGAGACAGGCACAGTGAAAACATTAGGAAAATACACAAGAAAAAGACAGAAAAGCGAAACTGCCGGTCGCAGTAACAAGATGAAGTTACTGAACAATGAATATCTACTCAAACATATTTGGAAGTGATAGTGATTAAACCTTAAACATCATCATCTGCCCAGCCTTTTCCCAACTATGTTAGGGTTGGCTTCCAGGCTAACCGGATGCAGCTGAATACCAGTATTTTACATGGAGCGACTGCCTATCTGACCACCACAACCCAGTTAGTACTACATAGGTAATACGATACCCTTGATAAAACTGGTTGTCAGACTTTCGGAGCACTGACTTCCGTAACAACTGACAAAGATCTATTAATGACAGCTGGGGCCAGATATTCAACTTGATTTTCGAGGTACGGAGGAAACTTGGTACGTAAGGAGTGATCACGTGGTCACCCATCCACAGACCAACCTAAAGATTGGCTTCGGCTAAACCTGAAGATTGAACCGATTATTACTTAGCCACGAGCTTCAAACTTTTTTTTTTGGACCTGTATTAACGGGAAAGCCTTTATACTTCTTCATGACAACTCAATCGGCTACGGTTGTAATAATCTCTACTAATATAGACCTACCTTCTATTTCCTTCCATTCTCCACAGAACAAAGCAAAGACATCCGCTATTAAACGAAACGCCGGCAAATGTCACGACTCGCAGTTTTTCCTTTTATTCTTGTCAAAAGAATAATTAGGTCGGTTAATTTCATTAATGAGTCCATTGTAAGAGCCTCACGACGGCTTATTTGATTTGTTACGAATTCAATTTGTTTTAAAAGTCAACGTCATGGAAAAATTACAGTCATTTTTGAAGATTTACCGAGGGGATTGTGTGAAATTTTTTGCGATTGTGGCGAGCCTGAACGTAATTTTGTTGAGCAAATAGAGATAATTAGGTTATTTGTGGAAGGTATCAGACAGAGTCAAATAACATTTCCTAATAAAAAAACATGCAGGGCACTTAAGAGACCCGCGGAGCATGCGTTGTTCATACAAACGTAATACCAAAATAATTGTGAAATCAAACATATTCTTAAGTTATTGTGTATTTATTTCGGTTGGATTACAGAATATAAAGGTTCGCAACACACATATTTTGAATGGACACTGATTTAAACAAGAGTTATGAGAAAAATAAATTTTCTATAGAAATTTAAAATTCCTCATATCTCGTCTTTATATTTATTTATTTATTTATTTATTTAAACTTTATGCACAAAAAGTACAAAGGCGGACTTAATGCCTTGCCTTTTTGCTTTGCCTTGCATTGTCCTTTCAAAATATGTATTTGGGAACATAGATATTCTGTAATCCAATCGAAATACATAAACATTACCTTAAGAATATGTTAGATTTTCATATTATTTTGGTATTACGTTTGTATGAAAAACGCGTGCTCCGCCGGCCCCTTAAGTGGTGCTACGCCGTAGCGGATCGGCTACGAGTGCTACGAAGCGTTTGATGATGGTCACGCAAGTTCCATGATTTTTTGTTCACCCAAAAAGTGCACACGCCTAAAGAAGTTTTCCCTTCAAAAATCAATTCTTCTTCGTGTCGCACGACAATTTTTGTATTTTGTTATCCCATGACTTCGCCATTTCTACCGCGTCATCGGTGGCAGCAAAAGGTTACTTTGGCTGCAAGTTTTTAGGCAAAGAAGGCAGGATAGAAGGTGGAGCATAGTTTGCGACACAGCTCCACAACCACACCCACCTGCTGTTTCATTGAGGTAGCACCAAGCACTGTGACAGACAGACAAGAAAGTGAGATTTGAAAGGGTTTGATTACCCTTTTGGTCGTGAGATTGTGTTACCTGATACGAAACGGGGCACAAATTTTTTAGTTCGACAAATTTCGAAGTACCTAGTTGTGTTTGTAGTTGGTCACAGTTCTACACTAACCTACGTGGTCTGAGTGAACGGAATCCCTTCGACATCGTTTTTGCGACAAACAGTCAGAGACAAAAAACACCAAGAAACTTTTAGCCTTATATTTAGGTGTTCTAAACGATAGAATCGAGAAAATAAACAATTTGTAAAAATAACACAGTTTTGACCTCATTTTTCCTATTTTTCTCAGTTTCCCCTTACGTACACTCTGCAGGATACGGTTTCAATAATTTCATTACAAACAATAGGTGAGACGACCAAAAAAACCTAATTAGTCCGTCAGGTAGATTAATAAAAAATAATTGACTCGTATTTTTTTCTTTTGTTACGTAAATGAAAATTGACAAAGACACGACGTTTTTAAAATTCTCAATACGTCACACCTAGGTACTCGTATAATTTTTAGCTAGTTCTGACTTCATGAATCCACACTCCCGAGTTTTGACGCGTTTTATCTTGGTCATTATTCACCGATCCAAGATGCCAGAAATACAAACAGTTTAAATTCGCTACGTTCAAAACTCCTTCCAGAAAATTCTCTCCATTATTACACGCGCTCCCAACAGAATTCATAGTACGGCCATCACTGTCAAATTATACGATGCAATTTTTAACATTTTAATAATAATGTATTTTAGGTTAAACCGACGAATATTTCGCAGTCGCCTGGTGTGACGGGCAGGCGTATTCTTCTGAAATATTACGTCTCCAACACAAAGGAAAACATATTTTTTCCTCTGGCAACAAAATGTAAGCTGCGCGTTATAATTTTTCACAGGGGACCTTTGGAGACAGTGATTTTTTATAAATGGAACACGTCGCTTTTATTTCGGATAGAGATTTTTTTTTTCAAATTATTCCTGGCTATTACGTGGTGTTTGTAAATAAATACTTTTTTTCTGTTTTCAAAATATTTCGACCTCATTTCGTTTTGGTTCTTGCGGATTTTATATTTATAAATATTGAAAGCTCTGAGACTTTGTGTAGACTGATTATAATTATTTTTTACCCTTCAAATGAAGTTTAATTTGAGCCTTACCCTAATGTGTTCTAAGTTGAATTGTAAGTAATGAATCGAGATACACCACATGCCGCATTATATATTCTGATATTCATGGCTCAAGAGTTCATGTCGGCTTCATTTTGGAGGATTAACAAAGAAAATGCATTCCAACTTTTCTTTTATTCTCAGTTTTGGGAACAGATCCCAATCTTAAGATTAAAGCTGTTTTAAGTTAAACTAGGTACTTTTCGAAGATCAGCGGTGTTATAAATTTGATGCAATCGAGATGATTCAATTCGAGATAATGGCGGTAATGCTAAAAGTTCGGCGGTGTTGCCAGCGCTCGAGTGCCTAGTGGCGAAAACCTTTGTAGAAATACGGTATTTCTATGACTACTAGAGATAATACCGGTTGGAAGTTTTATTAAAGAGACTGAAAAGATTTATTTTTCGACATCTTGATTTTATTATCTTTTTAATAAAAGTAATATTGAAATAAAATGTTCATTATTCTACTATTTAATTTTGAGAACTGACAATGTAATTAAGGTTAATTGATACCAGTTACGATAAAAAATCTTTGAATCTTTCTAAAAGAAAACTCATTTCATAAAACGTCGTAATATTTTACCTTTTATTACTTGAATAGAACACTCGTAGTTCAGATAAGTAGGCATCAAAGATTTAAATCCTTAGATACCAAAAAAAAAAAAAAAAAAATCCAAAAAATATTGTCTCTATTTTGTTAGTGAATAATATTTATCGGGCAATTACGGAGTGTTCCACCAAATTACGTGCACATCTAGCGATGTGAACCATTAGTAATTTAGGGGTTTATGGGTATGATGATCAGGGTGTAGGGTATCCCCCATGATAGAAAAAGGAGAGTCGTCCAACCAGGGCTGCGGGACTGTTCGAAAGAGATACCGTGGCCCCGTAACACAAAGGGCGAGGAGGGAACATGGATGGGTTTTAGTCAGTAAAAGTCTGACACTCCCTCCCGCACCGCCCAGAGTGGGAGAAGTTATTTGAGGATTTTCCATCCCAAAAATAGGGTACCCAACCAGATGAGTATTATGTTTTGATGGGCTACTGCCCAAGATTCAAGTGGATATAAATCGCGAATCAGAATTCTGATGTTAATACTTTATTTGCGTCATAGATGTCGCTGGCTTTCGTTATATCAACTCAATTAATATGTCGGTACACTCTCATGTAATACCATTATCAAAAGCGCAAACACCCTTTCAAATCCCTAGGTCCCACATCAACAGTCGCACATAATCGAAAGCCAATCAGTATCAATAACAATAGTCCATTAATTAACGATGGAAACAATCCATCAGCTGATTACCATCGGTTAATTTACGGCTATTTGTCAACTAACATCAAGGAGTTAATTAATTACGATATTATGTGAATTGATTATATTGGCAGTGTATGTAATAATCGTTTGTTTGATGGTGAAGTTGCAGAACCCCTGGGCATGTCCGCTTATTGCTCTCTGCTTACTGAAATGTACTAATGAAGCTGCAAGGTAAACAACAGCCAGTCACTCCCCAAAAGAGGCATGAGGGTAAAGTGGCATACTAATAGCCAAAAGATGTCTAGAGTTGGTTTGTGTGACCTTTCAAGTTTATTTTGTTTTCTTACTGGACCTTTCTGTAGGTATACATCCGTTTCCTTATATCTTTTAAATCGATATGATTCCGTGGACAATCGTGTGGGTTCAGCGTTTGTTAACTTTTTAGACCTAAGCTACTTGTTAATATTGTAGTAACGTGTAATTGTATTGTATTGTACAACGGGCTAGTGTCCGCAACTCCACGTCAATTCCTCACGATGTTTTCCTTCACCGTTTTTGAGAGCAGTGGTGATGAAATAACTTACACAAAGTAATGCGCCTGCCTGGGTTCGAACCCACTACTTAATTTTCGTAAGTCGGGGCCGCCACCACTGGGCTTCCGCTGTTCATTGTTTTTTGTCCCAAATAAATAAAATAAAATAACGCAGATGAAGTACAGGTCAAACACAACCCCTCCATTTGGGCTTTGCCACAGTCCGGTAAAAAACAATAATGTATTGGATTAACAAAAGTTACAGAAAGAAATGGCTGAGGAACTCGTGGCTATATAATTATAACAGCCACACGAATCGATCTTCAGGATAAGCTGAGCTTGCCTACGTCGGTCCGTGGATGGGTGAACACCCATTACATGCCAATTTTCCTCTGTATCTCGGAAATCACGTTAAGCCGTTAATTCCAGTTGTAATTTGTATATCTTTGACAGTCATTACAGATAGTAGAAAAGTTGTCTAGTCTACTCATTTATCAGCTGGTTTCCAAATCCATCCGCGTTTTAGGCATTCTCTCAAATGCAGCCAACCGCAGCCATTATAGCGGAGGGGAGGTTTCTACCGCGAATACCATTTAAAAATGAAAATTTGGCTACTTGAAACAAAGCAGCAAAGTACGTTGAAATACACTCGAGAGCAATGAATCCGGGTCACTTAAAGAATGTTAAAAATCTCGGAAACTAAAAATGATAGGTTAATGCAATAAATTGTATTTAATAGACAATGTAATACTCCTTAAATGAAAGTAAAAAAAATATGAGTCACCATACATTTTATTAACACAAAATTACATAAAGAAAAAAACTGCTGATCTCTCCTTAAAACAAAAATAGGAAACATGAAATTTTTGAACTTTATTACGATTTTCTTGAATTTTAGTACTTCGTATTGCCTCCTCGTGCTTCCATTACTGCGTTTACGCGGTTTGGCATGCTGTACACCAAGTTCCTTATACGATTTTGGGGAATATTCTCCCATTCCTCTGTGAGAGCAATTTAGAGCTCACGAAGCGTGATTGGGGGAGGGTTTCGTTGTTTTACGCATCTGCCTAGCTCGTCCCAAGCATGCTCGATCGGGTTGATATCCGGGCTGCGCGCTGGCCACTCCATACGAGTAATGTTCATCTCTTGAAGGTAGTCATTCACAATCCTACCTGTATGAGGTCGGGCATTGTCATGCATAAATATAGCATCCTCACCTAAATTGACCATAAATGGACCAACGTGATCATTGAGGATTTCTTCCACATATCTTACGCTAGTTAAAGAGCCGTTTTCTATGATCACCAGCTCTGTGCGACTTTCAGAAGAAATTCCGGCCCACACAAGTACAGACCCACCACCGTAGGCTACTTTTTCTTCGATGCATGCTTGCTTGAATCTTTCCCCTGGTCTTCGATACACTCTGTGTCTTCCATCGTGCTTGTAGAGCATACATTTTGATTCGTCGGAGAACATAACTTTTGACCAATCTTCAATACTCCAATAGTCTTGAAATACGATGCCCACGCTCCAGTTTAGGGCCGTTTGCAGGTCTAAGGGGTTTTAAGTTAGATTCAGCAAGCCGACGTCTTACTGTCCATGCACTTGGGTTACTTCCTCCGAGGCGTCGAAACTGATTTGTGAGTTCAGTTCCTGTGAGAAAGCGATTTCGAAGCATGGTGTTCACCAAGTATCGGTCTTCTCGTGCTGTGGTACACCTGGTTCTGCCCGTTCCTGGTCTGCGTAGGTTAGAACCAGTTTCTTCGTAACGTCGGAGAACTCTTTGTACTGTTGACAGCGACACACCGACAGTCCTGGCTGTATCGCGCTGACTCCGGCCGGTTTCCAGCATTGTAAGTATTCTGGTGCATTCTTCAGGCGTAAGCGACATAATTTCAGCTTGAATAATGAATATAGAGCACTATCAACATGGTTTATGTACCCACATAAATGACAGATTACAAACAAAAGCAAAACCAAATGCTGTAATTTCGTAGTTCCATCTTCGAAAGTGGCCCTTTTTCAAATTTGATTTTTTTATGATATAACTTTACAATAACTAAGAAGTTTTAATACCTTCATTTAAGGAGTATTACATTGTCTATTAAATACAATTTATTGCATTAACCTAGCATTTTTAGTTTCCGAGATTTTTAGGATTCTTTAAGTGACCCGGATTCATTGCTCTCGAGTGTATATCAAATATTCTCATTGCTTCCTCGTCCCGCCGTCTGAAGCGAGACGTGTGAATACCCACACTTTGGACCGTCTGAAACGTCTTTCACGTATACACAATGGCCCACGGCACATCATAATAGCACCTTTATAGAATGGGCCACTTCGGTCACACTTCAATGTCAATCTGCTCTATGGCGAGTCTTTTACAAAAACTGAACGAATATTAAAAACTATTTCCAAAATGAAATGATTGTAGGTTTCTTTTGCTATCGAATTTACTTTAATTTTTGTCGAAATGTCTAAGTTCTGGGCCAACTCAGTACGTAGCCCTCGACACCCTAAGAAGAAATCGAAATAGGTCAGGGAAATTAAAAAAGTACCGAATTCCATAAAAACGCTACCATTTTCTAGATTTAAAAATAATTTGACAAGGTTTTTAATTGAAAAATGCTTTTATAGTGTACATGAGTTTTTGGATTAAATAATAAATATAAATAATAATAAATATCGCTGGACATTAACACACAGCGCCATCTAGTGCCACACTAAGCAAGGCTTGTGTCGTGGACACCAGATAGTTGATAAACTACATATATACCTTTTTTGTTTGTAAATACATACTTATTATACATATAAACATCCATGACTCGGAAACAAATGTCCATGCTCATCACACAAACATTTGCTCCTACCGGGATTCGAACCCAGGACCCTAAGAACGTAAGGCAGCCTCACTACCACTACGCCATTCGGGCCGTCAATATTATATAATTGTATATTTAATTGTATATTTAATTATATATTATATGATTATAAATTGTAAGTTTTGTTAATTGCAAGGTCATTTTAAATAACTATTGTGGTGAATCGCTCCCATTATTGACATTATTATGATTGATATTTTTGCTTATAATTTAATACCTAATTTAATTTTAATTGGATTATCTGTTTAATGACTGCATGATTATGATCAATAAACTGAATTAAATATTAAAAAAAATGCAGTGTACATGAGCTTTTAGGGTATAAATTGCAAGTTTTAGAAATTGCATGGTCATTTTAAATTATTATTTCTTATATTATTGGGGGGCGAATCTCTCCCATTATTGAAATGATTATTATTGACATTTATGATTATTACTTTTATTATTAGTTTGACATTTATTAAATTCAAAATTATTTTAATGGGATTATCTGCTTAATTACTGCATGATTGTGATCTATAATTAATTTAAATTTATAAAAAAATATGTAACTTTGGCTTATATTTGCACGCCGAAATTAAAGGCAGAATAAGAGAACAATTGCATACATTTTACCAACCTTCTGTACCTTATTTACGCAAATAAATAATTTTTGATTTTGATTTTTTCATTTTTGATTGACACCCTATGGCAATTTTCCATGCTAAGACCTCAAGGTAGTTGTGATTTAATTGAATGAATGAATGAATGAATGATGCATTTATTTGCAAGAATATAGGTAGTTTACATAAGTTCTTAATATCTAAGGGTTTCACTATAATCGGCATTTCGGACATACAAATATTAAAGTTTTAAGTCTTGGTATACTAATAGCATGCAGTACACATTTAGAAATTGGCAGTTACATAAAAATACTCATCATAATTAAAATTAAAATTATAACCAATCAATAAAATTTAATATAATTAGATTCATTTCAATTATATTTGAAAACCAAATTCGCTTGAAAATACATTTTCGCTGACATTAATATAAAGCTTTCGAATAGCTCTTCCTTTCAGACCTTGTTTTTGATGTTGAAGATGTACTACAATAAAAAAAGACCTTCAAAGTACGGATGGTTCGTTAATTTGTTCCGTAGGTGTCGCGTCAACCAAAGAAGAACTTACTTCTGCTCGCGACTATATTGTCTGCGTGGACTCATTTACTGGGACAAAAAGTATCTAATGTGCTAATGCAGATAATAAACTATCTGTGTGCCAAATTTCCTTTAAATCCATCCAGCCGTTTTTCCGTGAAGGTAACAAACATCCATTCAACCTCACAAACGATAGCGTTACAAGTCCTTTTATGCTCGCATAAATTCCTTAAACCCGAAGTCAAGTTCGGAAGCATTCGGAAGCTGCGTCCATCAAGTCGTATCATTGTTCCCTCATCACCACTAAGTGGGCCTGACGCATGACGCATGACGCCTGACGAGTGACGCCTACCGCCGTCAGGCTGGCGTGAACCGGTGACGTGAGAATGCCTGTCTCAGAGGAATGTGTATACGCTCACATTGTTGCGAAACTGAAGGCTCGAAAGCTCGATGATGCGAGGCTATAATGAGGAGAATTTATTTGTTTCTATTTTTATTATTTACTAGGGTACTGCCACGGCTTCACCCGAACTGAAATTTGGTTATTGGTGTCGATTCTGTTGTGTTCAAACTCAACTTAATTTAGGCTATTGCTATCTTTTACTAAAAGGCAGTGCGAGAAAAAGACGGCTATAGCTATGCACTAAAGTTAGAGATGTCACACTAGTTTATGCCTTGCGCTTCACCGTGTTTTTAGTCGACTTGTTTTAACGTGCACCATTCATTTGTATGGTTAGTTCCGATTAAATTTGACAGATATAAATTACGTCCGTCTCTTTCTCGTTTTATTAGAGAGAAAAAGATAGCAATAGCCTAAATTAAGTAGTTTGTGCACAACAGAATCGACACCAATGTTCCATGAGATTGTGGTCATCATGTGCCTAGTTTTTCCCAAGGTTATTTAGTTCCTGTCTTACTGGATGCAGCTGAATATTACTAGTGTTTTACATGGAGTGGTTGCCTATATGACCTCCACAACCCAGTTAGTACTGGGTAATGCAGTATCCCTTGATACTGGTTGTCAGACTTTCGCGACCACGGGATCGTTATACGGATAAAAAGTATCCTACGTGTTAATCCAGGTTATAAGCTACCTGTGTGTCAAATTTCATCCAAAGGCACGGAGAAAAATAGGTACGTGATGGGAGGTCCCCATCCACAGACTAACTTAGGCCAGCACGGTTTAACCTTAAGATCGACCCGAATGGCTGTTATTATTTAGCCACAAGTTCTTAAAGCATATTTAATTTACCTCATAAGAAACAAATCTCAAAATTTTTTTTCAACATAGTTTCAACAAAACTGGCGACCACACGAAAACCATTGCGACCAGTCATAAACCGCCCTATCGTCTAGATAGACATGCTAATCTAAACAAATCTACATATATATATATGTACCCCGAATTTAAAACACATTGCACCCCCAATGTTAGACTTTCGTGAATATAAACCGTCTTAAATGACTGCGGATTCTTTTGAAATAGGGTTGTACAGCTCTGGGTAAAAATAATTTGTGATATTGATGTCTGAATACTGAAATGCTACTCAATTTTATGTTATGTCATATACTACACTTTAAACAACAAGCTCAAAGTAAATAAACATTTTTAAAACAAGCTTTTTAACATAGGTGTGACGTCATTTTTCTTTGGATTCTTCTCTGCAAACCGTTTTAATTGAAACCTAAAAGAGAAGGGTACATAAAAAAACATAACTAATGCGCCATCTTTTGGAGTCCAACATATTGGATTTAGAATGACGTCACTTAGATAACTATGCATTGTCATTAAAATAGAACGTGAATACAAACAGTTCAATCGCTTAAATTCAGTTGAAGGTTGACCTAAACCAACAAACAAACTTTTCAAGTTAGATAAAAGCTTGATAAAAAGCGACCACCGTGATGTTTAAGTCAAAATATATGGATTTTCAAATGTGGCTTACATTGAAACACAATTCATTTTTGAGCGCACATCAATTCTTTTGAAATTAGTTTTAGAAATGCTTTGAAAGCGATTTCCTCTTGGGTAGGCACAAAGGTATCGTTTGAGATATTTGGGTATTTTTAAGCGCACTTAAAAAGCGACGTCTCATTAGCCCAGCTTCTAAACGAGGCTGTTGATCGTCAAATTGTTGACAGAAAACCTCCACTTTCCTGGCTTAATTAGGTCAACAATCTGTATTCAATGACACACAATTCAATAAACCATCAAAAATAATTGGGACATGTTGACCTACCTTTTCATACACATCGGATATAGGTATTGAAAACGAAAATACTCAGAAAACCAGTCGTTTTTAAATGTTCGCCACCCCTATTCTGAAAGTTGTTGAGGACATCATCAAATATACATTTAAGGGGTGGGTCCACTAACGCACGTTCCGATGTCCGTCTTGTCCTTGAATATGTATGATGGAAGGACGAACTTACAATATGATTTACAACTCTTGAAGATTTCTAGAAGAAGTAATGAGGTACAAACCGTGCCACGAAAGATAAGACTTGACACACCTGTATTATACAGTCTCATTTAGGTGGTACAGACTGTATGGCAATTGTATACGAGTGAATCTTTGTGAAATCTTGATTATATTGTCTCGAGGTAAAACATTAACAAGACAAAGTAGGAAGATGGTTTACGACGTGTACGTAAGTGTATTTCGTACCTGCGCAAGCTTCCCACTACTGACGCTCGCCAATTCTTATTTTTCGTGGCAATTCTTATTTTCGTCTGTACTCCGTTGTGGCAATCAAACATTAACTTTTTTTTTGGATTTCAATATTATAATTACTCATGTTATTGTCTCACTGACCCCAAGTAACATGAGACAGGGGCAGACAGATGAATTACTTATGATATCCATTGCCTTGGATGGCATTAGCAATTCATCTTCCAGTTCTTCATAATGGACCAGTTAACAAGGTCTATAGGTACAGAATATTTTATTGAACACAAACATTTTTACGCAGCTCTTTCATAATATTTTTAAATCTATAGGTAACCGGGTGGAGATCTATGGGTAACATCCTCATCTGCAGATGAGGATCCCATAGTCTGGGGTCGGCTTACTGTCTAACCGGATGAAGCTGAATACCAGTATTTTACATGGAGCGACTGCCCACCTAACTTCCAAAACCCAGTTAGTACAGGGTACTCCAATACCCCTTGGTAAGACTGGTTGTCAGACTTTCGAGCCACTGACTACCTGTATAATGGCGGTGTATAAAAGCTAAAATATCTAAACGACCTCTTTTGGATGTACTAAATGAATAAATAAACACGAAGGGGACCGGTCAATGGTGTATTGCAAGAAAGTCCTCTAGTCCATGGTGTGTTGTCGAAATTATTAAAATTCTGCCATTCGAAGCAGCTCTTCCTTTTAACTTTTGGAAATTCAAGCTTTCTCTAAAAATGGGAGCACGCAGTGCCAATACAGAAAGTTTCCAACACGCACCAAATCTGACAAAAGGATCCTTCATAAATGAAATTTTATATAGGACAGCGCCTAACATAAAAAGTTTACATCTTTTTGTATAAACGGCTGCCCAGCACTGATGTACCTACATCAGAAGAGCGAACAAGTGGGACAATACGGGCAAAGGCGATCGCCCAAACTTTAGCGTTATTATGTTTCTTAGCAAACATACTGAAACTCACTGGTTTTGTTTATTTGTAGTATTGAATATGAGAGTCACAAACCTTACATAAAACCTCTTCTAATTGGGTAAGTAATGATAAAATCTCTAATATTTACAAGATATAACCACTGAATCTATATTTTTTGTTGATATAATGATCACTTAAACGATTCATATAATTTTAAAGTAACTAATTTTTATACTTAAGCATAACATACATTGAATATAAACGTTTGATATACTAATCAAAAGACATTTAGTGTAATTTAATAAAACGCTCGAAACAATAACCCTATAAAAAACATGCAAACAACCATACACCATGCATGCAGTAGGCAAGCAACCAACCATACACCATACATTCAGTATGCAGCAAGCAAGCAAGAATGTAGCATGCAAGCAAACATGCAACAGGCAGCGGGCATGGTTTCTGTCACACGATAGGCCTAATGATTTTCGATTAAATAAACGTTATATCCAATTACGTTCTACGAAATAAGTTTTAGAGTGTATAAATGTTATATCTACAGAAATTATATCAACAGTTGGTGTAATTCACGTTTATTATATCTTGTGAACGTTATTGAAATGAAAATATACCAAATAACTTGATATGAGACACACCCCTTCTTTTAACCTTTTCTATTCATTACTACAAGTAAACTAAACCAGTGTGTTTCAGTATGTTTAATAAGAAACAATCACACAATTGAATCAACATAATTGGGTCGGGAGAGTTCTAGGGCATTTTTATGTTAGGACATATTTATGTTAATGTTGTAGGTATTTAAAATCCAAATGAGTGACGATACGTTGAAGGAAAGGAAGAAAAGTATTATTACGCATAGGAAAAAACAAACCAAAATAAAATTACTAATCTTTTTGAATTTATCGCTTTGTCGTCATGTTTCTCTCTGGCCTTAAAATACACAGAATCGTTCACTATTGTGAAGTAATTCTTTGCGAAAAGCACACACCGTTTCTTTGAACATATAATTTGTGCCACAATGGGATCAATTAAGAATGTACATAGAGGGTGTCACCTGAATGAAGAAAGTCCTTCTCCAAAATAAAGTAATGACGTCACTAGCTTTTTTTTTTTCGTGTGGGAAATTATCAAATACTGTCATTATTGTTCAAAGATTTTAAAACATAACATCACGCCTGTTATCACCGAAGCGTTGGGCAGAGGTGTACTTAATAGTAGACACACACTTCGCCAGTTATGTTTAAGTCCCATGTAATTAGGGCCAGCCTATTGCCGTCAACCGGGCACAAATCCAGACTCCGTGGCTGCTACTGAGAAATTCCTGATGAAAAAACCTAATAACCCATTGCTCGACTCGGTAACCGAACCCAGGATCTCATGCTCGACCAACGCCGCTGTCCTCGTATCTTGATATTAATATGTTGTCGCAAAAATCGTACAAAGCCAGGAGGAACGCTATTTAAGGAGACTACAAAAAAAATTAGCAACTCTATTTGTGGTGGTTCAAACTTCGTTTGAAATACTGTTAGAATAAAGTTCTAATCAGCTTGCACTACAAAGTGGTTGTTACGTCAGTCACTGCGGACCGAATAGTGCGAAATGAGTGGTTTCGATCGATTTACAAAAAATCTTTTGATTGGACTAAAAAAATAAAACACTATCGTGCTAATGTGTTGCTTGTAGAATTATTTGCCAAAAAATCAGAATGATCGCATGTATTTTAGTATGGTTTTTACTAGTTAAAAGAAAGTTTTAGAGATAATTTCGTATTATTTTTTATCGAGTAAAATTTATTGTATTATGTTTTCAAAAAGCATATACTCGTATATCCTGTAATTTTTAAGTTTTTTTTTAATTACAGTGAATCATTTAATTTCAGTCATTATAAAACTCGCGTTTAGCTCCTGTAATCGCCTTAACTCATAGAATGCCGTAATTAGAGACACAATAGAAAGACAATTGCTTATGTCGAACTGTGTAACTTAAGACGCCTGCGGAGCATGCGTATTTCATACAAACGTAATACCAAAATAATTTGTAAATTAAACATATTCCTAAGGTTGTGTGTATATATTTCGATTGAATTACAGAATATCTAGGTTCCCAAATATATATTTCGATTGGACACTGATTTTAACAAGAGTTATAATAAAAATAAGTTTTCTATAGAAATTTTAAATTCCTCATATCTCGTCTTCATATCATTGTCATCTCAAAAAATATATTTGGGAACCTAGATATTCTGTAATCCAATCGAAATAAATACACACTACCTTAAGAATATGTTTGATTTACAAATAATTTTGGTATTACGTTTGTATGAAATACGCATGCTCCGCCGGCCCCTTATGACACGCGAGAGGTGTAACAAAAACGCAAGTCTCTCTTATAAACCCCATAGACATCATCTAATTCTATAACAACCCCAACAATATTTTAATCCAATCAAACAATCCTTTTGTCTAATCTTGAGCTTAAAAAGATAATTCTTCAGAACGAGCACAAACAGGGCACAAACGTGGCACTTTAAACATCATTTGTGCTACAATGAATTCAATTAGCAAAGTAAACAGGGGTCTTTTTGTGTGGAGCTCCCTTTATGTGATGCTGGGATGTTTGCAGACGGGACAGCGGAGATTAAAATGTGTCTGTCTACTGCTAAAACATGAGTATGGGTGTGTTAGGTATATAACACACCCATACCCATGTTGAAAAATACTACATGCCTATACAAACTGCCTCATCACGAAGCCATCAACCAAGCATTCTGCACGTCAAATCATGTAACTTTAAGCAAAGATTATTTCTGGAAAATGACTTTTTTTGGGGCGAAAAATCATGTTTTGTGGGAGAACTCACTGAAAACATTGTGCTGATGGATCTTTGATTAAAAACTTAAAAAATAGTAGTCAAAAAGTTGTAACTTTGACACCCAATATCTCCGTAACTAGAAGGTTCCCAGGTTTGGTGTAGTTCAACAAAAAAATGATCGCAGTGACATGGAAAACGAGTGCTTTTCAGCTTCGTTAAGAGGTTTTTTACACCCTTTTATATGTATCGTTAACATTACATAAAATCACGATGGTGTGCCTATATTAAGACACCCACATTTCATCAGTGATATTCAAGTCCATGTAAATAGGTCGCAAGAGCGATACTGTAGATCTTGGGGTCCTGAGTTCGATTCCCAGGCGGGGCTAAACTGTTATTCGGTTATTCCTTTAGGAATTTCTCAATAGCAACCATGGAGTCAGGATTTGCACCCGGTTGATGGCAATAGGTTCGTCCCCTATTACAAGGGACTTAAACATAACTGGCGCAATGTTCGGGTACTGTTAAGTTCACCTCTGCCTCTAAGCCTTCTGGAATCACAGGCGTAATGTTACGTTTTTATAAAATCATAAACATATGCACTCACTTTATAAGAAGTCGATGAAGATATCTCACAACGAACAAGAACCATAAAACTCATTAAAAGCGTTTTGGAAAGAGACATAAAATTAACAAATACGTAACTTGTGCATATAAACAGCTTAAACACTTATTTAGCGAAGGGATCAGATTAAAGTCGGTATGTTTTGCTCAAAGTTATGTCACTTTTTAAATGCTACAGGCTGTTGCAAAAAATAGCCATCGTGTTTAACTTTTACTGTGTAATAACTAAACTTATAGTTGCATTTATAAATATATTTTGTTGTGTAGCCAAAATCCAAAGTAACGCCTAGTCGACTTGTTTAATTTTTCAGGACATATTTTGCGAATACGCTGTTGGCATCCCCAACATTTATTTTATATATTTTTTATATTATTGTATATTCTGGCTACATATTTTTATATACCTATTCTGGTGGTCAGTCTCGTCTTAAAGACTCTCTTTGATGTACTCTTTAGAAGAAAAACACGTGTTTTGATCTATCACCAGCCCCACAAATGCATACAAAAACATACAAATGCTTCTCTCTCAGTGTTATTCACGCGCCTAAAGATTCTTGTGGCACTGTTATTACCATTTTAAGTGCAAAAGAAGAGCTTGACATTTTTTTTTTGTTATTTGTGGAAATTGAAGTTCAAATCATAGTACTGTGTAATAGGCTTCCAAATAACACAAACCTCACAGTAGCTCCCTTATCACTAGTACACCTTTTTACGTCAGAACAATTTGTTACCCGAGAACCACGCAGGTTCACTACACACACACCAACACACACACAATACACAAGAGATAAGTCTATTCTCGTATCATATCGGTCGGAAGAGTATCAATTTCGAAGAAAAGCCATTAATCATGATAGTGGGTAGAGGAAAAGTGCTTGTTATCAATCACGCACGGACAGCCACAAAAATATCCGCGGATTAATTGTTAGATGATACTGCCGTGTGTAGCGGTGTATTGGAGATGTGACTTTTATTAATGGATTGGATTTTGTTTGTGAATGTAGCAGCAAGTAATATCTGGCTGGTTGAACTATACAGGGTGGATTTTTAATGCCACCTGCAGGGAAAGTACCTAGTCTAAATACTGGAGATATAAAGTTTTACTCAAAGGAAACATTCCTTGATTTTTAAAAAGAAACCAAGCGAAATAATGTTTAATAAATTTTTGAAAATCTGTAACTCAGATTTTCAAAAATTCGCTTGCTACAATTGGGCATCGAACCCGGGATGGATCGACTAAAGTTCGAAAAAATAACATTCTGCACCTTTTTGACATCAATCGATAGGGTCAATCATATATGGGTCAAATCTCTCTAACAAACATGATAAATTAAATGAAAGGAAAACCATGAATAAAAGTGCTTTATCTTATTGAATTTATAATTACTGTTCTTTAGATTTCATGGTATTCTCTTCGTTTAATTTATCATGTTTGTTAGTGAGATTTGATCCATTCCACCCGGTAGATGTATGGATCATTTTCTAAATAGGGACTTACGTGTGTCGGTCACTACCGTTGCACGGTTATTGCAGTGGTTGAGCGATTGCGCTGCGTGTTGAGGGTTCGATTCGCACACAGGAAATTATTTGTAGGGCCTACAAGTAGTTGTTCCGGGTCTGGCTATTTGTGTCTGTGATTTAAATATTTGTAAACACACCTACGATACCGGATAAATTCCTAATGTTAGACAACGTTTTAAAAAAAAAAACTGACAATAATATTTTTTTTTCTCATCAAGTGAACTATGGTTTTGCAGGATGTATTACTTTTGTTCTAACTCAGCTGAAACTCGGCAATTTTATTAATTTCACTGACCACAGGTCACTATGAGTTGGGCATAAGTAATAATTAATAATGTCACCAAAATTCACTATCCCAATGCACAGTAGTATAATTATGTAGACGCATCTGAACTAAATCACTGAATAATTAATTTGTATGTTGTTTGACTTCGACATTCAAATTATTCATTCAGTATTGACTGCATGGAATAGGTAATGGGGACAGCAGGAATAGCTGGACACAGTAATGCGTCTTAATTATCACAAAGGTATTGCGATTTAAAAAGATTCCTGAAATAATTCAAAATGCGAACGTTCGAAAAATACTTTTCTTTCGACCGAACGTTCCTGTGGGGTAATTCCAAACCTTCACGAGGGCGGAGGATGGCTAAAACTAGAAAAAAATTGCTGTGATAATATAAATAGAGAACATTTGCAGCCTACCCAGATATAAAAGTATATTACAGTAGCCCAACAGATGCCTGCCTCGTTGGTCTAGAGATCTCGCAAACGCGACTGCTGAGAATGAGGTCCTTTTTCCACTCTGGGCGAAGCGGGAGGGAGTGTCAGACTTTTACTGACTAAAACCCATCCATGTTCCTTCCTCGCACTTTACGTTCCGGGGCCGCGGTATCTCTTTGAACAGTCCCGCAACCCCGGTGGCAGGTGGGTGGCTTTGAGGCGCGCGTGGAACACGAACGCGCCGTCGACACGGCCTGTCGTCATTAGATGGACGGACGGCTAGCTAGCCCATAGCTAACAGTCCATAAGCCCGCGTCTACGGTGGGAGACTGAGGTCCTGGGGTCAATTCCCAGGTCGTGGGTTTTCCTTTAAGATTTTCAGCAGCCGCCACGGAGTCTGGATTTGCGCCAAGTTAATGGCAATAGGCTCGTCCCCTTTTCTGTTGAAATGTGGGTGTACTATTAGGTACACCTCTGCCTTACCCTTCGGCGATTATAGGCGTGATCTTATGTTATGTTACAAAAAAATTCTAACGGTTTCTCATATGTATATTGACCTCCGGCGCGATCTCATGCGACATGGAGAGAGCGACTGTCGCAACCCCGTGCAGGGCACGCCACGATAGTGGCGGTAAGTCCCCTCTTTGAGGAGTGGCTAGAGAGGCGCCACGGCGTCCTCACCTTCCGCCTGACGCAGGTCCTCACCGGACACGGATGTTTCGGGAGGTACCTGCACCGAATCGGGCGGGAGGAAACGCCCGGGTGCCTCCACTGCGAGGATCGACCGGAGGACACGGTGGAGCACACGGTTGAAGTCTGCCCTGCGTGGGCGGAGCACCGCCGTGTCCTCGTAGCGGCGATCGGCGGCGGCGACCTCTCGCGTCCGGCCCTGGTTCAATCCATGGTCCGGAGCGAGACGGAATGGGAAGCCGTCACCTCCTTCTGCGAAGCAGTCATGCTAGCGAAGGAGGTGGCGGAACGAGAGACGGAGATATCCTCTCTTCCCGGCCGCCGCGGGAGACGCAGCGGGCGTCGGGGGCCACGTGGTGGCTACCGGCCACCGTAGACGCGGGCCTGTGGACGGTTGGCTATGGACTAGCTAGCCGTCCGTCCGTCCGTCTAACGACGACAGGCCGTGTCGACGGCGCGTTCGTGTTCCACGCGCGCCTCAAAGAGTTGTCAGCATAGAGAGAGGGGCCCGCAAGGGCCGAAGCCTGCCGGGGTTGCGGGACTGTTCGAAAGAGATACCGCAGCCCCGGAACGTAAAGGGCGAGGAAGGAACATGGATGGGTTTTAGTCAGTAAAAGTCTGACACTCCCTCCCGCTCCGCCCAGAGTGGGAGAAGTCATTTGATGATTTCCCATCCTAAAAAAAAAAAAATATGTATATTGAGCCAAATATGTTTCAGTCCCAGACAGGGGGCGAAATAGGGTTTCGTCCTCAAAATAAAACCTAAATTAGACCCACAAAACATAAACACGCTGTACATACTTCACACGTCCCACAGATAATCGCAGTATAGCCAAACTTCACGAGCGTACGTAGGCAATATATCTGGAACAACTCAAAGTGTTCGCTTGTCTGTGAAAACTTCGAACTTCTTCGCATATTCGACGCGTGTTTGAGTTTCCCGAAGTTTTCAGTTCCGAGCCTGTTTACGTAAACGGATTTTGGTATTTTATTATAAGTATAATTATGTGGAAATAAATTATAGGTTGTTGTGTGTTTCGTCACACGCGCGTCTTTGGGGAGTGGATTGAACTTCAAGCGATAAGTTTGAAGATTTACTTTGTAGATCTTGCATGTTTGTTGGTATTTTGAAATTAGATGGGACCTTATAACCGAGCTATTGGGTTCTGGCGAAGCAGTCACTATTTGTTAAATACAGTATTTTGTCCTCGCTAAAACATTGTGGGGAAACGAGCATGCCCGAGAGATGTTTCCCGGCAGCATGTGCAGGACTGTTCGAAAGAGATACCGCGGCCCTGGAACATAAAGGGCGAGTAAGGAACATGGATGGGTTTTAGTCAGTAAAATTCTGACACTCCCTCCCGCTCCACCCCGAGTGGGAGAAGTTATTTGATGATTTCCCATAGTAAAAAAACAAAAAAAAAAAGCATATTAAGCCAAGTCCCATGTGCGGCATAAGAACTCTGACACCAGGTTAAACACTAACCATATCGTGTTAAAGAAAGAAGCTGCGTATAGTAAGACTGGAATCCAATAGTTAGGAATCGGGAAAGTTTCTTCTTAATGTTGTTTGAAATAGTGCATGCTTTGAATGTTGTGCTGATGTGTTTCCCATCTTTTAAGGTATTAATGGCGAATTGAAAGATTAATCTTGGACCTGGATTCGATTTCCAGCACGAGCATTTATTAGTTTATAAGTTGTCAGAGTAAAACCAGCATAACTACTTTAGAATGACGTACCTCTTCAAGACATTTTACGTTATTTTCTTATTTGTAACAAAAATACCAACAATTTTCCTTAAAACCCCAAAGTAAACCAACACAACATGAAAACCGGTCCCCGCAGCCGAAGCTTCCCGATCACTTCCGATCCGTTTACACCCAACTTCAGCCCGTTGACAAGTTCGGGTGTTTGTATACAGGTGCACCTCACGAAAACTCAGCCTTTCTATAGGGTGTTTATTTACCTCAGGAACTGGGCTTTCTAAGGCTTATTTATATTTCGCCCGTATTATCCAACTTTTGGAGTTTCACTTGAAAGTTGTTTGGCTTTTTTTGGGGAGACGGGTTCTTTTGTTGAACTATAAGGAGCTGTGATACGTTTGAGCGTCGTTGGGTTTAAGATTACCGAATTTCAGTAGTCAAGACGATGCGATTTTGAACGAGTAAGTATGAAAAAATGTGTTTCTAACAGTTCATACACGGAAAACTTGCCTTGGAAGATCTCCTATTAGGTTTACCGATGACCTGGTGAAGGTTGTGGGAATCCGCTGAATGCCAGTCGCACAGGTCCGGTCAATGTGGAGACACTTGGGGGAGGCCTATGTCCAGCAGTCTTTCGGCTTAATTGATGATGATGATGAATGGTTTATCAAAGGTTTCTTCATGAATAAAAGTAATATTTCGTTCAAATAATGTTTTATCAATAGGTTACTGTACAGTCACTGCATCGTTGGTGTAGTGGTAACAATTGTGTCTGTTGAGCAAGAGGTCCCGAATTTTTCCATCAGGAATTCCTTACCAGTTTTTTCTGTAGTAGCTACGAAGTCTGCATTTGAGCCCGGTTTTTATGCTATTACATGGAACTTAAACATACCTGGTGAAATATGGATCACACCACGCCCCGGTACACATCTACCCTCTGCCGTTAAGGATAATAGCCATAATTTTTGATCATCATAAAGTTTGGCAAGGACTCTTTTGGTTCCAAAACTCCCTTTTGGTTCCAAAATCGTGTAACTTCCCTGCAAAACGAGTTATGCAAACCGTCAAGTCCAATCACTCCCTAAGACACAAACTCGCACATCACACGCAAATTACAAGCTAAACCAGTATAGCTTTATATGTATGTTTGTCACAGGAACTAATCGCCTAACTGTCGCCTACCTACCTAATCTCCGCAATCAGCACTTAGCATGTTAACCACACTTTCCAGGCAATATTTCTCCGCCTGCGACAATAGCCTGGACATTGCCTGGGCATAGCCCCCGGCGCGTATTACCCGGTCTCTATAAATATTGTGAGGGCTGGTTGCGTCGAGGTAGCTAACTAGCTGATGACATCACGGAAGCCTCGGGCTTTTGAAAGACGTATTTAGTTGACAGTTTCTTACCATGGGCGGTTGGTTGCGTACAAAGTTAGTAGCCATAATTTTGGTTTTAGCCTATAAAATACATTTTCCTATATATATTTGTTTAAGGAAAGTTGACTGTTGGGCTGTAAGACTCGAAAATATTTTATGAGACCTGTCTTTGTTTATTTATACTACAGGAGCTGCGAGCACTCATTTCTCCGACTATAAGTACAGTTCTTATACGGTACCAATATGAAAAACCTTGACCACATTCAGAATATTGTCGTATCCCACTATGCAACGACATATCTGAGTTATAATGCACATAAACATGATAAGACTTTCATTATTCATTATTCTCTCACCCTTATTCCAATTTATTTGGGATCGATGCAGCATGTCCTTATGTTCCATACTTTTCTATTACGTTTTACCTCATCAGACACCTTCTTTTTTTTCATATCGTCCTTTAAACAGTCCATCCATCGTTTCTTTGGTCTTCCTCTACTCTTACCCATCCACATTCATTCTCTGTTATGTCTTTGGTTTGACGTTTGTCATTGGAGTTTTCCTGGACAACGAATGTGTCAGGATTGTCATCATCATCATCTACCTAGCCTTTTCCCAACTATGTTGGGGTCGGCTTCCAGTCTAACTGGATGCAGCTGAATACCAGTATTTTACATGGAGGCATGGAGCGACTGCCTATCTGACCTCCACAACCCAGTTAATACTGGGTTTTATGATACCACTTGGTAAGACTTGGTTGTCAGTTTTTGGCAAAATGTGTTATTTAGTATTCTCAAAATTTTAAAGTTACAACATTGAAAAGCTATGATTGTAAGGTACTTAAATTGTGGGCTGCGGGACTGTTCGAAAGAGATACCGCGGCCCCGGAACGTAAAGGGCGAGGAAGGAACATGGATGGTTTTTAGTCAGTAAAAATGTGACAAATGTGACCTCCCGCTCCGCCCAGAGTGGGGGGGTCATTTGATGATTTCCCATTAGAAAAAAAAAAAGGTACTTAATTTTAGCCAACTACGTCACAGTAACCTGAAGCCAGTGTTTTGACAGTAAGTGAACCCAGGTCCTAGATTTCATTATTGCTATATGGTCTCCATTGTTGTGGATCCTGACAGAATCCTACGCATCTTTCCTATTGTGTTGTTACCACGCAATAAGTAGCTAACTAGCTACCACCCTGTCCTATTGTCGTCACGCCAGCCCCGAGCGTTTGTTTTGACGTATTTTCTAGACTGGAAAGGCATGGATATAGACAACAGCGTTTTGAAGTAATTTCTTGAGTAAATACGACTTTTTTTAATTATTTTCACAACTAGAATCGATCGGCAGTTTCGCCCGCATGAAGATAGATAACTGTCTCATGGGATCTTAGCACTGGTTTAAAAAGAATTATATGCGTTTAACTTGGTTATAAACTATCTGCGTGTAAAATTTCGTACGAATCCGGTAAGTAGTTTTTACGTGAAAAAGTAACAAACATACACATATACAAACTTTTGTCATCAAACTGGACCTATTAGTACACCTCAAATTATGGTTATTTATCCCTTACTTATTTACAAAAACAGCTGGCAGGGATTCTATGGTAGTAAAATGTCAGCTTTGACATGTCGTTATGTACTTACTTGAAGCTTAGTATAGCTAAGGCCCCGTAAGGCTAAGACATCTTGATCCCTGAGGGCCTGATTTGTATATCGATCAAAACAAGATACAAAAAAAATGTTTCGGCAGATACCTCCCTATACTTATCTTACGCCACGCTGATGTCTGTCGCGTGCGTTGGTCGCGCGTACAAATATACATTGTGTTCTATATTGCACCATACTGCGACGAGGCGACGCTGTTGTCTGCGGCGCGTATTTGCGCAGCGTTTTGTCAGGGTGACAGGAATTCAAGCCTTACCGTTTCGAGATTTCCAATAACTATAAGCAAATCTCCTTTACAAGCGAACACACATAATTCCTTGACCAGCTGTCACCAGGTAGCTAACCGCCGCGAGCACGCGAGCCGCGGGCGACATCCTGACATATTTACTTGACGCTTACATACCATGGGCTGTCGTGCGTTGCCTCGCTATTTGAAACGGGTGTTTAGTTAAAGTTTATTCACACGATACCTTGAGTTCTTGATTATCTTTCATCGTCGTCATTTCAGCCGAATGACGTCCACTGCTGGACATAGGCCTCCCCCAAATGTCGCCACATTGACCGGTCCCCAGCGCCTCGCATCCAACGGATTCCCGCAACCTTCACGAGGTCATCGACCCACCTAGTGGGAGGTCTTCCAACGCATCGTCTACTGGTTCGCGGTCGCCACTCTAGAACTTTGCGGCCCCATCGGCCATCCGTTCTGCGAGCAATGTGCCCTGCCCACTGCCACTTAAGTTTGCCAATTCCACTTAAGTTTGCCAATTCTTCAGGGTACGTCGGTGACCATGGTTCACTTGCGGATGTCTTCATTTCTGATTCGATCAAACTCAAATTCAAAACATTTATTACAATTGAACAACAAGCACTTTTGAATGTCAAAAAACGAAAAAAAAGCGAAGCTACATTCCCAGTCACAAGACATAATTACTTCTGAAAGTACTGTAGTTGCCCATGGCATGGGCCAATATCATCTGCCTAGCCTTTCCCCAACAACATTGGGGTCAGCTTCCAGTCTAACTGGATGCTGTAGAATACCAGTATTTTACATGGGGCGACTGCCTATCTGACCTCCACAACCCAGATGGTACTGGGTAACACTTGGGAAAAGTGTTGGTTGTCAGACATTCGGACCACTGAGTACCAGTAACGACTGTCAAACATCTACAAATTACAGCCGGTATCAACGTAGCACGGAGGAAACTCCCTTTGTAATGGATAGTAAGCATCCAGGGATCAGCCTTGGCAATGGCTTAATTTGAAGAACGACCCGAATGGCTGTTAATATTTTTAGCCACGAGCTCCTTCTTCTAAAACCAATAAAGACGTGAAAATAACGACACAAGATAAACTAGGCCATACATCCTTCTAGACTTCAATGTATAAGTTATCGAACAGTTCCAACAATTCCGTCTAGGATCGGCAGCGGGCTAGTAGGGGCAATAAATTCCTCGCGATATGTAGGGACGTGACCGCATAACGCGCGACGGACACTACGTGATCCTCACTTGTTTCTGTCGTACAGCAGGGTTAAGGAATGGTCCTGCTAATATCGAGCAAGAATTTGTTTGGTATACTAACTACTACTATCCGTTGGATGCGAGTCGCACGGGACCGGTCAATGTTGTGACACTTGGGGGAGGCCTATGTCCAGCAGAGGACGTCTTTCGGCTGAAATGTTGATGATGATGATGACTAACTACCAATAAAAAACTCAATAATGGAAAAATCACGCTCTAATTAAATTCGGGGTGTACAAGTTTACATCGACTCCTCCTATTGTTGAAGTCGGTTAAAATGTAGATTATGTTACCCGGGCTTTAACGAATCGATTGACACGTTATTTATCTAAATCGGATGAATAGTTTAGGCGCTACGGAAGAACACACATAAATACAAACACATCTAGACTGCTAAAATCCTAACCCTTCCTTTTTGCATCGCCGTAGTCGGGCAAAAATAAAAGCACTCCTAAACGAAACTCGGTTATGGCGGTCATTCTCACCGGAGACAAGTAAGTGGTGCGGGAGATACTCTAGTAGAGCAGCGTCCCTTTGTGCCATTAGCCTTGTTCCGTTCTGTCTCCTGCTGATATAGAGGGAAGTGGAAATTTCAGGATTATCCTACTCCTCCGGATCCCTTTCTGATTAATTTCGTTGCGGGATCCAAGACAGTTAAATTCATTCTCTGGGACTTCGTCGAGCTTCATTGTCTCGACGCTTTTCTGATGGTCGCTACTGTTGATTCTGGCTTTCAGGAGTTACAGTGGTTTGGGAATAGAGTGCCGAGCTTGTGGAGCAGCGAGTGCTCAAAAATAGGAGCATTCAGTCTATCTAATATTCAAGGACAATTTAAAGCCACCATCTCCTTCAGAAAACATGGGAGAAATTTCAGCTCCAATCAAATATAGCATTGCACCGGTTTCGCAGCTCTAGTATGTGACAGATTTATTCGTCACTTAAAAGAGCCTTTAAGTACCTAATCAAGTCCTCAGAAAGAACAAGGAGAATAAAAAGTATACAGAACTGCTTGATTGTCTTCACCAGTAGACTAAAGCCCAAAATTCTTAACGTCTAACTAAGAAGTATCTAGTAACCCAGAAAAGTAACTGGGTCACTGAATCGGTTAAAAACAGACCATCATCATATTCCTGTGCTTGTCATATGTTACTTGGGGTCGGCGCAACAAGGTTTTTTCTTCCATTCTCCTCTGCCAACTGTCACGCTATCATTTACTCCTTTATCTTTCATAACAGTCCTCACACAATCCATCCATCGTTTCCTTGGTCTTCCTCTCCCTCTCCATCCATTAAAGCAGACCCTAATATATGGGTTGTGAAAAGACTAGGCAGACGATGATTTAATTGTAGCGTTTATTCCTATGTTTCAGGACCGTACTTTAACAGTAGAACCGATTCCACTCTAACGTTTTGACATTGAAGAATATTGCTCGCTCTACGAAAGAACTTTCCAGTCGAGTGTAAATGGTGCTTAATTTATTTTTGGATTCTCGCTTGTTTTCTATTTTACAAGCTAATACTTCTTTGTAAAACAATAGTTCCGTCCATTTACGAATAAATATTTAATTTCAGTGTCCGCCTCGGTCTTCAACTTGTCTCCACAGAACATATCCCACCATCCTACTTGCGATGCATGCCCTAACACCCGCGCACTTGACGATCTTATGACTGCTTCAGCAAGCGGAGTTCGTATAGACTTAAATGATAATTGACATCGAAACGCTCCGAAAAGAAGATAGCAAAACTATATTGCTGCAGTTATCAGACGTTTATAACTTAGTTTAATAAAATCAACTTACAAAATCATAAAAGGCTTACTTTGAAACGTTTTAAACAACCTGTCAAAAAAACTACGCCAACATTTTATTTCCACAGCAAAAAATAACGTTTTAAACCGGACTCAATTAAATCTGTGACACTTCAATTTTGCAACGAATTTTTTTGCTAGGTACGTACATTTTGGCAACGCAATATTTTTATAGCGACTATTATTTATTTTTAACGTTGCAACCCTGCTGTGGACTGACTTGTTACAATTTTTTTATTTGATTATGGTTGAGCGTAGTAAATAAGTCTCAAGTATAAAATGTGTTGTTGTGTGTGCGTTGGAAGACCTCACATTATGTGGACCGATGACTTGGTTAAGGTTGCGGGAATCAGTTGGATGCGAGTCGGGACCGGTCCATGTAGCGACACTTGGGGGAGGCCTATGTCCAGCCAGTGGACGTCTTTCGGCTGAAATGATGATAAAATTTGTTTACATAACACTATCTTAACTTTGCCGTACACCTTACTGATAGAGAGTATCTGAAATGACCAGTGTAAGCATAAGATGTTGTGGTAGATGTAAGGATGAACCTGTTACAAACGTATATTTCGACATAGAACGTCATCTGACTAATGTTCATTACGGAAGGCATCTATTACAGTAGCAGCATATACTGCACTGCAGGACATAGGCCTCCTTTTTCTGAGAGGGCCGTTATCTATTTTGCAAAGCCCCTAACGCGGATTTTTAATTCAAAATTTTGGTACTGCAACACTCTGGTTTCCCCTACAAGGCATCTATTACTAGAAGATAACTAAAAGGAACGTCTTGACAGTATTCACAGAAAGGCGAGGCAATTCCGTACAGCGCACCCATAATTCAAGGGTCAGCATACCTATTGCCACTAGACGCGCACACATCTAAACTATTAAAAATATCCAAAACTAGCCAAGCAAATTCTGTTTTCGACTGTTTAAACCAGCCAGTCTAACACCAAAAAATCCTTTTAAACCGGCAAGCTCTTAGTGGAAGTGTATCTGAATTGGACGTCAGTTTGTCAGGTGTAGAGGCGGCGGGTAGTTTGAGAAAAATATCGGCCCGCGTCAAGCTGAGCTGTCACGTGCAAGCTACGTGCTACTGCAGCCGCCAGCTAGCGGGACCTACTGCTGGAAAGACTGGCGACCCGGATGGTCGAAAAGGAGATGTTTTAGCATCCCTAACCTCCTGGCCATGAGATAGAGGAATCTTGTGAGAGCGAGTGCGGATAAAACAAATGAAATAAATTAGTGATAGTATGTCGTGGGTCAGTGACACGATTTTGAAACGGACACGTTACACTAAGGCCCACGCGAGACTCAAGTTCCTCTGAAGTCGTGAACTTCACCTTAGAAACTATTTTAAGTAAAAGTTTTTTGATAGATTTTAAGCAATCGTCATTTCAACCGAAAGACGTCCACAGCTGGACAAAGGCCTCCCCCAAGCGTCGCGTCGCCACATTGACCAGTTCCGTGCGACTCGCATTCAACGGATTCCCGCAAGTGATATTTGTTCGGAATCATTCCAGAAATTAAATGAACGACAAATCGCGAAGAGCGATATTATTCCGATCCGTCAAAATTGCTCGCACCTATTTCTTTAAAGGCTATTTCCTCAGTTCCATAACGGAAGATACATATTTCAACAACCACGAAACATCATACACATTCAAAACAATATTATCTTACACGGCTGTCATGTTCCGCAGCCCGTATGTCCGGCGCAGACCGGCGCGTTTCCGACATCGGTCCGGCAGACAGTTTGACAAGCATTTTTTTCACTCCACCGGCAACGCTTAGGGAGATAACACACTGGCGAATGCAATTACGCCACATCTGCATCTAACAACATTGTCCCAAACGATTGCAAATGGGTTTCTGAAGGGGCTTTAATGGTTTACAATTCTTTTTCAATTGTCAAAGCAATTTGAGTTTGGAATAAATGTCATCTGGTTCTGTTATCTGTTTAGTGGGTTGAATTGCGTTTACGGGGTTAATAACTTAAAATCTGATAAAAATAAAATGTAGTCTGCGTAATTTAAATATGAGTGATCGAAAATATTCGAAGTTCGATCAAAACCCTCGTTATCATTCTCTGTTTCTTCCTGGTCATTCATGATGGCTTACCACTATTGTACATGGAGTTTAAATATATTCACACAAAGCCTGTACATCAAACTAAGTAACTTTACGCTAAAATTATTGCTGGGAAACAACTTTATTTTTGGGTGAAAAATCATGTTTTGTGGTAGAACTCAATGTAACGGAAAATCATTATTCTGATGGATGGGTTGAATAGTACAGGGGTGTCAAAGAATGTCAGAAAGTTGGAACTTTAACCTCTAATATCTCCGGAACGAGAAGGTTCTCAGGTATGGTGTAGAAACAAAAAATGATCGCAATGACGGGGAGAACAGGTGCCTTTCAGCTTCGTTAAGAAGTGTTTTACACCCTTTATGTAATTTCTAATAGCTGACGAACGTTTTGAATAGTTTGAATTGAAATGTCCTTTACACCGTGTACATTCGTTGCAGGACGATAGCGCAATATTCAAAGCAATTACAGCAAACCACCAACACGCTTCACGCATGTTTGTTGTCCTTGTATGTACACCTTCTAAAGCACACACACGCCACCTGGTGGCCGCGGGCCGTGATTAGTTCGCGTCTGGCTTCAAATCAGATACCTCGCTTAGTCAGCCGTCGTTTGTCAAAACGATCCAGTTCACAGTTGCATCCATTAATACCTGGCTGTAATGGCCGAGTTTTTCGTCAGAAATGCTAAGAGGGCTATGTTAACACTCGATGTTACTAAGTAATGAGCTATTGACCTTACTCTAAATGAAAAGCTTAAATGTATTACGGTGATAAGCGATCCCTGCTTGTATGGTTCACCTTATTACGAACCTCTGCGTTGTTGGGAACTTTTTGTTCGATTTTTTGGCCAGTGACTTTGTTTTTTGAATTACGAAGCTGTCAAAATTTTGCTGTTTCAGTTAGCTTTCGTTTTGAATGTTCCTAGTTTTATTTTGGTATTTAATTGAGCAAACAATCTCATTCTGTAACATTTAATTTTCATCTTCAATACACACACCACCTTATACGACCACTACTTACATCTACAATTAATAGTCCTTTTAAGCTTTCCTATTGCCAATGTTCTTAAGGTTCAAAATGATAGTCAATCAAACGTCACTATTATCATTTTGAACACTGAAAACCTCCTCTACTGCAACGACATAAAGATCCTAATAGAACCAAACTACATTTTACTGCAAGGTAAAGTCGGTTGTCGGTTTTCATTTATGTCTGGGAACATACCTCTATTAATTTACGTCATATATTGAATCTTTTCAATATCGTTTTAGGAGATGTAATGTTGTATTTTCTGTTCCAGAATACTATCAAACTGAGAAATCCATAAAATTCCTTCTTCAAAGAACTAAGTTTCCTGCAATCGTCTGTTGAAACGATAGTTTCTCAGTATTTCCGAAGTCGTAACATTCCAAGATCTCGATGCTTTTATTCGAGTACTTCATGCGATCGCCTTTGCTCTAACGACCGTCGCTTTAGAAGTTGCCACGCCGACCATTCAGTTCGGGAGAATTTATTAATTCTTAACAAATGCTGGCTCTCTCAAATGCTGGATATTTATACGTCTGCAATGCCGGACGACGCGTATAAGTTGGTGGTATAAGGCTGTATAGGATTGGCAAACTGTCAACGGGCAGTTAGTGTCGTATACGGGTTTTATATTTATTTTAATGCTGCGATTTCCTGGAATAACTGCGGGGTCAAGCGTTTGGTACTTGCTTTTTGTGGCCCATGTTAACTTTTTGATGTTCTCGTAACATTTGTTACGGCACTAACAGTATTGTTTCGTTCCAAGTAAACATAACTTCCAATGTTTGTTGAAATGAATGTCGATGATTACTCAACTATCTAAGTTTTCATGTTCAAAACAGGTGTTAATGTCATCAGTGGGCCTTGATGGCATTAGTCCTTACGACATGGAGTTTTAATAAAGGTATAGTACACACCTGAAGAGAAACGCACTTTGTTGATGTTCGTGTTTAAAAATTAGATCGAATGTCACATCACAGAATAGCATAGACACTCTAGCTTTTGTACTGCCACGCTTTATAATACGGCAATCACTTGGAGCAGGTATTGAGTTTTCTCTCGTTACTGTGCTCATCGTATCGTGGAACTCCTTGGGTTGTGAATCGAGCTACGCGATCACTGACAAATGTTGGCACTGACTAGACAGTTCTTCAAAAGACCATCTCAGACATTAATCTGCATGGTCCTCGTATGACTTGACCAATGCCTGGAGAGAGAGCAGTACTGGCCCAGTGGTGGCGGCCCCGAATCACGAACAGTAAATCATGAGTTCGAACCCAGACAGGCGCATTACTTTGTGTAGTTTACTTCAACACGACTGCTCTCAAAACGATGAAGGAAAACATCGAGAGGAAACCGGCATGTCCTAGAACCAAAAAATTCGAAGACATGAGACATCTACCAACCCGCACTGGGCCCGCGTGGTGGATTATAGCTCATTATGTCTCATAGAGAGGAGGCCTGTGTCCCAGCAGTGGGAACATTAATAGGCTGATGATAATGATGATGAATGCCTGAACTTTAAAAAAGACAGACCTCTTAGTTTGTTTCGGCTGTTTCTTCTCAGAGGTGTCAGGTACAAAACACCGGCTTTATGCAGTTTTAAAACATAATGTGATGTGACTTGTGAAACCAATTTAAGGAAATAAATATGATTTATGACTTAGTCACGTCGCAATTTAGTTGTAAAGATTACCTAACTAAAAATACTCAACTGTTTTTGTCCTTAACCCTTCGTATAACGTAGATCTACACAAGACACAATGGTTTTTTAATTGTGTCTATAATTACGGCATACAAGAGGTTTATAACCGAATTCCCATTCATCTGCAACTGAGCATTACAAAGCCCGCTACACATACAAACTATAACTACTTACTATCTCGTTTGGCAGAACAAGGCAGCTACAGACACTCATTATGCGCAAACTTACGCCGGCACCCGTGAGCTCGTCTGTTGATACTTAATAATGTCTCAATTGTCTACACACTGTCTACTAGTCTGCCATGCTTCTCTTGCAAACAAGATGTTATAAATGTACTTCTGAGTAAAGGTACATTTACCTACATATTGTTAAGTAATGATTGGTGTCTTATGATTAAAAGGACGACCAAAATTTCCCATGCTCAATGCATGATTAAAAGTATGGTTAGATTTTTATAAAATCTTAAAATGAATTCCCTTTGCCACCAACATTTGGTTCGAATTCAAGACACACATCTGATTTTTCGGATTGGATGTGTGTACCTATATTCTATAACTATCATTTGCGTCGGTGCGGTGTTGGAAAACATATCGCAAGGAAACGTTTTTGGAACTGAAAGTTTAAATTCTAACACCCCGCTTTCAACATCATCATCATCTGCCTAGCCTCTACACAACTATGTTGGGGTCGGCTTCCAGTCTAACCGGATGCAGCTGAATACCAGTATTTTACATGGAGCGACTGCCTATCTGACCTCCACAACCCAGTTAATACTAGGTAATACGGTACCACTTAGTAAGACTGGTTGTCAGACTTTTTGGGCTACTGACTACCTGTAACGACGACAAATTACAGCCCGCTTTCATTAAACGAGCATAAATACGTTTAGCTCCATGGTCAAATTTTTCACGGCGTAGCGGTAGTGAGACTGCCTTACGTTCTTAGGGTCCTGGGTTCGAATACCGGTAGGAGCAAATGTTTGTGTGATGAGCATGAACATTTGTTTCCGAGTTATGGATGTTTATACGTTTAAAAAGTATGTAGTATATCAACTATCTGGTGTCCACGACACAAGCCATGCTTAGTGTGGCACTGTGTAATGTCCAGCGATATTATTTTTTATGATGAACACAAAGAGTTTGGGGTCCGCTCCTGGTGTGTTGGTCACTTTTCTACAGAGAAACCATTATTTTCTTAGAACATACATAACTTTACGCCTGTTATTCTTAAAGGGTTAGGCATAGCAGCTGTACCTAGCACATAGTACACCTACATTTGAGGAGCGTCTGAACAAAAACCGATAAATCACATTTTGACGTTTTTTTTATGATGCCAATTGGTTGTTCTCGTACATATCTTGCTCTATGGTTAATGTAACCCGGTCAAAAACTGATAAATCCGCTCTAAATTCGGCCGCAAAATACACGGAACTGAACATAAACCGATAAATACATCAATCGTACTCAACAACGATTTTGTCAAACTCTAAATTACAAAACCATGAACTTGGCCATATTTTTACACTTTTCCACAAAAAACAACAATGTGTTTTATCGGTTTTTGTTCCGACGCTCCTGATTTATCCTGTTAACATAAGTCAAATGTAACAAGGGGTGAGCCTATTGCCATCAACCAGGCATAAATCCAGACCCCTTGGCTGATTTTGTGAAATTCTTGATAGAAAACACCAATAAAACTGCCCGACCTGGAAATCTACACAAGATCTTATGCTCAAAAAACTTTTTTGCAAAAAAATAGAACCGACTTCAAAAAAGTGAAAATAACTTTAGCTTCAGAAGTCGGTGACCATTGTTTGATTGATTTATTAAGTTTTTTTGTCACCGACTTCTGAAGCTAAAGTTATTTTCACTTTTTTGAAGTCGGTTCTATTTTTTTGCAAAAAAGTTTTTGTTTTTCAATTTTTAGTGGTTCACTTGTGCTTACCCCTTCACAGCGTACCGGTGCGGCGGCGTGATGTTATGTTATGAACTGGTGTAAACAATAGACAGACAATAGATTTCAGCAAACCCAGTCCATTTGCTATCATTTATTGAGGAGTTCCGTTCCATATCTCCGAAGTTCGTGATCAGATCATGACAATATTTCTATGGGACCAACTTGGAAGTATACCCTCTCAAACAAAAAAATAATTTTTCAAATCAGTTCAGGCGTCTTCGAGTAATCGGTGAACATACATTAAAAAAAAATAAAAAAATACATACAGTCGAATAGAGAACCTCCTCCTTTTTGGAAGTCGGTTAAAAAGTCGCGTTTGAGACCAATCGACCAAAGAGGTTTGAAATTTCAGCCAAATCCTTACCTTCATTTGAGTCGATACTTCTTAGCAAGGTACCAAGAAACATATTATCTCTTACAAAAAATTATCCCGATAATAACAATAAATTGCTAGCAACGCGAAATAAATGAGTGTCATCGCCTTGATTGGCCACAATCAATCGCCGAAAGGAAACGTTTGAGAGGAGGCCGGGCAAAAAATTAATGATGGGAAATCGGGGGAGATAAGGAAAAGTGATCAGTCTCCGCAGGGGAGGTACGGGTAATATTGATACTAAATTCAGCGGATAAGACACAGGAAAAGGGGAGGGTCGCGCTTTTGAAGTTAGTAGGTTTAATGTTACTTTTTAGGGTTCCGTAGCCAAATGGCAAAAAACGGAACCCTTATAGTTTCGCCATGTCTGTCTGTCTGTCTGTCCGCGGATAATCTCAGTGACCGTTAGCACCAGAAAGCTGAAATTTGGTACCAATATGTATATCAATCATGCCGACAAAGTGCAAAAATAAAAATTTAAAAAAACATTTTTATTAGGGTACCTCCCCCAGACGTAAAGTGGGGAGCGATTTTTTTTTTAATTTTGACCCTGACGTGTGATATATTGTTGGATAGGTATTTAAAAATGAATAGGGGTTTTCTAAAATCATTTTTTGATAATATTAATATTTTAGGAAATAATCGCTCCGAAAGTCAAAAACAATGTGTCCCCCCCCCCTCTAACTTTTGAACCATAAGTTTAAAAAATATGAAAAAAATCACAGAAGTAGACCTTTATATGAACTTTCTAGGAAAATTATTTTCAACTTGATGAGTTGAATAGTTTTTGAGTTATATAGCACTTTTTCAAAAAAACGCAAATGATAACTTTGTTTTTCATACAAATACTATGAAAAACAAAGTTATTTTTGCTGACGAAAAATGTTGGTATTTTTAATGGTCTGGGAAGCTACGGAACCCTACAGTGAGCGTGGCCCGACACGCTCTTGGCCGGTTTTGTTTAATGAGAGCGGGCCGATTTTGCTGCGTCTCCCCAATTGGAGTGAAGAAATACGGGCTCGTGAAAATAGGAATGGAAAAATAAAGCTTTTGAATTAAAATTCAACTGTCAGAGCCGACTGAGTTTATAAACAAAAATACTGCTAATAAAATCAAGCTAAAGTTGAAACTACAATTTTGTTATTTTACACAATTTTGCGTGTGAATATTGTATAGTCTTATTTTAAAGGTCAGCTATATCTTAGAGTTTTATAATATTATTTAGGTATCTGAATACAGATAACAAAATAATATTCATTATTTACTAGTGCCATGCCTTTTATTTATTATCTATGTGATGAACAGTACGTTCTAGAATAAAACGTTCAGTTGTTTGCAAGTACTTTTTGTTTTAATATATAATACTATATATTTTATTATAGCGTTGCCTACTTATTATTCACGAGTGTCATAGGCTATATTTAAAACGTTACCTTTAGATAATTTACGACCATAAGGCGACGTAAGCCTAGGGTAAAAGCTAGTATAGTAGGTATTTCTGGCATGTGCCAAATCACTGTATTTACTTTCTTTCTTTCCATTAAAAAAATACTATCCACTCACTGACTTTTAGACCCAAGGCAGTCAGTATAGCTAAAATACCCAAACCAAGCAATATGGGGTTAAGAATAAACAAAAACAAACTAAAACGCTAACAAGGAAAAACGTTTTAAACGTAGCTAACATTTGGTGTTACGGGCTCAGAGCCAAAATTCTTAAAGTATCGACTGCTTTCAGCATTTAGCGAGGCATTTCTCTTTGGGTTTTTAGTAAATGGTGTCAAACTTACATATTTCGTTCGTCAGAGTAAGACGTGTTCATAAAAAATGTAGGAAAAATCACTACATTCTTTCAAAACGGTGAAAGAAAACATGTCATGAGGAAACCAACACGTACATAAAGGGTGTAAAAACCTCTTAACGAAGCTAAAAGGCACTTGTTCTCCCAGTCATGGCGAACATTTTTTTGTTTAACACACCACACCTGGGAATATTTTTGTTACGGAGAAATTTTGGGCAAAGTTCCAACTTTTTGAAAAGTTTTTTTTTATATTTCTTTACTGTAAGAGTATTACTTTTTACAACTCCTCGACCCCCGTACTATTCAAACCATCCATCAGCACATTGTTTTGAGTACGTTACATTGAGTTCTACCACAAAACATGATTGTTCACCCCAAAAAAAAGTCGTTCCACAGCAATTTTTTCTGCATAAAGTTATACTTAGTTTAATATACAAAAAGCTTGGTTGACAGCTTCGTGATGAGGTTGTTTATACCCTGTATGTAGAATCAAAACTTCGAAGACATGTGACCACTGCTAACGCACACTATCTCGATTAATTTTCAACCGACTTCTAAAAAGAGGAGGTTCTCAATTCGTATGTATTTTTTTTTTTTTTTTTTTTTTTTTTTTTTTTTTTTTTGTGTTTGTTACCTCAGAACTTTCGACTGGGTAAACCGATTTTGATGATTCTTTTTTTATTTGAAAGCTGGTGCTTCCCGTTGGGTCCCATTTTAATTTGTTGAAGATCTGATGCTGATCTTCGGAGATATACAATGGAACTCTTCAAAAATAGACGGCAAATCTGCAGTGATTGCTGCATTCGCTTGTAGGTTCATTGTTTATACTACATCATGACGTAACATCACGCCTGTATGCTCTGAGGGGGTACGCAGATGTGTACAATATACCCAGATTTCGACAATGTTTGTTACCTCAGAACTTTCGACTGGGTCAACCGATTTTGATGATTCTTCTTTTATTTGAAAGCTGGTGCTTTCCGTGTGGTTCCATGTCAATTTGGTTAAGATCTTACGCTGATCTTCGGAGATATAAATGGAACTCTTCAAAAATATACGGCAAAGCTGCCGTAATTGCTGCAATCGCTTGGTTGTTTATTGTTTATACAACATCATGACGTAACATCACACCTGTATGCTCTGAGGGAGTACGCAGAAGTATACAATACACCCAGATTTTGACAGTTAGACGTGTAAAGTTCCATTCAATGGAATCCCGGAGAAATAGAGGTAACTCCTTAACTTTATAGGCACACCAGAAGCGGTTTGGGTAGTTTTAGGCAGAGTACTTTCTCGGAGTGGTCCCATTTCGATTTGATAAAGATCTGGTGACTTCGGAAGATAGGCAACTGAACTCCTTAATAAATGATAGCAAATGTACTGGGATCGCTGAAGACTCACGTCTGTCTATTGTTTACACCAGTTCATAACAAAAAATCACACCGATACGCTGTGAAAGGGTAAGCACATGTGAACCACTAAAAAGTGAAAAATAAAAACTTTTTTGCAAAAAATATAACCGACTTCACACAAAAAAGTGAAAAATAACTTTAGCTCCAGAAGTCGGTGACAAAAAAACTAAATCAATCAAACAAAGGTCACCGACTTCTGGAGCTAAAGTTATTTTTCACTTTTTTGTGTGAAGTCGGTTATATTTTATGCAAAAAAGTTTTTTCTTTTCACAATTTTATGATTTTATCATCGGGGGGCACGGCAGTGCCCCCGCCAAGTCGAGCGCGAAGCAAACACTGCCGTACCATCCTTTACTGGAACCATTTCGCCGCATTTTCAGGCCCCTATTTGAGACCCTCTGGATAAGACCAGAACGCAGAAATTTTAGTCATCCAGTAAGCTATAATTACATACTTAAATTCCAAAATTTCAAGTCTGGAGGTCATTTAGTTCCGAAGTTAAGCGAAAGCAAAGTTTCGCATTTATGACACTCACTCACTCATGATCATCAAAATAGAACTAGTACTTTCCATAAACTCAGAGAGCTGAAATTTGGTACAGAGTTAGGGTTTAATGGCCACATAAAAGGAAAACTATAAAAACTAGGATAATCGAAGATCTGGAGTGGTGACCCTGATTAGAAAACACAAGAGCCCAACCAAACTATTAGAGAAATCGACATACCGCCTTTACAAAAAATATTCAACTTGGTGCCGCTTCATTTGATGTCAAAAATCGAAGGTCGGATGAAGAACCCTCAGCTGGTCTCAGCTGTATTAGAGATATGGTAATGCCCCCTTCTACTATTGGTAAATAAAAAAAATCAACTGTCATTGCAAAAACCCAGCGTAGTGGAGTGGGACACATCTTCTAATTTAATCTAGCCTATAGCGTCCCACTGCTAGGCAAAGGCCTCCCCTTCTGCTTTTAATACGCATATAAATAAATTAAAGGAAAACTCTGGATAAGACTAGACTGGCTTTTATACTTATACTTACAAGTTTACAAGAAGAAATAGTCGAACAATTAACTTTATTCTACTCGAACATTACACAAATTAAATAAACAAATTACACTAAAATATTAATTTCGCTCAAAATTTTGTCAAAATATAATGCATTAGACTAAGAGTGGCGGTGACACCCACAAACGTCGCCAGATGGCGCTGACTGTATTTTAAAACGCGCTTTCGTTGGTTTTTCCGATAACCTTATATGGCGAAGTGGCAACCGCAGGCAGGCAGTCGTTTACGACATTCTTCTACTGCGCTTGAAAACGTTTGCTAGGGATTAAGAGGGATTATTTGCATTTCGTTGATTTCTCTCATTATTTCGTGAGGTTTGCTAAGGTTAGCAGGTTGTTATTATAACAATACGAAGATTTGAATAGGTTAGGAATTTTATGAAGAAACAGTACTTCGAAAATTTGCTAATAATTTGATTCACGAATTATTGCCTATTAGGTCAAAATTTGAGATCATACCCCGGGCATACGTGTACAGAGAACAATACCCAATCTGTGTGGCGTATGCCCTAACAATTCACAAGAGCCAAGGTCTAGGTCTAAAAAATGGACGTTGGCACCTCCATATTCTCTTGTGGCCAAGCCTACGTGGCGCTTTCACGAGTAACCAATCTTCATGGGGTGCACCTCATAAATGTTGACTTCAAGAGTATAAAAGCTCAAGTTTCAGCGATCACCGAATACAACTGGCTTAGGCGTAAATACTGCGCCGATCTTTCAGAAATTAAACCGTCTAAAAGAATAAATAATGAACGCGAATGGGCAATACGAAAAACTGTTGCTACTGTACAAGAATCTGAACCGGAAAAAAGAAAAGAAAGATTTGTAATAATAAAAAAACTATAGGAGTAGTTTTTTTAACGGCGAAGTCACACAACATTAACTATAATAATAAAGAATTCGCAGTAAGGAACCTTTGTCTAGATTTAATTACTTTTTAGAGATAAACAAGCAGCTCCATCGAGACTTGGCTAGTTTTTACAGAATGTTTTTGGTGGGTTATTTTGACTATTTGCCATTCCTCTGGTAGTCTCTGTTCTCCATTTATATTTAATCTAACTTTTTGCCATAGTAACAACCTTTTTTCTAATCTGTCTTTTTTATGGTTGTAGTTCTCATAGCGTTTTCACCGACATGGACTTTTCCATAGTTTTAAAGTTACAAATTCTCTTATAAAGACTTTGGTAGTTATGGTACTGTATCTTAAAAAGATATGATCAAGATAAGTCATGTAATAATAATGAATACTTTGACAAATTCGCACTATTCGCAAAACAGAATCAATGCATTTCCCTGAAAAAATACTTACCCGGTAACATTACTACGAACTAAACCAAAGGCTTACATCCACATAGACCTTCAATCTCTGCACAAACGGGACCAGGCACGCATAAAACAGAAAAACAGTCCGCACCGGAAGATGGGCCCAAGATTAATTGTGACGTCAGCGGCGGAAGGGGGTGGCTGGGGTAGACGGAAGCGAGGGGGGGGGGACGCAGACCGGATGTCCGGTTGACGCGGCGGGCTGTTTGCCGCCGCTCCTACGGCAGCAAGAATGTGTGCGTTTGAATAGCAGAAATATTTGGTTAGAAGAGGGATTATCGTTTTAGAGGTTTCATTATAATTTGAGTAGTTTCGGACATTGCTTTTGCTTTGTCTATATGTATATGTAGTATATCAACTATCTGGTGTCCACGACACAAGCCTTGCTTAGTGTGGCACTAGATGGCGCTGTATGTTAATGTCCAACAATATTTATTTATTTATTTGTCAAGTTTTTTGGAAACACTCGTTAACTTAGAGGAGCTCGTAGCTAAATAATAACAGCCGCTCGGGAAGATCTTTAGGTTAAACCGTGCTTGCCTAGCTTGGTCTGTGGATGGATGACCGCTCTTACACGTTAAGCTGTAGGTCCCGGCTGTCATTTGTAGATCTTTGATAGTCGTTACAGGTAGTCAATGGCCCACAAAGTCTGACAACCAGTCTTACCAAGTGGTATCGTATTACTCAGTATTAACTGGGTTGTGGAGGTCAGACAGCCAGTCGTTCCATGTAAAATACTGGTATTCAGCTGCATCCGGTTAGACTGGAAGTCGACCCCAACATAGTTGGGATAAGGCTAGGCAGATGATGACTCGCCAACTTATCAACGTATCAGCAAACACAAAAAAAAAACATTTTGTTAGTCATAACTATGTATAAAAAATGACATTTTATTAAATAGATACAGCTAAATCTCCACAGTGATAGAAAGAGTTTTCGTGGGGAAGGTAAATCAAATCACGAAACCTAATCAACATACAATTTTGTATTATTTATATATATTTGTATTTATTATTTTATATAATTTAGTTAAAAATATTTACTGTTTTATTTTCTGTTAATGCACCTACTATTAAGGTAGACTGGTAGAAAATGCCCAAGGCATTAAGTCCGCCTTTGTACAGTTTTACTAGTGCATAAGTTTAAAGAAATAAATAAATATTATTTTAAAACCAGCTTCCTTTATTATCCAATTCGCGAGAAACAACTCACATTACGCAGTTATTTCTATGACTCATTAAAATAACTAACACTAATTCCAAGTCGAACCAGATTCCTTGTCCGTAGCCACATACCTACAAACTATGCTAAGCATTCAGAGGCTACGTAGCGCGTACGTAGCGCTTCGTAGCGCCTCGTAGCACGGCGTAGCTAATTGGCTACATAGTAAATCAAGATGGCAGTTTAGTTGCTTATACATAATAATATTTTTCTTTGAGGTATCTTGTTGCTTGTTGTTAGTTTTAGTTGTGTTGCTTGTTTGTGATAGTTTTTCTGTAGGTTTCAGTTTGTAGGTCTTTTTGTGCATGATTTTAATGAGTGCCGAAATAAATAACATAACATAACGCCGTTTTTGCCAGTTTTGTTAATTTCAGTGTAATTGGGAGCCAGCCTATTGTCATAAACCGGACACTTACCTAGACTCCGGGTTTTTATTCTTACTCTTATCCTTATTCTTTAATGCACACAAAAATAATAAACAAAAATATATGTACATAAAATTAAAAATGTACATAAAATTAGAATATATAGCTTATGTACAACGGCGAGCTTAACCCAGAATCGGGTTTTCTTGCAGCAAAATAGACACTCCAGCAAAATAGACATTCCAGATAGAAACCAAATAACTCTTTGGCCGAGGGTCAAGGGCTCTGAGGATACACAGCATGTATCAAAATGGCATGACCATGTTGTCTTCATGGGACCAATGCGGAAATCGCCAAATAAAATGACTTTTTCCATACAAAACCTCAATTCCTAATCGATCCAAATGTAATGAAATTTTGAGACTTGACCATCATCATCATCATCATCTGCCTAAAATGTACCCGCTGGGACACGACCTCCACTCGATGAGAGGGGATGGGCTATGATCTATCACGCGGGCCCAGTGCGGATTGGTAGATGTCACATGTCTTCGAAGTTTTGGTTCTAGGACATGCCGGTTTCCTCACGATGTTTTTCTTCACCGTTTTGACACTTGACAAACTTACATTTAAAAAATCTGTTTTTTTCTCATAAATACATTACTCAAACGCCTTTTTTAGAGAAACAATGTCTTAAACCAAGATTAAATCCTCTCAAAACACCGTAGACAAAAACAATGCCATAACCATCAATTGTACACCGATCACAAAGTCTGGAAGTGCCATCAATCGCGTCGAACGAGCGATCGCTCGTAATGATCCGGCATTCAGACTCACCAACAACAAAACTCATAAAAGCCGGTGTACGTGTAACTCTCTACTTTAAAATTACAAACAGTCGGGCAAGTTTTAGAAAACTCATCCCTGCGGCAAGGGTGAGGAGGTAGCGTTGCTAGATGTGGCACAAAACACACCACACACAAATACACCACACACAAACACACACTTTACCTTTTAACGTGCACATCTTGCTAAATTGTTCTCACATAATATACCATCTCAACATGAATGATGTAACCAAGATTTTGTAACAAGATAATGATTTAAAAGAGTGTCCATGGAGTTTCTTGTCCGTTCTTCTCCATAGAGATCTACGCTAGGGAATGGGCAACTACAGTACTTTCACAGTTTTTATGTCTTGTGACTGGGACTGTAGCTACATTAAATGTTCATTTTTGTTTCGACAATTCAAAAGTGCCTGTAACTGGCCTACTTGAAATAAATGCTTTGATTTGATTTACACACAAACCATTTACACAGGAACTAACATACAGACAAAATAGCACAAAGGTAACAGTAATTTCATTTAAAATCAATTTCCTTTACAGTGGTTATTTCGTCCAGTTATTCCATCTTTATTGCATTTATTTGGTTATAGCTAGTACTAAGGCCTTGATGCCTCGTGATAAAATCAATCAAACTGAATTTGGCTTCACATTTCTGAGACATGCTGTATACTGATGCAATTTTCTCTACCTTTTTTGGTTATTTGCAATCTGGTTAATGAAAAACTATCTTGCTTTCATCGGCTTAGCATTGCCATCATTGTGGTTTGTACCATTAATATTTCTAGCGTCCACTACATCTTTGTACATAGCATTTGTAGCTCTTTGCTTGCAAAACTAAAGTTTGTCGTAGAATGAAACGGAAGATGAGCAAATAATGGCGTGTTTATGTGAATTTTATTCATAAACTGTTCCTAATTGTTGTATTCATAATAATTGTGCACGTCATTACTTCCTTGCTAAGTTCTTGCGCCAAACATTGCATACATGTTTGAATTTCAACAGTTTTGGTGCAAGAGTTTGTTGAAAATTAACACTTTTGGTTGCTTCGTTTTTATTTCCTTTTAATATTGTATTCCACATTTGAGAACTTCATATATTAAACTCTCATTTTATTGTTATGCTACAGATGGTTTTGATGTTGTGGCTGTAGGATGATTAATAACGAAAGACAGATAGTAAGTAACATATAGAGGTACGCCCAAGCATCATCTACCTAGCCTTTTCCCAACTATGTTGGGATCGGCTTCTAGTCTAACTGGATGCAGCTGAATACCAGTATTTTACATGGAACGACTGCCTATCTGACCTCCACAACCCAGTTAGTACTGGGCAATACGATACCTCTTGGTAAGACTAGTTTTTAGACTTTTAAGGCCACTTACTACTTGTAATGACTATCAAAGATTTACAAATGACAGCTTTCCGAGGCACGGATGGAAATCGGTATGTAAGAGAGGTCACACATCCACATTAACCTGGCAAGCACGCCTAACCTAAAGATCGAGTCACCGTTTTATGATTGAAGTTCTACGACTCCAACAAAGCCATATACTTCCACATTTACTGTGCGAACCGCCAGTCTGTGGAATTCACTGTTTCCCTATAACCTAGATCTCTACAAAAATTCAAGGAAACCAACATGCCTGAGAGATATTACTCGACGGCATGTAAACCAATTCGGAGGCCCATAGGCGACATGAAAACTATGACGCCAGTTTAGGTACTAACCACGCGATAAAGAATGACATCTCAAAAATAGCATTCAATTAATACGCCGGTGAATACACAAAGTGTTTACCAAGTAATCTGCAAAAGTCAGTCTAACTGCAAAATTAGAATTGATTTTTGAGTTCTTTATATTATAATTATAAAATTCAATTGTAGTGCAAAAAAGAAAAATAAAAAAAAATAACAAAGTAATTTAAATTAAATAATCCATACTTAATGAATTGATTAAAACATGCAAAATTATAAATTATACAAAATATGACATTATTATAGAAAATCATGGTAACGTAATAATAATAATATAATAATAATAATAATAATATTTATTTATTTGTTAACATAGGTAAAGACATATAGATGTTATTTTTAACGAAACAGTGCGCTATGTTATGCCTGAAGGCGTACAAATTTGGTGTGCAATTCTATACATTAGATAGTGACATTAAATATTATAAAATTTCAAAAAAAAAGAAATCTGCAAACTATTAAAATTGAAAAATATAATTAAAAAAGAAGTCATAGAAATTAAAAAATCAAAACAATTAGAATGTCAAAATTATTAGAATGTCAAAATAATTAAAATTGCAAAGTGATTACAATGTCAAAATAATTAAAATGTAAAAATTATTGAAATGTTCGAAAATGTGAATATAATTAAAATATAAGTATTGTTAGGCAGTTACAGTACATTCCAAATAATTGACTTAGTACTAATTTGGTATCAAAATTTACATAAGTTTGTCAATTGTAAAATAAATAGTCTATTAACAATCATTGTAGCATAACAAACAATTATAGAAAATTATTATCTATTAAAATGTCAATGTCAAAAAAAGAAATAATAATGACTAAAGTACAGTTATAAATTTTTATCATTCAAGAAATCATTAACAGAATAGTAGCATTTTTCTAATAGTAATGTGGTCAATTTAATTTTAAATATGCGTATGGGGTGATCTTTTAAGCTATGCGGAATTTTATTATATATGATAGGACCCATTGACATTATACTTTTTCTTAATAGTGCTGTTTTGTATTGTCCTGTATGTAATAACTTATTATATTGCTGTCTTATAGGACCTGAGCGTAATCTAATGCTAGCCAGAGTTGGAAACAAATTTAAATTAGATCTAACAAAAATGGACACTTCCAATATGTAAATAGACGGGAGGGTTAGTATTTTCAGAGACCTAAACACAGGCTCACAGCTTTCAGTAGATTTTAAATTTGTCATAGATCTTATGCATCGTTTTTGGGCCTTGAATATCTCTTCCCTTTCGCTACAGTTGCCCCAGAAAATCACTCCGAATCTCAATACTGATGCAATCAGACCATGGTAAGCTGTTACAAGAGTAGCAATGCTTACTTTATGTGATAAGTTGTGCAGCACATAAGCTAATTTGCTTAATTTTTTACATAAATCCTCAGAATGAGGTTTCCAAGTAAGATTGCTGTCAATTAAGATGCCCAGAAACCTTGCTACATTTGTTGAGTCAACTTTTTGCCCATTGTAGCTGACAGAAATATTAGCGGGACTAATCCGTTGGAAAAAATGCATTATTTTAGTTTTTTGCAAATTTATAATCAAGTTGTTTATGCTAAGCCTAATAATACTCTTTAATGTGTCATTAATCTCACTTTCATATTTGTTTAAGTCCGAACATTTTACTATCACAGTACTATCGTCAGCAAACAGCACCATAGGATGATGAGTTTGACGTGGCAAATCATTTATATATATGAGAAACAAGGGTGGCCCGAGAACGCTACCTTGTGGTACGCCGTGTTTAACTTCTCTACAATCTGAAGTGTATTTAAATTCACGTTTAGTTTTAAGGCATACTCTCGTGGTTTCTGTGTACTGTAACCGGCCACGTAGGTAAGATTTTATAAGATCAAAGATATTTCCTCTGATACCATAGGTATAAAGTTTCTCTAAAAGTACATTATGGTTTACATAGTCGAATGCTTTAGTCATATCAGTCAATATTGCACATACTGGAATTTTATTGTCCACATTTGTCATAATATTAGTTAAGAGTTTATAAATTGCCATATTAATATTCTTATTTTTTCTAAATCCCATTTGTTCCTCGCTTAATATATTATATTTAGTCAAAAATTTATCCATTGCTAAGTAAATAATTTTTTCAAATACCTTAGAGAAAATTGGGATTAATGCCACTGGTCTGTAATTGGACATGTCTTCTCTATTATTTTTTTTATATAGAGGTTTTATTACTGCAGTTTTTAGGCTATTAGGGAATATGCCAGATTCAATACTACTATTTAGAATGTGATTTAGAGGCCCAGCAATAGTGTCACTAACAAATTTAACTACGCTAGTTGTAATCTCATCGTAACCACAACTTTTTGTATTTTTGAGCGATTTAATTGCTCTTATAATGTCATTTGGGACTGTTGGTGACATAAACATTGAATTAGAGTTACTTTCTATGTCAATAATTCTGTCAGGTGTGTCATTAGTTACAATTTGTACTTGGTCAATAAAAAAGTCATTAAATGATGTTGCTATTTTCCTAGGATCCTTTATTGTCACATTTTGATTGTCAATTTTTAAAATAGGTTCTTTAATGTGGTTATTATTATTGATGATTTGCCACGCTGCCTTGGATTTATTGTGAGCCTTATTAATAATGTTACTGTTCTGTGCCTTTTGAGTAAGATTAATGATTTTTTTTAGTCTTCGCGAGTATGTTTTAAACGTTTTTTTATTTTCGCTTGACGGTTTAATCTATATTTCCATAGCAAGTTTCTTTGTTTCTTACTACAGAGTTTAATGCCTTTCGATAGCCATTTAATTTTTTTTTCCGTTCGAATTTTAACCCATTTAATCGGAAAACACTGATTGTAGAGTAGCTGAAATATTTCCAAAAAAATGTTATAAGACTCATTGGGGTTACTTTCGTTATAAACGTCTGAGAAGGATAAACACTTTAAATGATTTTTAAATTTGATCAAATTTTCTTTTGAGAAGTCTCGTTTCTGAGTCCGCCAATACCTTAATTTGCAAATCCTACTGACTTGAATTTTGAGTATTTGAGCCGAGTGATCAGATATTGCAAAATCCATTACTTCTGCAGTGCATTTTAGATTTGAGTTTATAGCAAAATTATCTAAACATGTAAGGCTCCTTGGCCGTGTTGGTTGGTTTATTTTTAAAATAAAATTGTAATTTAGGAGCAAACATTCAAAGTCCACGGTGCATCTATTACGTTTTAAAATATCTATGTTGAAGTCTCCGCATAATACTACCTTTACATTTGATTTATTGCACAATTTTTTTAATAGAGTTTCCAGAGTGTCATAAAATAGACTAATGTTAGACATATTAGGGGGTCTATAAATACATACTACTATTAATTTGTGTTTAGTCAATTCTATAGCGCAGCATTCAATAACGCCTGTAATAGAACAACTCTTCACATCATTTAGTTCTTTGTATTCGTGGTAGGTTTTAAGTAAAATACAAGACCCTCCTCGTTTATGCTCACTTCTTGAGTAACATGTCGCTAGCTTAAAGTTTGGCACGTTTATTAAAATTTCTTGACCATTAATGACGAAATGTTCCGTTAAACATATTATTTCAATATTTATTTGTTTTTGTAATAGATTTTGGATGTGTAATGTCAACAGGTCTGTTTTGTTAAGGAGGCCAGCTATGTTTTGGTGCAAAATGTACATGTGATTATCAAAGAAAAAATTCAGAGTCATGAGTAGCTTTATCATTGTCAGCTAAGTTCGATGTATTGTCACTTACACCATGGTCTTCTATATGGCGATGGTTATCGTTGCTAACTTTAGAGTAATCTTGATCGTAGTCAAATAATATCTTGGATTTGATCTGGTCAAAAATGTCTCTCCATCCGAGTTTATTAATTTTTCCTGTATTGTAGGAAAACATGTCAAGAGTCAAGGTGTAATTACTGTCAAAAAAGTACGCATACTGGTGGTTTTTGATGTCCAAACTTAGAAGATTGTTGAAAAGCTCGACTTTATAATTGTGAATTAGAGCCCCTCTTATATAAGTCGGAGCACATATAACAATATTGGTGTGTTTAATTGTTTCCAGTGAGCTTTTAAATTTTACAAGGATATCTAGATACTCGTTATTTCTTAAATCGTTTTCTCCAATGAAGATCAGGCAATAGTCTTGCATTGTAAAATGTTTTATGTTGTTCTTGACGCTGATTAATAACTCTTCTGTGTCAGCGTTATTAAGAAGATAATGACAGTAGTCAAACTCATTACAGAAGATTTCTTCGATTAACGGCAGTGTTCCTTTCGTACATCTACTACTCATTATCGCGAGTTTATTTTTATGTTTTCGTTGTGATACGCCTACTGGTTTTATTTGTGCAATATTACCTAACTGGGAAAATGATGTCGAGTTGTTGCTTTGCATTACTGTGTTATAACTTATTTCCGAAGTCTGAGTTTCTTTGTCGTGAGTTTCAACTATTACGTCCTTGCAATAGTTGGTCGAAGTCATGTTGGAGTCATTATTTGAAATAATTGGCCTAATATTGTAAAGCTTTGGTTTTTGTTTGCTCAATGAAGATGGTGTATTGCTTTTTCTGCTAGGCGTCAAGCAAGTCTTTTTACATGCTTGGTCAGTTTTTAGGGCTCTTTCTAAATCGGATTTTAGACGGAAGTTTTCACTATTGAGATAATCAATTTCCTGATGAGCACTCATAAGTTCCATCTTGAGAGCATTTATTTGTTCGTTCAAGTCGTTAACATCGTCGCCGTTATTATAATCCTGCAGGCTGTCGGGTACGCTCATCATTGTGGTGTCTAGTATTGTCTTTTCGTCGTCATTTATTAAAAGAGATAAGTTAGTCAATGACCCCGTGTTCTGCTTACGAAGAGTGATATTATCTGTATCCATGTTTATTTACGCTGACACTTATGTTACTTAGACGTCCTCTGCCGTCACGCTCTTGATGTTTATTAGCTGATGTACAAGGCAATTTATTTCACAAAAAGTGTTCCACCGTTTACCCCGGGTTCGAACTTGAGCGTCAAGGTTAGCGACTGCTACAGTGTAGCCTATTATTTGGCTCAGCCACAACGTATTTGACGTACTTGATTGAAATTAGGCAGCATAAGTTAAATATTTCAAAATTTGAATTTGGTTAATCGGTTGGTATGATTCATGTGTTAGATTTTTTTTCCACATTACGTAGGTACTCCTTTGTTTGAGACACTAATATGAACACCTTTTTATGTTGAGTTTGTGTTGATTAAGTTCACTTTTAATGCAGTTTTGGGTGTTTGTTTATCTTTATATGTCTTATAATTTCAATGTTTGTTATTGTTAATTTGATTTGTCACTTTTATTACGAATAGTCACAGATTCTATTTGAACAGTTTAAACAGTTATTATTTCACTCACCGTTGAATTAGTCACTTTGCTAACGTTTGCACTGGTATATTAGACTTAGATAAATATATTTTATGGATTTTTAACACAACTATATGATTTTAAATATTTTTAAAGCGAATGTAAACACGGAGCTTATTTATTTAGGTGTCAAGCGGAACAGCGCCATCTACGATTCATCGTATTACTCGTATAAGTAAATAATAATAATGGTTACGCTAAAGGGGTCCACCCTTTTCGGGTAAAAGCCTCCTCCAGTGAATGCCAATTTTCTCGATTAGTGGCGACATCTGGCTAGTCTTTTCCTGCGATTGTGATGACGATTGCTTTTCCATCTCGCTTTCGGTCTACCTCTACGTCTATATCCGTGGGGGCCTCTCCATAACATCACTGTCTTCGTCCATCTATCGTCTGTATAACCCTCCAGACATGGGTGTCGTCTATCGTAAATTTTAAACCCTCTGACATTCAATAAAATCCCAAGCACCTACAATAACTTCACTGACTTACAGTATACTCAAACAAAACCGTTAGTTTGCATTTAAACGGGAAAAGTTTTATAATGCAGTATAAAAGTATGGGATAAATTGAAAAACATCACATAAAAAAACGGGATTTCTTCCAAGCCGTCTTCATTACCATTTATATAGGGGAACTTGTGCGACTAGCTAACTTATAGGGAAACTTGTAACACATAGATTATAAACACAGAACTGTAAGATTTACATAATGTTTGCTATAGTGGGCTTACCGGTGGATGCAGGCTCTTTAGATAATAGACTAGTTTCCACCATCAATCAATTACAAATCTATTTAGTCCGTCAATTGGAGTAATGGAAAATAATGGTTACGTATTTTTGTAAATCAATGAATATTAACAAAGATAAAACGCATCAAAATCGTTCGTGACGTCAGTGCGCACCAAAATCCAGCCACCCCGTGACGTATTAATAATTTTAAAAGCGTCTTATCTTCGTTAATTTTGGTTCACGTAGCAAAAGACAAAATGAGGATCAAATATTTTTTGATAATTTAACTGACGGACTACATATTTCAATTTTTTCAGTTGACAAGCCTATAAGACATGTTGTGTTGTGGTGCTATACCTGTCTTGCTTTGGCTCTGACAAGTCTTATCTCATGTCTTGCTTCTTACTACTATTATAAACGTGAAAGTTTGTGTGGATGGATGAATGGATGGATTGATGTCTGTTACTCCTTCACGCTAAAATTGCTGAACGGTTTTGGAAAAAATTTGGCACTCAGGTACTATGTCACCTTTGAGAGGACTTTGCATTGACTTTAACGCAGAATTGGATTCTCACGATCACCCCAGCAGTGACGGTTTACTTGCGATAGGTACCGTATAACCTGGATTAACATATAGGGCAAATTATATCCTGGAAGCACGATCCCATGGGATAATGAATTACATAACTCCACGTGGGTAAGCCGGGGCATACGCTAGTAAAATAATTATGTGTGACCCACACACACAGTGTCTGTGTTGTAATTTTTGACATGGTTTCAACCAAATAAATAATAAATATAGTGGTCAATACACACAGCACCATCTAGTGCTACACTAAGCAACGAGGCTTGTGACGTGGACGCCAGATGGTTGATATACTTACAACATAGATACTTTTGTGTTTTGTAAATAAATACTTATTATACATATATTATATTAACATCCATTACTCGGAAACAAATGTCCATGCTCATCGCACAAATATTTGTTCCTACCGCTGCGCCATTTGGCTCGTAAACCCGACAAAATAAGGTTAATAACAGAACTCAATCAGTAATCACCACGTGCCACAGATAACAGATTGATTACCAACAAAAGACAGAAGGAACCTGCTCCTCACCTTCTAGTTGACAACTTAAAGTCAACGTTATTGACCCTATGAGTAAAGAATTGGCTAGATCACTAACGCTGACGTCAGTGGTGCGTATGTTGCTACTATTTTTCTCACTGACGTACGCGACTGGTCAATAGAACACAACGTATATACTCGTACGCGCGACAACCCTGCGCGAGCGACATCAGTGTGGCAGAAATCCAAGCCTTAAAACCAAAAAACAATACCAGCAACTTCTTCAACCTTCACCCAAAAATACTCTATCCGAGTATTCGCGTAACAAACTTGATGAATTACTCACAATCATTAAAGGGTTACAAATTGCTTTCAACAGCTAATTTATACAGTTTTAACGCCGTATCAATGGGTGGCGCGAAACGCGATCATTCTTTGCAAGCACTCCGTTTATCAAGACCAATGGAAATACGAACACTGTCTTTATTCCGGCCTTCCCTGCGTGTTGCACGACACATAGCGTGTCCTATCTTACGAGTTACGTTTTCCCACTAGTGACACAGTGCACAGTTTTGTCCAGTGGGAACCTCCACAGAGTACACGGAAAGTTCTGTGTGTGAAAGTTGGGGAACGAGGAAGAATCGAAAGTAATATAGTGATCCAGAATGCCTTAATAATTCTGTTTTGTAATACATATAATAAGGGATATAGTGGCATGAGTATTTTGCGAACCTTTATTTATGTTGACGGCATAATAAGTGCAAATACTTTGCAATATACCTATGTTCTATCTTTAGGCAATTTACTAAAGTTATTAAATCTTTTAGCCGGACCCCACCGAAGCGGACACGAGAAAAGAGAAGAGTTGTGTTGTAAACCACCAATAGAATTCTCTTATTAACACTTGTCGTCTCCGCTTCGCTTTTGTCATCATCATCATCATCATCATCATCATCATCATCAGCCTATTAATATTTCTACTGCGGCGGACACAGGCTATAATCCACCACGCGGGCCCTGTGCGGGTTGGTAGATGTCACATGTCGATTTTTTTGGTTCTAGGACATACCGGTTTCCTCACGATGTTTTCCTTCGCCATTTTGAGAGCAGGGGTGGTGAAATTAATTACACAAAGTAATGCGCCTGTCTGGGTTCGAACCCACGACGTTCGTAAGTCGGTGCCGCCAACATTGGGCCACCGCTGCACCGCTTAGCTTCAGTAGAAACGTTTTACTGTCCCAACACAAACTACCACCAAGATTTTGTTTTTTATTAAAAAATTAACATAATTTAAAAAAAAAATTAACTTAATTATATTAAATTTTATTTTAAATAAATAGTTTATAATAAATTACAGTTTTTTGGCAAGGCCAGCAGCTGGCGCCACAGCGCCAAATATGCCTCACGCCTTGCACAGACGGTTTCGGCGCGTACGGCCTGGAGTCCCAAGACACAAAAGGTGGACTGGGTTTTCCCAGAATCTTTTTAAAACCCCACTCAGACGCCCTTTAAACTAAACAAACCGGACGGATGGCAACCCTACCATCGATCTATGATCGTTTTAAGAATTCAGTTCAGTGATAGCACACTTTTGTTGTCACAATATTCTCGTTAGATGGCGTTGAACATTCACGTCTCGTTTCTGAATCGCGGTGTCAAGATTCTCCCGCATTGAATGACCCTCTTGGCATTCTTGAATAACATCAGATAGTTCAGTACCTCGTACAAACATGGACACAATACCAAAGAGGCTGCCGCATGAAAAACCAGTGCTATATTCTCTGCCACCTCATCTGCAGGAAATGATAGCCAAGAAAAAACGCTTACGGAAGCAGTGGCAGCAGACTCGATGCCCAACCATGAAGGCCGAGCTCAATCGTCTTGGGGAGAAGCTAAAGGTCAAGCTTCAGGAATACCGTGACTCCAAAACTTGGACGACGTATATCTACGCGACCTTCGAGAAGACGGAGTAGCCGTCGAAACTTAGTCTGTGCTGGCAGCTGTCTAGCAACCCCCTCCCGCCTCCCCCTCCCTCCAAAGCTACCTGTGAGTATCCCAAGTGTGGATAACTCGAATATTTTTGGTCAAGGGGACTGCGCACGCGTCGTCCCCTTAGAATCTTATTAGTGCTATTACTTTAACTAGTTATACCTAGCCACCTTTACCACGTTGCATAACAAAGTCGCCGTAATTACCATGCTGAACTTTCGGCCGGGTGGGCATGGCCTGTTGAATCGTCAACGCTTTATTAGGCCCAAGGCTAAGGCCCAAGTTTTCGAGTTACTTTTAACTTCATCTGCCTAGCCTTTTCCCAACTATGTTGGGGTCGGCTTCCAATCTAAGCGGATGCAGCTGAATACCAGTATTTTACATGGAGCGACTGCCTATCTGACCTCCACAACCCAGTTAATATTGGAAACACGATCCCACTTGGTAAGACTGGTGTCAGACCTTTTGGGCCACTGACTACCTGTAACGACTGTCAAAGATGGACAAATGACAGCCGGGACCAAAAGCTTAACGTGCTTTCCGAGGCACGGAGGAAACTCGGTATGTAAGGGTGGTCACCCATCCACAGACCAACCTAGGCAAGCACGGCTTAACCTAAAGATCTTCCCGAGCGGCTGTTATTATTTTAAAAGCAATTTCTTCGACATATTTGGATGAGAGGTTATTGTACATCTGTGATGCTACCTACCATGGTATATTTACAGTGTGTCTATTACACGCTCATTGCCAATCCCTATACGCCAATACCACCCAAATTCGACCTTTTGGAAGATTTTTTTTTTTACCTAAAACCATCTAGGTAGATGTTATTGCGGATATTTTTTTCTACCCCCACCCTTCCTGTGACAATAGTTAACCGGACCATCGACTACGACACCAAGAAGAGCCTCAGGAAATATGAAGCGAAATGTATAAAAATGTGCGTGTTAACGATACACGAGGCTAAAGACTGGAATGGTGTTCGTGGATCGAAAAAGATACACGTGGCGCTTAGCGTGATAAAGATGGAAATTTCGTTATGATTATTCGATGGAGAGATCTGGTGACTCAAAACACCATAAATATTGTTACCAAAAGGTAATTCTGCTTACATATGATAAATCGTTACTTGTAGGCTAGCCAAACCAACTCAGTGTGTTGTATTTTGTATTGTAGGTACCCAGCTGTCGGACAAGACAAGAACTAATTTCCGTGTCTTACGTTACCACTGAACGGTTTTGTGAAAGCGCGATCTAGCCACCACCAGTAGAACTACCAGTACCTACACTAGCGCCATCTGCTCAGAATTAGTAGAACTATCATTAGCTTCAATGGAACCATGACTGATAACCCTAAACTGCTTGACTTGCACTAGTAACTTAATGCCGTCTCTTTTCTTTGTTGATTTAGAAACTTACCGCCAGGTGGCATTAGTAGTAGTATTATTACAGAACTGTTTTGTTGAGTAATAAACGAACGTGATAGTCCAACGTTTGAACTTGATAATACATAGATTGTCTTTTGTAATTGGGGAAAATAAAATAGATTTCCTATTGGTCGGAAAGCTTGAATTGTAATTACATGCTCCGAACTGACAAACATTTATTTACTTAAATATTATTTTTTACTGTTGCTTTTATTGTTACTATTACTACAAATATATTGGAATAAGGGGCACTCGCTCATCACGTCATTTGCTGCTTGGTGCCAGAGCTAATACTTACTCTGTTCTATTTACTCATAATTATATACTTATGTCAGTGTCAGGCCATGGCCTGCTCATTAATTATAAATTCTGAGGGGACGGCGCGTACGCAGTCCCCACTACCAAAAATTACGCATCCGAGTTATCCACATTAGGGATAATCGTAGACGTGAGGCATAAATATTGGAACAGGTATGTGGATTAGGTATTTTTCGATGCGAGTCCGTACCTAATCCAAAGCGTCGAGGATTAGGTATGGCACGATGTATTCGTACACAGTCTACATAGAAGATATTCCGTACCTTAATATGTGGAGGTTAAGGTTCAAGTTTAATTAGCACTGCCGCCAGCGCCATCTACGTAGAATACCACTGGACTAGATATTGCTCTAGCGATTTAAGTCTTATGGAATGATACTCTCAAAGAAAATAACAAAACTTTCACGTCTTTTAATGAAAATAAATGTGTAAAAATCAGAAACTCATGTGATATTAGGGTGAAATGCATTTGTTTCTATACATAGTAGGTACACCAGTTTTAAATTTAGCTGTTTTTCGGTAAAAATGATAAAAAAATATGTTTTTTGAGTTGTTTTATAAAAGTGAACTTTAACCTAACCTAACTATATTACGTTAAAAACAAAAACAAAAGTTTTACGTTGACTTTTAGTTTAAAGTACCATTTCCCATAGAAAACGATCAGAAATATCAGAAAATATTCCACACTACATCAGAAACGGAACGTCCATACTCCATGCCGAATATTTCTTACCAAATCCACTTATGATACCTAATATCGTAACAGGCCAGTGGCTTTACTGAATAAATATTCGGATTAGGTAAATGGATTAGGTATTTTTAAATTCTAGGATTAGGTGGATTAGGTATCGTTTTTACCTAATCTGACCCATGTCTAGATAATCGCAAGGGTCAACCTAACCGCAGTGCAATGGGAAGGCCTCGCCCTGGGGGAACCGCCTACTTGATCACGGTTTCCCCTATGCCAGGTAAGTATGATTTCACTACAGTACCGCGCGAGGGTCGTTCAACGGCGGAGAATCTTAACACCGCGATTCAGAAACGTGACGTAAAAGTACAGCGCCATCTAGTGGTACGATTGAAACTCGTTCACATGACGTCTCCGTTCAGCAACTATGATGTTTTTGGCACGTGCTCTTATTTGTAACACTTGTTTTTCAATACATTTCACAAAATGGTGTCTTTCACCCGTTATACGGCGAAAACATAGGTAGTTCTCTTTAGTGAGTTATGCTTTCATTTGTAAGGATATCAACAATATAGTGCTGTTTTTTTGTTACAAAAAAAATATTCGTAAGTATTAAATTATGCCTTAAATGACTACATCGTAAACGTGATGAACACATTAACTTTCAGAAAATACTTTGAAACTGTCATGAATGGCTTTTACAGTAGTATTTCTATAAATATATGGTCAGTTTTGATATTTATGAAAACTATTTTTTTTTTTAATTATTAACGAAATCTTTGAATGTAAAAATAGTGCTGCATCTGACGGGTTGTTCTGAGCAAAAAAACTGTGTAGTTTGAAACCATACGAATATCGAACTAATAAGATTTTATTTTAGCTAGCTCATCTTTTCAGGAAAAGAAAAACAATGAATACATATTGATTAATTAATAAGAATAAAATAATTTGCAAATTTTTCGTGCTGGTAAAACCTGTATATGATTTTTTTTAATGCAAGACTGCCGACTGCTTAGGCCAGAGGCCGGTGATATAAAAATGAAACAGAAGCTGGTTCTCATAATAAATAATATTTAACAATGATATATTTAACTTAAGTACAATAGAATTAGTAAAACTATCCGTGTGACTGATAAGCTCGCATCTCCTTTGTAACTCCTGGACATGCCCCAAATGTTTTTGAAGTGAATACTTCTTAAGGCGCGTTGAGCACTTTTTGGGTGAACCAAAATCATAGAACTCGCGTGACAGTCTCCTAAACGCGTAGTACTCGTAGCCGATCCGCTACAGCTACGTCGGCTACGAGTTTTCACTCTATCAGCAGTCACCAAAGACTGCCCCGCATTTTTCTTTTCATGTTTCTTTTTAATTCTTTCACATTGCAATATGGTCCGATGCGGGAGTGATGCGGATTCAATAGGCAAGGACCGCGGACCGCTTGTCCCTGTTCGGTTTACGGATGTAGTCGCGGGCCTTGCTCGCTGCTCTGTTCTGTAGATGCTGAAATGGAGAACATCATATTTTTTATCCATGCCATGTATGACCAACAACCCATTGTTAAGAATGACAGAGACAGTAACTAAAATAAATTGATAATTTTTTAATCCTGCTTGGGATAAGGGGAGGAAAGAGCTTTTCCTAAGCGTTAGTGGACTGTGGAAGGTGCGATATGACAGAAAGTTTCGTAATGATGTAGATATAGATCTAGTCGGTAGAGTATAGAATTATAATGCGTCGATGTGAAAGACTTTGTCGACGGTTTTCACTTTATTGAAGAACAACACGGCAGTCATCGCTCCCCGCTGGATACCAGCGCTCTAAACACTTATTCTGACCGTTCAACTGCTCTTTAAGTTGGAAAGATGTTTGGCGCGTTACCGGATTTGACTTTAAGGTAATTATTTATGTACATACCCTCCGCAGCTTCGTACTTTTCTCAGACTTCTCCTGTAGGTCGCCATCCGCAGGAAGGTTGTCAGGCAGCGCCAGCGCAGCTCGCAGGCACGCATTGTGCGACGCCAACACTGGCAGCGCTCCGCCGAGTGCACCCGTCAGCGCCGCGTACGCCGCGCCAGCCGACCAGCTGGACCACGTCACGCTCTCGGAACCCAAGCGCACTGACATGCACGGCACCTCGCCTTCCTACAACAGGCACAACGCTATCATCAGATCCTTCTATCTCGGGGTGATGATTACTGACTCATATTAAATAGTAGTACTAGTAATTGATATGTAATGCAACGTACCTCAAAGTACTTCAGAATATCCCTGAAGGTAGCTCGCTGAATCTTTCGATCTTTCTTGGCGCGGAACCTGTCTGAATCTCGCGCTAACTCGGTGAGTCGCGGCAGTAGTACGTCCACGTGCGCTGTGAGCGCGTTGTCCGAGTTGTCGTCGTCCGTCACTGTCTCGTACGCGATGGCGAGCGCGCCGCCTGCTGCCATGCGGACCTGCGGGTTGACAAACATACGTATATCAAACAATTCATTAACATCACCGTTACCTTGCGTTGGATACGAAAGCTTGGGTAAGTTACCTCAAGTGACACCGCCTCAAGAATCTCCCCAAGTCTGACAAAGCTGGGCGCCTGGTTGTTGAGCAGCGACAGCGCGTGGTTGCGCGACAACAGCGGCAACAGTAGTGCCCAGCCGTCCAGTGCGGCGGCGTGCCACGCGCCCTCCTCCACGGCCGCGGCTGATACATTCACGCTGCCGTCATCCTGGGGGAAGAACATCACGCCTTTTATATCAGTAATCTTCAAGTACGAAGACATGAGCTACATGCATCATCATCGTAGAGAAAAGATTACGTGTGTAGTCATAGTTTACCTTGAGATAGCTGCCGCTGAAGATAGTCTCGTACATGCGCATGACCTCTAAGATCTCAGTGAGGTCATCCTCCACCAAGTAGCACAACACGGCCAACGATGAGCAGCACTGAAACATATAGAACATGGTTATTTGGTTAACTACTGGTGACACACTGGACTCCTGTATAGTGTGTGTGTATTGCGTTGCTAACCTCAATGCGTGTGTCGAGTGAGGCAGACTGGTCAGTGGCGGTGGCGGTGAGCGCGGGCCGCACCTCGCGCACGAACTGTTCCGTGCCTTCGTCGCCGATCTGTGGGTCACAGATTATATGCATGATTAGCTTCTTAGTATGGATAGCTGCTATAGAAAGTCAGTAGACCGAAGAAAAACTGACTATAAAGTTGACAATTGGATTACCTACAGTGAAGTCTGAAAAACATGTTTTTTGGGTTTGGAAATTAAAGCAATGAAACTCACTAGGTAATTTCCATTCCTTTAATTATTTTAGCCAAATCATGATAATCACCTGCAAAGAAAGCAGCGGTGCAATAGCAGCAGCTGCTTTCCTCTCTCCGTCCTTGCCTCGTCTTAGCGTGCGCGACACATGGTCGGCCAGAGTGGCGCGGTGTGCAGCCAGCAAGTCGTCCACTGCGCGACGCTGTAACTCCGCACGGAGCGACACAAATGCGCTCGCGCGCGCTGCGTGCCCGCGGGCGTTCAGAGACTCCACTAGTTCTAGCACCTTCCCTTCGAATTTCTCTCGAACTAGTTGTTCTATTAAAAAGAGAAATATGTATACAATCGTGACATTTTACACACTACCAACGTGTCACGGTTACTTTTAATACGTTTTTTACAAAAGAAATGGTGTGCGTCGCGTCAGTCTTTCTTTTGTGTATAAGTTTTTTCCCGAAATGATGTCAACTGAAAAGTCCACGCATTCCACGCAATCCGCGCATTAGATTAGATTTCGTTATATCGTCACACATAATATAAATGAGTCAGACATGCGATAACCTTTCTGGTTCATCGAAATGACCTTGGTCAAAGCCATGGCCAAGACCTTCTAAACAAGGTTTAGTTATTGATCAGTAGGCCTACAATAAAAATGCGCAATACAGTAACTAGCCAAATAAGCTTTTGAACTAACCCCTAAGGATCATTGACCTTGAGCAATACGTGATATTGCGCAATATTATTGACCTTGACAATATTGCACATTATTTGACATTCCCAAAGCGCAATCTTAAGGCGGATGTTAATGGCGTCATTTGACGTAGCATGATATTTTTTGTTATTGTGTTGGATGACTCAGTAGGTATTTAGTTGTATTTTAGCAATGATTCAAATAAAAAAATTGTGCCTGCTAAAATATTAAATGCTATGTTAATCAGATTATAGCGTTTAATCTTTTCAGATTCCAGAAAATTAAAAATAAATATTTACTTTTGTCAGGCTTCACTTCCTCTTCGACCGGCTCTTGGTAATAATACCAATTATAATTAGGTTCTTCTACAATAGGCTCCACAATCTTATCTTTCTCATTAATTCGACGTGGTCCACTCCATTTCATCTCTCCCTGCTTCCCTGTAGAAGATAATAATTGTTTATACTCGTAATTATTGTTATATCGACATTTTGTCACTTTAGTAGTATGTGTGTAAAGAAATTAGCATTTCTTTATTTGTTCGTAGATAAAACAGTTACTGTTTTATCTTCATTAGAACTAGATGGCGTACAAGTGTCATGGCGGTACGGTAGATAAAGCAGTCGGGTTTTGAAGTAAAGTGAAAGTGAGGTTAATATGATTAAAAGAACGTAAACAATAAAATATTATAATTTAGTGATAAAGGGATCGACAAGTGTAATAATAAACTTTAAATGTCGTTTCTTTGTTATTTCAGGTAAGATACACATGATTCGTATTGTTTTAGTCATTAAAAAGTGTATCTAAATTTATGTTAAAATAAACTTTGTTATTTCAGAGCAACACAACGTTTATTATTGAAGACCCTCAATATCATTATCGAATTGTCTTATAAAACGACATTTCTTGTTTAAAATAAAGAAGGATGGAAAAATTAAGATTTACATTCGCGGTATTACCCGCAAGTGATAATAAAACGAATATAATTTGCATAACCTTAATCGAGACACCTGATGGATGTATATACGAGGTTCCAGATGAATTTAAAAATGCTAATAAACATACTGGTATTACTAGTTCAGCAACCTACGCAAAAATCAAGAACTCACTTAAAAAAAGAAACCAGACACGTAAAATATGGATCCCGCTAACTGACGAATTACAGAAAATCTATTTGGATGCAGGCGAAAATGTCCAGTTCGGTGACCAATATTTAGAAGAAATTTCAGTGGAAACAAAAACTACAAATACAACATGCAACAACAAGACCGAATCTGAGCATAAAAATCCAGTAAAAACAGCTGAAAAGTTTTTGTTAGAGAAGTTTTCGGGAAGAACATCAAATGTGAATCAATGGATTAGCGAGTTTGAAGCAGAATGTGAAAGGTTCGAAATAATACAGGATGCCAGAAAAATTGAAATCTTAAAACATCTTCTCGAGAAACAGTGTTTAGATTGGTACACAAGTATGATAATAAAATTTACCATCAAATCAGAATGGAGTTTATGGAAAGAAAATTTCTGTGCAACATATGGAAATAAAGGATGGTCTCCTGTAAAATATGCATATACATTTAGATACCAAACAGGTTCCTTGCTAGAATATGCCACAAAGAAGGAACGCCTTTTATTGGAGGTAAACAAAGACATTGACACTCAAACACTGACAAATCTTATTGTGATAGGTTTGCCGGATTACGTCATGGACAAAATTGATAAAGCATTAGTAACATCCACTGCAAGCCTATGCAATGAAATCGGTAAACAAGAATATGCAGTGAACAAGAAAAATTTTACCAAGAGTAAGAACAATATGTTTGATAATAAATACAAACTTGAGAAAACCCCATGCAAAATTTGTGAAAAATTAAACAAAGGAGTACGCTACCATCCAGAAGAAAAATGTTGGTTTAAACAAAGTGATGACTATGAAAACAAAAAAAAGCATAACAAGAATGTGAACAATACTGTGTTGGATATCGAATTAAATGATGAGGACCAAAAAAACGAGTAAATACACCATTAATAAAAGTCAAACTAACATTAAATGAGCATATGGAAATATATGGTATATATGACTCTGGCTCAAACGTTTCACTGATAAATTCCAAATTGGTAAATATAAAGCAGGAAAAAGGAGACGATTACAAACATGCAAATCTAATAACAATTAATGGTGTAAAAAGGACTCAAGGTCTGACAACAATAAAGATAAAGATCATAGATATAGAAAAAAGTGTAGATGTTTTTATAGTGGATGGCAACGAATTTAAATACGATTTCCTGATTGGACTTGATTTGATAAAAGAATATCATTTGGTTCAGGACCAGAATTTGAAGATAACGCAGAAGCAAGAAGAAACATCTACAAATAAGAAACTAATTCATGACAATAATTGGAAGAAAGAGATGAATAAAAATGAGATTTCCATAAATTTCAATGAACACACAAAGGAAGAGAACTTTAAAATTAATATGTGCAATTTAAATACTCAACAACAAACAGAAATAAATAAATTGATTGATGAGTATAAATCAAGCTTTGCGAAAGATAAATATGATGTTGGAAGAGTGAGAGACTATGAAGCACGCATTGATCTGATAGTTGATAGATACTGTAGCAAGAGGCCCTACAGATGTTCTATAGAGGACAAGAAAGAAATAGAGAAGCAGGTGGGAAAATTACTCCAAGAAAAACTAATAGAAGAATCGTACAGTCCTTTTGCAGCTCCTGTCACGTTAGCTTTTAAAAAAGAAGATCAAAGGAAGACCAGACTATGTGTTGATTTTAGAGAACTAAACAAGATCGTATTGCCACAAGCTCAACCGTTCCCGTTGATTGATGACCTAGTGATGAAAACGCGAAATTGCAAATATTTCTCAACCTTGGACATCAACTCTGCCTTCTGGTCTATTCCATTACGGATTGAAGACAGGAGTAAAACAGCTTTCGTGACCCAAGAAGGACATTTTCAGTGGACCTGTTTACCGTTTGGGCTCAAGACATCTCCGGCAATTTTCCAGAGAATACTAAGTAACATACTAAGAAAATATAAACTAACCGAATTCACCGTTAATTATATAGACGATATACTGGTATTCTCAGAAACTTACAGCGAACACATTAACCATTTAAAGCAATTGTTAGAAGCAATAAGTAATGAAGGATTCAGATTAAAGTTCACAAAATGTACATTTGCTGCAGGTTCAGTAAAATATCTTGGACATATAATAGAAAACAACACAGTTCGTCCACTGAGAGATAACTTAATCTCTATACAAGAGTTCCCAGTACCAAGAACACAGAAAAACATAAGACAATTTTTAGGAAAGGTTAATTTCTATCACGAATACATACCAAAATGTACATTAATTTTAAAACCACTACATGATTTACTAAAAAAAAACCAAAAGTTTATTTGGTCCGCAGACTGTCAAAATTCATTTGATAAAATAAAAAATCTACTATGTTCACAACCAATCTTAGAGATATATGACCAGGATCTGCCAATAAATATATATACAGATGGATCACTGGAAGGCATTGGAGCAATACTGAAACAAAGACAGCCGAATGGAATAGAAAAGCCGGTAGCATATTTTTCAAAAAAATTAAATGAGACACAAAAGAAAAAAAAGGCCATATATATAGAATGCTTAGCAATTAAGGAAGCAGTTCAATATTGGCAGTATTGGTTGATTGGAAAATGTTTCACAGTTTACTCCGACCACAAGCCGTTGGAAAATATGAACATTAAAGCAAGAACAGATGAAGAATTAGGAGAGTTAACATATTATCTGTCTCAATATGATTTCAAAATAAAATATGCACCTGGAAAAGACAATTTAGAAGCTGACTGCTTAAGCAGGAATCCAGTATTGGAAGCCAAAGAAGATGTGGATGAACAACTAAAAATAGTTAATTTAGTACAATTACAGGATGTGGTTATGGATCAAGAAAAGAATGAAGTTTTACAAGCAAATAAGAATAAATTAATACACAGACACAACATATACTATAAAAAAATGAATAAACAAGAAAAAATTATATTATCAGAAGAGTTTAGTATAAGGCTTATAAGACAAATACATGACAGTATGTGCCATATAGGAATAAAACAAATACAAAAGAAAATTGGAAAAATATATACAGCAAGAAATTTAACAAAAAATATAAATAATGTATGCAAGAAATGCGAGATATGTATAAAAAATAAAACACGAGGACAAGTGAAGTACGGTTTAATGTCACACTTGGGCCCAGCTACAAAACCATATGAAATTGTATCTATAGACACGATTGGGGGCTTTGGAGGCACGCGGTCGACAAAAAGATATCTCCATCTACTAGTGGATCATTACACACGATATGCACATATAGTTACCTCGAAGACACAAAGTGCGAAAGACTTTATAAAGCTGGTCAGTAACATATCCAATCATAATAAAATTGGCATGATTCTGAGCGACCAATATCCCGGAATTAACTCGAAGGAATTTAAATCTTTCCTGAGTGAAAAATCCATTTCATTGATATTCACCGCAGTAAACGCACCATTTTCAAATGGATTAAATGAGAGGCTGAATCAAACGCTGGTGAATAAAATACGATGTAAAATAAATGAAGAAAATACTAAAACAGCATGGACAACAATAGCCCACATCTGTGTAGATAAGTATAACGATACTGAGCATACTGTCACAGGGTTCAGCCCAAGATACCTTCTTGATGGCACAGAGGTTTCATTGCTGCCAGAAGAGCTCAAACAATCTAAATCAGCGGATGACTGGATGAAAGATAGAAAATTAGCATTTGAAAACTCTGTAAGGTCGCACAACTACAATAAAAAGTTAATAGACAGAAATAGAATACAGCATAATTTCAAAACAGGTGACATGGTATATATTGAGAATGGGCATAAGTTAAACAGAAGAAAATTAGATGAGCTAAAGATAGGCCCTTTTAGAATTGAAGAGAAAATATCAGAGACTATATACAAAATAAATACAGGCCATAAAAAATCAGAATCCAACTTATTTCACATCACGAAGCTGATCCCAGTTTCTGTATAAATGTGGACCTTAGGCTGCGAAAATTTTGGGAAAATTTTCTGCCCTGGGAGGGAAGATGTAAAGAAATTAGCATTTCTTTATTTGTTCGTAGATAAAACAGTTACTGTTTTATCTTCATTAGAACTAGATGGCGTACAAGTGTCATGGCGGTACGGTAGATAAAGCAGTCGGGTTTTGAAGTAAAGTGAAAGTGAGGTTAATATGATTAAAAGAACGTAAACAATAAAATATTATAATTTAGTGATAAAGGGATCGACAAGTGTAATAATAAACTTTAAATGTCGTTTCTTTGTTATTTCAGGTAAGATACACATGATTCGTATTGTTTTAGTCATTAAAAAGTGTATCTAAATTTATGTTAAAATAAACTTTGTTATTTCAGAGCAACACAACGTTTATTATTGAAGACCCTCAATATCATTATCGAATTGTCTTATATGTGTATACGATGCATTACATTTGATCTCTTGATGATGCTCTCCAAGATCTATAGACTCTGTCCTGATGATCCGGTTTTCTCCCGTCTTCCTGCCCCATTTTGTGCCACATAGCTTGACTGAAAAATTATTTATACATTGTGAGTTAAGCTGAGCCGCAAAACAAATAACAAAGTAATACTAGAAGAAACGTCAATTTTAATGAAGCGATTCGACATTCAGTTTAATGAAAATCAACTTTAAATTAAAATACTTAAGTAAGCAATAGGTTGTGCAATGTAAAATTTGACATTCAGCCGTACGCATTGATAAATCTTGCTAGCGTTGAACCTTAACAGAAACTGAGTGTACATTCTCCTTACTTGACTCTCTCTGTTTCTCTTCAGCTTCCATAGAATTACGAACAAGTTTGTCCTGTTCATGCATCTGCACCCACTGCTGTATTCTAGCTATACTTGGACACTTATCTGGCACATCATGATCTATCACACGGAACTTTTCACAATACAAGCGCCTAACAGCAACGGGTTGACCACGGTTTAAATAATATTGCTCCACACAAAACTCGCGCTGTTCTCTCGTCCAGCCATGACGCGAGCGATTTCGATTCATGGTGACTGTGCTTATTGAGCTTCGGAACGGTACTGATTACTGTACGAGAAGAGACAACCTAGCCGGTATAAATAAACCAACACGCGTACCTCCCCCCCCCCCCCCTTCCCCCTTTACACGCCCATTCAACGGTGACGCATGAGTTTAAGCGGGGACTCGGACGATTCGATTGTGACGTCATTGACTATTGTGAAATTACAATAGTATTGCACAATACTAGTACAACAATAATATTCAGTGGGGGATAAATTATTAAAGCAGATTTTTTATTAAAGCAGTACCTTGAGTACCTACACCACGGGGACTTCAGTGCAAAGAAAGATTCAAGGTCGCCCAAAACGACTTTTGAGAATATGAGGAAAACATCTACTTTTTTTACTTCTTTTGCGAGAAAGTAGAGAGGAATAGATTGTGTCTACCACTACAAACCAAGTAATCTATTATAGCTATGACCGTATTTCTGTAAAAATGGCCTGTGATTATGACGTGTTTTAGTAGACTTACAATAATGTTGACTGACTTACTTTAGTAGACTTACTTTATAGTGCATAATATGTTGTTACCACCAAAACAACCTTTAACGATTAATAACATTGTGCAATAATTGATATTGCACAAAAGAGAAACATTTTTTTTTCTCTTTCTAAATAATTTGGATTACAAAAAATACCATATTAATATAGTAAAACTCGAATCATTTTAACATGACGAATCGCTATCTTGTACCTACCTTGTACTATCTGCTACCTCAGCAAGCACGCAGCCGTCACTGAACATGATTTGCGAAAGCGCCATCTAGCTAATATTAGTTAAACTTTCATCACCTACCCGAAACACGAGTATAACCCTAAACTGCTTGCTTGACTTTTATTTGGGCCAGTTAGAATCGCATGCCGTCATCAGGTTGCGTTGGTAAAAACAATAGTACATTTTGATACTTGAATGGGGAAAGTTTTTTATTGTAATCGAGGCGGAATTAACACACTAGCCGTAAGGGAGTTTGTTTTTGAGCCGAGAATTGAATTGAACTTCTGAAGAAATAAAACAAAAGAATGAAACATGTTTTTGTCATAAAGTACTACATTTTTTTTTATTCCGCGCTTTGCTTTTGCCAGGTTGAAGGACAAGCAAAGGTATGAAACCGGTAAACAGCCTACTATAAAAATAGTTTTTTTTTAGATTTTTGCATTTAGAACACCAATACAATCACACACTTTTATATTTTGTTTATAAAAAAACTTAAATTTCAGTTTGAAATAATCATGTTTATCTGTGATATTCTATTTATAAACACGATTTAAATATTCAAATAGTATTTGTTATTCTTTATGTTTGTTTATTCAATACACAAACTTAAAGAATAAAGAATGCTTTGCTGAAATTTAAAAAAAAAATACCTTGGACTAAGGATTGCACTAAGTATAGTACGTTTCTGTGGCAATTTTCATTACGGCACACGCGTTGGAAAACTCAAAAAAGGCACGCGAGTGAAATACATTGCATGTTGAACCTAATCGTAGTGCGATAAGAACCAGTTTTCGAGGAAGTGTATCTATTTTTTTGGTAGAGCGATACAAATAGTGTGAAGTATGATCTAAAAATATTGTTATTTAATTATGGAAAATGAAATACGTAGAATAACACTGTTTTGAGCTTTCACGGTTTTTATCTAAACTTATACTGTCACTTACGAATATCTTCCGTGATAGTTATTTATTTTGATCGTCACGTCATACCCCATTGGCTTACCTCCCACTGGCTTGGCTTACTCACAATTTATCATATTCTCTAGTCTTCATGCATTTTTGCATAGACTGGTCATTTGCGGCCTGCCTTTCACGTGTCACGTATAGCCTCATCTTCACATGACTTTAGTTATCCTAGACGGTGAACCTGATCGTTCTTCTTTGTGAATTCTGAGGGGACGGCGCGTACGCAGTCCCCACTACCAAAAATTACGCATCCGAGTTATCCACATTAGGGATAATCGCAAGGGTCAACCTAACCGCAGTGCAATGGAAAGGCCTCGCCCTGGGGGAACCGCCTACTTGATCACGGTTTCCCCTATGCCAGGTAAGTATGATTTCACTACGGTACCGCGCGAGGGTCGTTCAACGGCGGAGAATCTTAACACCGCGATTCAGAAACCTGACGTAAAAGTACAGCGCCATCTAGTGGTAAGATTGAAACTCGTTCGCGTTCTGCTATAACAACAGTTTAATAACTTCCAACCTCTTTAGTAGCTTTTTATTTACAGTCAGTTTGATATTTTATATTAATTGTGTACTATTTTAAGACCCACACAATCTTTGTCAATAAAACATAGTACTGCATCACCATCAGACTGAAAGTTTAGTTTGTTCTGAGAAAAAACGAAATTTTATTTTTCGTGCGCGTTATTTGATGTCAAACGAATTTCCAACAACCTAACAAGATTTTATAAGCTTGCTTACCTTTTCAGGGAAGGAAAAGCAATGGACGCCCCGCGCGACGCTGGCGGGGTGGTGGCGTGGTGCCACTTCTTTAATATTTCATACAAAATGTATAGAAGTGGTGTGGCGCGACACATACTGAGATGGCGTGGCCACTTCCTCGCCCTCCGCGCACCCGCAACCGCGCCGCGCCAGCGCCATACGCCATACGCCACTTTTATATGACCCGCGCCTAAGGCAATCAGACTGTACAGAAACCCTAACATCATGAAGAGTAAGTAATAAGTTATTAGCCAAGCTTGTATGAAAGTACCGCCACTACATCAGCGGCATATTTGAGCGAGCATGACTGCTGAAACCGCTCCTCTCATGGCGGCAGTGAACAAGGGATGCCGCGGGGACAGCATACTACGGCGTGGAAAACCTGATCGTCAATAACAAATTTATTATCTACAGTATCTACATCTACACTAATAATAATAATATTATAAAGAGGAAAAAATTGTATTTTTGTGCGTGTTTATGTTTGTAATGAATAAACTCAAAAACTACTGTGCCGATTTCAAAAATTCTTTCACCATTTGAAAGCTACATTCACCCTGAGTAACATAGGCTACATTTTATCCCCGTACTCCCACGGGAACGGGAACTATGCGGGTGAAACCACGTGAAGTCCGCTAGTAATTTAATAAATAAATTGTTAAACAGTAATACAGGCTTACTTCATTTTTATTTTTTTATAATTTGAACATAAATAAGTACCTAAGATACAATATCACAAATTTTAAGTTTAAAGTTAAGTTTAATATTTGAGATTACGAAGTTCACTTTTAACAATTACTTTTACTTAAAAAAAAACTACAAAAACATAGATCTAAAATAAACTATTAAAAATTAAAACTTAAAAGTAAGCAAGTACCGAGTAACATTATAAATAATAAATTATTAAAATTTTCGTAAAACTATTCGTGTGACCGATGAGCTTTCCATCTCCTTAAATTAGTTTTCCTTGCAGTATGGTGCGGTTTTAGCCAAGGACCACGGAGCGTTTGTCTCTGCTCTGTTTCCGGGTGTTTTCGCGGGCTTTACTCGCTGCCCTGTTCTGTAGATGCTGGAATGGACAACATAATCGTACATATTCAAGGTACTTAGAGGGAAGGTACATAATGTGGACATTCTAGGAAACATAGGTTTGTGTGTTCCGGACAGGTGTCCGTGGGGCGACGTCGGTAGCCACGCTTGCTAGTAGTGCCGCGCGCGTGGACCAATCTGTTATGGGAGGCGCCGCTGACGCGTGCACTCCGCACTCTCAACCTCATTGACGTTGACTTATTCAATTGTTCTCTGAGTGAGTTCACAAAAATGTATTGTTTGCGATTAGTTACATGTCGCATTAGGTAACCCTGTAAAGATAGTCGTAAGATGGAGAAATAAATAAATAATATTAACACATCTTATGTACTTCGTAATCACAAATTTTGAGTTCAGATATGACCAAGATTAACGAGGTGCTCGCGGCCAAATAATAACCCGCTATGGTCGATCTTTAGCCAACCCAACCTAAAAACAAGCAAACACACAAACAAGCAAGCAAGCACGGCTTACCGTGCTTGCCTAGGTTAGTCTGTGGATGAGCGATCACCCACTATATACCGAGTTTCTTCCGTGCCTCGGAAAGCACGTCAAGCAGTTGGTCACGGCTGTCATTTGTAGATCTTTGACAGTCGTTACAGGGAGTCAGTGGGCCAAAAAGTCGGACATCCAGTCTTACCAAGGGGTATCGTATTTCCCAGTACTAACTGGGTTGTGGAGGTCAGATAGGCAGTCGCTCCATGTAAAATACTGGTTCAGCTGCAGCCGGTCAGACTGGAAGCCGACTCCAACATAGTTGGAAAAGGCTAGGCAGATGTGACAACCCAATGTTTGGAAAAGCAAGTCACCAATATAATTTGCCACGAGTTTTAAGTAGAAGCCTGTACCCACTGTTCTGTGCCTGTTATCTATCTGTATGCTATATCTCCTTCCTCTTATATCAGTTAGTTGCACTTAATTATTACGAGCATACCGCTTTGCTGTGGGGAACTCCTCATGAATTTCCTCCGCCTGGGCAGAATTATGGAAAATCGGACTCCTGTCGTCTAATACCCCACTCTTCCTCGTACCATTTCACCCTCGACTAGTAATTAGCCCACCATGCTTTACCGGCTCCACCACCAATTATGTACATACCCTCAGCAGCTTCGTGCTTTTCTCAGGCTTCTCCTGTTGCTCACAGTCCGCGAGTGGGATATCGGGCAGCGCCAGCGCAGCCCGTAGGCGCGCACTACGGGGCACCAACACTTGTAGCGCTCCGCCGAGTGCGCCCGCCAGCGCTGCGTACGCTGTGCCAGCCGACCAGCTGGACCACGTCACGCTCTCGCAGCCCAAGCGCACTGACATGCACGGCACCTCGCCTTCCTACAACAAAAACAATGATATCGTCACATCCTTCTATCTCGGGGTGATGATTACTGTCTCATACGCAATGTCTAATATTTGATGTGTATGTAATGTACCTCGAAGTACTTCCGAATGTCCCTGAAGGTAGGTCGCTGAATCTTTCGGTCTCTCTTGGCGCGGAACTTGTGTGAGTCTCGCACCAACTCGGTGAAACGCGGCAGTAGAACGTCCACATGCGCTGTGAGCGCGTTGTTAGTGCGGTGGTCGGTGGTGCACACATGGTGGGCCAGCGTGGTGCGGTGCACGGCCAGCCATTGGTCCACTGGCTATCGTTGCTGTAACTCTGAGTGGAGTGCGTGAGCGTTCAGGGATTCCACTAATTTTAGGATCTTCTCTTCAAATTTCTCTCGAAGAAGTTGTTCTGTTACAAAAAGGAAAATATTAGGTATAAACATTACATTATAAACAAATTCTTATCGCAATTAGAGCTGACAAAAGATTCATGACTGTTGCAGTTGTTTGTGTAAGTTATTTCCCTGGTATGACGTTAGTGATGTCCATTGTTAACGCTATCCGTACATTTGATTACATTTTGATAAACCGTCACACAAATGTAAATAATTCAAGCTAGTCCTGCGATAACCTTGGAAGGTCAACGACATGACCTTGGCCTATGTCATGGCCAAGACTTCGTGTAATTTGTAAACAAGTTAGAAGGAAATTACCGAATAAGTAATACTTTATTAAAAACATGACTTTAAAAACAACGTTACCATAATGAACCCTCGAACCGTAATCAGAAATTTATTTAGGGAAAATGAACTTTTAAACTTTGCAACATGATTGCGCAACACAATAACCAGCAAAATGATCTTCAAAATTACTAACTCATAAGGGTGAATCACATTAAGCGATACGTGATATTGCGCATTGACCTTGATATTGCGATATATTATTGATCTTGATATTGCGCAATATTGTTGTCCTTGATATTGCACCATATTTGTCACGTGAGAAGCGCAACATTTACGCGGATTTTCCTTAACGTGCATCGCGTCATTGGACGTTTATAATATTTTTGTTATTGTGTTCATCAGAATTTAGTAGTACCTAAGTAGCAATAAGTCTGAAAATATTGGGCTTTCAAAATTATTAATAGATAATTATGCTTTAATTTTAAAATTATTGACATGCTTTAATGGCTACGTTAAAAAAACAAATAGATTTCTTGTAAAATTTTGGGTATTAGGATTTTTCTTAATTTACTTTCAAGGAGGTGTTTCCATGGCCAGCTTCCACGGAAAAACGATAGATGGCGCTGTGCAAGACTTGGTGTTAAAACTTTTTTGGCTATATGGAGCTGGCGGTCATGCCTTTTTTTTAATAAAATGGTGGTTAGTATATGTGTGTGGGTGCTCCGGTCCGCCGGTGGCCTGTGTTGCTCTATGGTGTGGGTGCTATAATTGTTCTTTTCTTGCTTGCTTGCCACTAACCTGAATAATAGTAACTCAAATCGAACGAAGAAAGACACACGAAAGCAGTAGTAAAATTTTATACCTACATATAGGTACATACCTTTATCAGGCCTCACTTCTTCTACGACCGGCTTTTGGAAACAATATTATTTTTTTGGTTTTTCTACAACAGGCTCCACAATTTTCTGTATCTCCTTATCACGGGGTCCACGACATTTAATGTCTCGCCGATGCTTCCCTGTAGAATGTAATTGCTTATAATTATTGTCACATCGATATTTTGTTATACATTGTATGACGTGTATGATGCATTACATTTGATCTCCTGATGCTGTTCTCCAAGATCTATAGACTCTGTTCTGATGATCCGGTTTTCCCCCGTCTTCCTGCCCCATCTCATACCACTTAGCTTGTCTGCAAAACAAAACAAACATTGTGAGTTAAGCAGAGGTATTCTGGAAAAATAACAAATAAATGAGATGACTTTCACCTGAGCAATACTTTAGCTAAAAATAACAAGGTAGAATGATATAGCCTTTGCGATAGAGGCATATCACATATACTATTAAAGTAACAACAAGTAACCTTTTGCAATGTTTTTCACTAAAATATTATCATCAAGCTTCTGCCCGCGTGAAGTTCGATAATTGTCCCATGGGATCTAACTATCGGCTAAAAATTATGCTATGTGTTAATCCAAGTTATAAACTATATGTGTGCCAAATTTCATCCAAATCCGTTCAGCAGTTTTTGCGAAAAAGAGTTAAGTACAAACATCCATACACTTACAAACTTTCGCATTTATAATATTAGTAGGATAGTAGAATATTGATGAAGTGATAGAATAGAATAGAACATATTTTATTGTAAAAACATGAGTATACATCAAATAATATGTGCAAGGTCTTAAATAACAGGTAGATCTGCATGTTTTGCCATTAATGGCTTACAAAGTAACATATTTTTGGTTCAGAAAAACCATTATAAAACTTGAGTTTACATAACTAATTACTTATAAAATTAATAAAAAAAAAACGTTCCTATTGCTAATTAAAATTTACAAACTAAAGGGTCAAATTGTGTAAATGTCGTAATTATAGGAATCTCTCTAATTAATTAATTGGTGTATATGTGCACTTGGCTATTAGATATTTTTTTAAATGTATTTTAGACAAAGCAGTCGGAATTTGTCTTATAGGTTTTGGAATTTTATTATAAATTATTGGTGCTAAACAAAAAACGCTTTTACGCATCAATGCCGTGGTTTGTCTTTGTACACACAATTTATCATTATCCGGAAAAAAAATTGCGATGAATACCCGTTTTCATATGTTTTATAATATTATTCCGTCGATTACGAATACAAACGTCTGATAGTTTCTTAAATAGGTTAGGATTGGCGCGTATAAAATTAGCTATTTCATAAATAAATAAATAAGGAAGGTAGACTTAAAATGAAATGTTTAAATAAAGTATTGTTTGCAACTATCACTTATTTTCAAGCCAAACATACACCTTTTTTGTGACCTAAAAATGTTTTGTTTATTAGTAGGTAGAGTTTCCCCAGAATATAACTCCAAATCTCAATATGGACCCGACCTCAATATGGTAGGCAGTTATAAGCGCATTGGTACCTTATAATAGGTTTAAGTTTATAAAGGGCATAAGCAGAAGAACGTACTTTTTTTTTATTCTTCTGTGTGCTTTCTAGTTCAGACGTTTGTCAATGATAACACCTAAAAATTTAGCTGTGTCTACCTTTTATAAAATAGTTAATTTGTGTTGAGCAGTAATATTTGGTGCTTCTAAACGTTGACTGAAAAACTTAATTTTGATTTTTTCTAGATTAAGTTTTAAATTACTGTTATCTTGCCAGTTAATTATTGAATTTATTGTATTATTTATTTCATGTTCACACCTATCTTTATTTATAGAATTAATAGTGACAGTGCTGTCATCGGCAAAAAGTCATACTGGATAATAAGTTACTAATGGCAAGTCATTTATATAGAAAATGAATAAGAAAGGACCCAATACGCTCCCTTGCGGGACTCCATATTTAACTAAACGTTTTTTTGATGCAAATGTTCCTTCTTTTTTAGTATTAAAGTTTATTTTAGAAATTACTGTTAATTGTTTACGATTTTTTAGATAAGACTCGATTGAGTTCTTTATATCTGGCCGGCGTTGAACCGTAACGGTTACTAAGTACTCCTTACTTGACTCTCCCCTCTGTTCCTTTTTCTTTTCATCAATCAGCACCCACTGCTTAATTTTATCTGAACTGGGACACATATCTGGCACATTATGACTTTTCACACGGTACCTTTCACAATACAAACGCCTAACTGCAACGGGTCGACCGAAGTTTAAATAATATGGCTCCACACAAAACTCGCGCTGTGCTTTCGAAAAGCTATGGCAGACGTTCTTCCATCGGTCCATGGTGACTGTGCTTGGTGAACTTCGGAACGGTACTGAGTCAGAGATAAGGTAGCTGGTGTACATCAAAAAAACAGATCAACAGAAACCTCCTCAGCCTCCCCCCGCCCCCCCCTTTTACACGCCCATCCAACAGTGACGCAAGAGTTTACGCGGGGCTTCGGACGATTATTGATTAAAATGTTATTAAACATTGTGAAATTACAGTAGTAGACTATTTATCCAGTAACCTTACGTCACGGGCGATTTAAGTTCGCCCAAAACCTCGTTTTCTTTATCCGCGAGTATAAATACTGGAATTTACACGTCTCCTGTGAGAGATTTAAAAACAGACAAGAACTGTAGAAGGTATTTTATTAGAGCTATACGATGGCATTGTTTACGATTTCTGTGGCAATGAACTGTGTTGGTGTAGAGTCTACACCAACACAGTTAGTCTACCGTCTGTCTACACTGTAGACAGACGGTAGACTAACAATAATATTACGCAATAACATAGTGCTAACGTTTTGCCGCCCGCCATAGCAATCTTCACAACCAACCATTGACGATTGGGTAATAACATTGTGCAATTTTTTATATTGCCCAATAGAATATAATTAGCTACTAATTCAAAGATATCTTTGCACCTTAGGGTTCAGACAAGGAACGATGACTTTCAAAGTCTTTCTTTCTACGACTTTCAAAAGGATTGCTTAGGTTGACTAAAAATGTCTTATTCTGTCTTGTCTAGCTCTGTGAACTAATTTCGCTGTTTTCATTTCAATTGTGCAATACAATATTGTTCTACAAACACAACATATTGCTATCTAGTCTTCCAAGTTCGCGCGAAAAGTCATGCGTCACCATTGGGAGGACTGTGTGGGGAAAGAGGGGGAGGGACTTGCTGTGTATGTATGTTGTGGTGTTGGCTTGCTTTTGTCAGTCTCGCTCCGTAGTTCAACACGCACAGTCACCATGTCGCGATCGAAGTCAAACATAGCGGTCGAAAACCGCGGGTGGTCGAAGGAGGAACGCGAGTTTTGTATAAATTCATATTACTTAAATAATGAAGATCCGTGTCCTGTTATGCGCGCCTACTGGATAAAATTCCGTGAACAAAAGGGGTTCATTAAGGAGAAGATGCCGTCTGCTGATCTCATTATGGAATGGGTAAAGGTGCATGAACAGCACGAAAAAGCACAGAAGACAAAAGAAACCGAAGAGGAAAAGGAGAGACACTCAAGTAAGTGAAACAGTCTAGGTCCTTAGTTTCAGTTTTGATCTAACACTAGTGAGACTTATTTATGCATTCAATAGCGAAACCTAGTGATATAGGTACAGTGAAATTAGATAATCAATTACATTCGAATTAGACCTGTTCAAAGTTGAAAACACTCCTGTTTGCAAAATAATCAACTAAGTATTTTTTAATTCGCTTGGCTATCACTTTGATGACCCTATTTTTTGGACGGGCAATCACCATAACGCCATAAAAGTCTGACAACCCCTCCCGCTCCGTCCAGAGCGGGAGGGGGTGTCAGACTTTTACTGACTAAAATATATCCATGTTCCTTCCTCGCCCTTTATTTTCCGGGGCCACGGTATCTCTTTCAAATTACTTTGATGACCCTGGTCCAGGCTTTTGTATTGAAGGAAAACTCAGTTTAAAGTCATGCCATTTATTATTTGATTTTGAATAAAGCAGAAACTGGCTGCTGTTGTTTATCCCAACACCTTTGTTTAACTGTCAAAACGCCAGATAATTCTGCAGGCAAGTATAGTGTTTGGTAGAATGCCATATTTTACATTGCACAACCTAATGCCATTGAAGTACTAGTCTGGTGTAGGCAACCGCATCTCGACTTAACTGACAAACTTCATATTGTTCTACAGATAAGCTAAGTCGCACACAATGGGGCAGGAAGACGGGAACAAACCGGATCACAAGGAAAGACTCCATAGATGCTGGAGAGCAGAATCAGGCAATCAAATGTAATGCACCATACACACTACTAGTAAAGTAACAAAATATGGATGTGATAATAATAACCAATTATATTTTACAGGGAAGCAACGAGACGTTAAGTGGAGTGGACCACGTCCAGTTAATGAAAAAAAGCCGATTCCGGTGGTGCCTGTTGTAGAAGAACGTCCTTGGTTTTATGTATATCGTCCCCGAAGCCCGTCGCCAGTATTGCCCAGGAAGCCTGACCCCATGAAAAGTAAATATATTTATATTTCCCAAATTAGGAGGCCTTTACCTAAGTCAAAACAAAACATTTGCACCTAAATTGAGACGAATTCTAACACACATCAATATTCTCAACTGTCTTATAGCATACATTCGCCAGTACGATATACATATTAACATTTTGCAAACACAATATTTAAAAGGACTTTGGCTAAAAGAAAGAAAAAGACAAAAACAAAAAGACAAAAACAATAACAAAAAATTATTGTAAGTTGTGGAATGTAGTCGCCAAGAAATATCCCATAAAGATTGTGCATGTGTATCAAAAGAACAAGGTCAATATATAAATAGTGCAATATCAAGGTCAATTGTATTTTGATCAATGTCAATTAATACTCATTAATCGATCGTCAAAGAAATGTAATCAAGATAGTTTTGGTAGTTATTACTCGTACATTATGAATAGGTAGTTGTTGTAGCTCTAGGGTCTAAAATTTGTTCCTTTATAAAGAATGTCAGCGATTGACATTTTAAATTGCAATAAATATGCTTTGACTATTTTCCTAAAATAGCAACGACCTTAATCATGATTTCGATTTCCTAATCATGTAAAATGTTTCATGCATAGCTCCTCAAAAGACTGATACCAGGCATTGGTATCTTTCTTTGTACCTGTAAGCACATGACATGAGTGATGGCCAAGTTTTTGACCAAGATAGGACACTTATCAACAATAATCAAAGTCTAATCAGGTGGCGTACCATGACGTCTTAAAGCAAGATTGTTTTAATCTTATTCCAGAGTGAGAAAGAGATGGCGCTAGACGTTCTCTATAGCTCCGTCTCTTTCCCACTCTGGAATAAGATTAAAACAATCTTGCTTTAAGACGTCATGGTTACCCCCCAGAGGTTCATTGCAAAGAAACAAAGTCAACCGGAAATTAGTCATTTAGGTAATACTTTTTATTAAGTACTACACTATCGAATTTTCAGATTGTGTCTGTGCGGTTAGTTTTGTTTGAGATATTAACATAAAACATTTAAAGAACGGGACGAACATACAGACAGATGGACAGATAAAAAGTTAAAAATATGTTTGTTTTTTTTTTAGTATTGTTTTTTTCGTATGCATTCAGTAAAAAGCTGTTATTTTGAAATTACAAACAAACACTTCTATCTTATTTTCTATAGAACAATTGCTCCAAGAGAAATTCGAAGGGAAGGTGCTAGAATCAGTGGATTTGCTTGACGAAGGCGGGCACGCAGCTCGTGCAAGTGCATTTGTGTCGCTCCGCGCGGAGTTACAGCGACATGCAGTGGACCACTTGCTGGCCGCGCACCGCGCCACGCTGGCCGACCATGTATCGCGCGCACTACGACGAGGGAAGGATGGAGAGAGGAAGGCAGCTGCTGCTGTTGCACCGCTGCTGGCTTTACAGGTGATTATTATGATCTGACCACATAAATGAAAGGTTTTCCTGCTGTATCGCCGCCAATCGTATGTTGACCCCACTTACACCTCTTACCTCTAGTTCAACTTTAAAGTTAGATTTCTCCTTGGTCGACCGTCTCGATATGGCTGGTAGCGATTCATGAATACGTAGCTAACCATACGCTTATAATCTGTCACCCACAGATCGGCGAGGAAGGCACGGAACAGTTCGTGCGCGAGGTCCGGCTCGCGCTCACCGCCACCGCCACTGACCCGTCTGCCTCACTCGACACACGCATTGAGGTAAGCAACGCAATACACACACACTATACAGGAGTCCAGTGTGTCACCAGTAGTCAACCAAATAACCATGTTCTATATGTTTCAGTGCTGCTCATCGTTGGCCGTGTTGTGCTACTTGGTGGAGGATGACCTCACTGAGATCTTAGAGGTCATGCGCATGTACGAGACTATCTTCAGCGGCAGCTATCTCAAGGTAAACTATGATGACAAACGCCATCTTGTCTCCTCGATCATTTTATGCGAATAGCTCATTTCGCCTTACATGAGAATTAGTAATGTAACAAAGTGTGATGTTCCTTCCCCCAGGATGACGGCAGCGTGAATGTATCAGCCGCGGCCGTGAAGGAGGGCACGTGGCACGCCGCCGCACTGGACGGCTGGGCACTACTGTTGCCGCTGTTGTCGCGCAACCACGCGCTGTCGCTGCTCAACAACCAGGCGCCCAGCTTTTCCAGGCTTGGGGAGTTGCTGGAGGCGGTGTCACTTGAAGTAACTTACCTAAGCTTTTTTATCAACACAAGATAACGGTGATGTAAATTAATGGTTTTATAAACGTAAGTTTGTCAATCCGCAGGTCCGCATGGCAGCAGGCCGCGCGCTCGCCATCGCGTACGAGACCGTGGCGGACGACGATAACTCAGACAACGCGCTCACAACGCACGTGGACGTACTACTGCCGCGACTCACTGAGTTAGCGCGAGATTCGGATAGGTCCCGCGCCAAGAAAGATCTCAAGATACAACGAGCCACTTTTAGAGACACCCTCAAGTACTTCGAGGTAAAATACAGTTTATTAGCTGGGTTAAATAAAGTAGACTTGTCTTAGTACTAACACATAAATGATTTGTGAATGTAACAATCCGATTTAACGCTACCATAATTCATCTTGCAGAAAGGTGAAAAACCCAGCACATCAGCACATATAGGTAGTGAGCGCGCTGAGTGGTCGTCCTGGTCAGGCAGCGCGGTGTACGCGGCGCTGGCGAGCGCACTCGGCGGAGCGCTACAAGTGTGGGCACCGCGCAGTGCGCGCCTGCGAGCTGCGCTGTCTCTACCCGACAACCCGCCGGTGATAGCGGACAGCGAGCAAGAGGAGAAGCCTGAGAAGAGCAAGAAGCTGCAACGAGTATGTACATAAATATCAATTACAACCTATTACTAGTCCCATGTACCAAAAACGGAGATTTGTGAGCAACGAAAATAATAGTAAGTTTAACTCAGCAATGAGACACAGAATTAAAATTCAACTTTATTTTTGTCCATTCCAGCATCTACGGAACAGAGCAGCTAAGAAAGACCGCCACTTCACCCGCAACCTGAACAGAGACAAGCGCTCCGCAGTCCTCGCCGTCTGAACCTGTAGCATTCTCGCAGTCCGCACTGATGATGCTGTGTTGAAAGGTTTTGACATAACATAAAAACACGATGCGAAACTAGGGCCGGTTTCTGGTTTTGGATAAGATAAATCGTTGGAACCGTCCCTTGTCTGAGGCATCTCACTGATTATCGACGTATGATTATTTCTCTTATACTCTTATTTAAAACAACCAACTTAGAATTTAAGTACTGCAATTTCTAGTAAAATAGTTACTGTATAGTATTTCATATGTGATATTGTTGACTTTACTAGTGAAATAATATTTATTATGAGAAACTTTTTGTGTATTTTTTATAACATTTCCCATGCTTTCTCTCCATATGCATTCCAGAAGTCACATCAGGGTTTTGACAATTCCTAAACACACAGTTACATGACACAACCTCCCTGAGCACTGTTCGACCGATGTAACATCACGGTTTTTTCTTCTTTCATTCTTCAGCACTCACTTTTCAACTTCAGTTAAGATCCCAGCTCCATAGTTGTTGTTGTATAGGTCTAGGGGCTGCCCAAAAATTAGTTCTTTTGTAAAGATTGTGAGCTATTGACTAATTATTTAAATTGCAATAAATATGCTTTGACTATTTTCCCAAAATAGCAACGATCTTAAACATCATTTCGATTTCTCGATCATATTTAATAAAACGTTTCATGCATTGCTCCACAAAAGACTGATACCAAGCTTTGGTATCTTTCTTTGTACCTACCTGTAAACACCATGATAAGTGTGATGGCCAAGTTTTTGACCTAGATAGGACGACGTCCCATAACACTAATTAGCTACAAATTTTACACAGTAAGCCGCTACGCTAAACCGCACTGACTACGTCTGCTGTATGCATTGAGCGTTTGGCTAATTAATCACTTTGTGGAGCCCTGACACAGCCCAAAGGCATCGCGGCAGGCCTCGTAGAAAGTGGAGGGCTAAGCTATAAAAAAGCGGCCAAGTGTGAGTCGGACTCGCCCATGAAGGGTTCCGTATCAAAATTGTGTAAATTGCAGTTTATGATTTATGACGTAAGTATTAAAAAAAAACTACTTACTAGATCTCGTTCAAACCAATTTTCGGTGGAAGTTTACATGGTAATGTACGGTCGAACAAGCTAATTGGTTTACAGTTTAACCCACAAATTACATTGTAAAGAGTAAACCAAATAGCTTGTTCGACCGTACATCGTATATTTTTTCAATACACTTCCTCGAAAACTGGTTCTTTTCGCACTACGATTAGGTTCAAAATCCAGTGTATTTCAAACGCGTGCATTTTTCATGTTTTTTCTACACAGTGCAGAAAAAACATTAAAAATGCACTATACTTAGTCCAAATTGGTTCGTTGCATAATTAAAAAAAAAATTCACCTCTGACTATTACAGTCAGAGGTGAATGTTTTTTTACACTTTTTTTTATATTAGACTGTATAACGGCTTCATACCTTTGCCTCTCCTTCAACCTGGCGAAAGCAAAGCGCGGAAAAAAATAAAATTTAAATCATAGTCTCGTGACACAAATATTTTACATTATTTTATTTTATTTCTTCAAAAGTGTATTGAAAAACGTCGTTTGATACACGTGGACATTTGTTATTGCAGTTCTTGGCTCAAAAACACCCTCGCCTTACGGCTCGTGTGTTAATACCGCCTTGAACTACAATAACAAACTTTCTCCACTTGTATCAAAATGTACTATTTTAGTTTTACCATCTCTTATTTTATAAGTTACACACATTTTGCCACTTTGGAAGTATCTCTCGCGATCCTCAATATCATTTTTGAAGACCTATCCATAGATACCCCGGGAACCCCCAATTTTTTTTTTATATTTTTGTGTGAAAATCTTAATGCGGTTCACAGAATACATCTAGGTACTTACCAAGTTTCAACAGCATAGTTCTTATAGTTTCGGAAAAAAGTGGCTGTGAAATATGGACGGACAGACAGACAGACCTGACGAATCTATAAGGGTTCCGTTTTTTGCCATTTGGCTACGGAATCCTAAAAACCAAGGACAAGTGGTCCACATTGGCACATGATCGAAAGACCTGGATGTCATGCGGAACAGCTTTTGCCCAACTGTGGCGCAGACGCAAACAAAACGTAACTGCAGCAGTCAAATTTTGTGTCAAGGGTACCAATCAAAGAACTCAACACTCAAGACTTGGCAGTCATATCATGCCCTGAATCAATAAAGATTGCCATCGACAAGCTAAGATGTTTTACATCTAACATCAAGATGAAACCACCTAGTTTTATAGTGAAACACTTGCTCCATTCCAACTTCCTAGCACCTAGGGCTAGGCCGTAAACTTAAAACGACGCAAATGCAATGGGATAGGGGACAACTCGTACACTGGAAACTGAAATCATGAACCAGTTGCCCCTTTTAAAAATTCATAATGTGCCCACTTATGTTTTTCTCTAAATAAAGAAAAAACTTTTTTGCAAAAAATAAAACCGACTTCAAAAAGAAAAAGTGAAAAATAACTTTAGCTTCTGAAGTCGGTGACGTTTGTATGATTGATTTAATTTTTTTGTCACCGACTTCAGAAGCTAAAGTTATTTTTCACTTTTTCTTTTTGAAGTCGGTTTTATTTTTTGCAAAAAAGTTTTTATTTTTCACTTTTTAGTGGTTCACATGGAAAGTGCATACCGTTACAATTACAACAAGCCCAAACACGACTAGGATACATTGTCTCATTATGGAGTTCCGTGACTCTTGGCTTCATCATCAGATCTGATGGTAGAATGGTTCTTATCAAACGCAAATGCTTCACTTGTTGTAGAAAATATAAAAATTGCTGTACGTTATCCTATAAAATTTGAAGAGTTCCCTCGATTTCGCCAAGATTCCATCATCAGATCCCGACTTGGCGACTATGGGACCAACTTGGAAGTATACCCTTTCAAACAAAAAAATAATTTTTCAAATCGGTTTAGGCGTCTTCGAGTAATCGGGTAACATACATAAAAAAAAAAAAAAAAAAAATACATACAGTCGAATAGAGAACCTCCTCCTTTTTGGAAGTCGGTTAAAAATGAGAAGCAATGAGGTAGTTTGTGAGACTTTATTATAATAAAGTCTCACAAACTACCAGGACGCCAGAATCATGAAGGTGATATTGTCTATTGTTAATCCGATGAGAAGAACAACATGGCGCACCTAGGCGTAAAACAGCGAGGCGGAAAGAGGTGTCGTCGACGACGGTAGTGCGTGAGCCAAAGACCCGACTCCCACTCACCCACAGCCAGCAGACGATTGTGAGATTCCTATTAACGATAAACAATACCTCCTTCATGATGTGTCCCCCTGGTAGTTTGTGTTTCATTTCGTTAAAGATTTGACCAATAGGTATATATTAACAAACTAACACGGCAAGTTGAATAAAAACTTAAAAAAAAACCGCATTTTAAATAGAACAATCGTGATAAACAAACTAAAATTCGATTACGACTACTTCACTAATTGAAAAGAATAAAACCCCGATGTTAAATTCAGCTGCTGAAAAAATGGATTTTACTGTTATGAATCGTTGTGTAATTAATACACACATATTATCCAATATTTCACAACAATAATTATCTTACCATCACATACAAGTTCCCCCCCAGCGGTATCATGCGTCTGCGCCGGGGGGGACGCGCGGGGCCAAGAGGGGGGGGGGCACTGACCGGGAGTCTAGCCGCTTGTTTGTTTGTTATCAACTTATCACTCAGTCTCGCTCCGCAGTTCCCTAAGTGCAGTCATCATGGGTCGATCGAAAGCCAGCCAAACATGGTCGTTGGAAGAACGCGAGTTTTGTGCAGAGCAATATTTTGCTAACCGTGAAGTTGTCGAAGCTGTTAATTACGCGCCTACTGGGACAAGTTCCATGGGCGAGATAAGTTCCACCTGAATAAGTGCCCAACTTCACGTCAAATTAGGGAATGGGCGTTAAACCTAGCGAAGCTTAGCTACTCAACAACCAGGAGCTCAGCTTTGCAAAGCTTGTTGAGTTGCTTGAGGCGGTGTCAGTTGAGGTAACTTACCAAAAGCCGCATTCAACACAAGACAACGGTGATCTTAAATGAATTGTTAAATAAACTTAAGTTTGTCAACCCGCAGGTCCGCATGGCAGCAGGCGGCGCGCTCGCCATCGCGTACGACACAGTGACGGACGACGACAACTCAGACAACGCGCTCACAGCGCAGGTGGACATACTAGGTACTGCTGCGACTCACCGAGTTAGCGCGAGATTCGGACAGATTCCGCGCCAAGAACGATCTCAAGATACATCGAGCCACCTTTAGAGATATCCTCAATTACTTCGAGGTACAGTTAATTAGCTGGGTTAAATAAAGTAGACTTGTCAGATTTGTGAATGTAACGATCTGATTTAACTCCAATATAATTCATTTTGCAGGAAGGTGAAGAACCCCGCACATCAGCGCATATAGGCAGTGAGCGCGCTGAGTGGTCGTCCTGGGCAGGCGGCGCGGCGTTCGCGGCACTGACGAGCGCACTTGGCTCAGCGCTGCAAGTGTTGGCGCCGCACAGTGCGTGCCTGCGAGCTGCGCTGGCGCAGCCCGACCACCCGCCCGGAGAGTGCGAGAAACAGGAGAAGCCTGAGAAGAGCAAGAAGCTACATAATTATGGTATATTACACAAACATAGATTGTAACTTATTAATATTCTGTATCCATAAGATACGAGAGTAGAATTGTGATGGAAAGATATTTACCCAACAGTGACTGACACATAATTAAAATACAATTCTAATTTTGTCCATTCTAGTGTCTACGGAACAGAGAAGCAAAGAAAGTCCGCAACGTCACCCGCAACCAGAACAGAGACAAGCGCTCCGCGGTCCTCGCCGTCTGAACCCGCAACAATCACGCACTGATGATGCGGTTCTGGAACAATCACGCACTGATGATGCGGTTCTGGAACAATTACGCACTGATGATGCGGTTCTGGACGGTTGCATTATATATGTAACAAAGTCGTCTCAAACATACACATACAAGGTGTAAACAGACCAGACGAGACAGTCAACAAAGCGTTTTATACGTCAAACTATGCAACTCAGCAAAAATTATTGCTGGGAAACGACTTCTTTTTGGGCGGAAAATTCACGTTGTACGGTAAATTGCTATGTGATGATGGATGCATTGACTAGTAAATGGGTCATGGAAGTATTAAGTATAGCTACAGCCTTTGGTACAAAAGAGCCCCAGGTATGGTCTAGAAAAAAAAAAAGATCGCAATGGCGGGGAGAATACTTCGCTTTCGGCTTCCTTACGCAGTTTATTTATAAAATCTCAGTGGTTGGTCAAGTCGTGAAAATCGTCTGTCCGTCTCTCTCGTGCACGTCTGCAGATGAGTGCGAGTGAGAGACGCGGATAGATCCGAATATACGGATGAAACGTAAGGGAGTAGGGCCTCAGGAGCGGGTCGGTACCGGTAGTTTTGGATACAATTATACGTTCGTAATCGTCTATCGTTTGAGGCATCTCGCTGATTGACAACGTCTGATCATTTCTCGTGTTGTTAATTCGATAGCTGAAAAAGATGTTCTTCAGCTATCGATGTTTTTTTTGTATTTTTAAATAATTAACTTTTCATGTGACTCCATTTCTAGGTTATTTGGGCGAACTCTTATCTAAAACCATAGTACTTAGAATTAAGTTGTAATAATGATTTTTGTAATTAGTAAAATAATATTTTTTACGAGAAACGTTTTGTGTATTTTTACAACTTTTTCCATGCTTTCTCTCCATTCTTAATGCAGTCCAGAAACCACATCAAGATTAGACAATTCCATAACAAATGACACAACCTCACGGAGCACCGGTTGACCGTTGTAAGAAGACGGTTCTTTTAATTCTCATTCTTCACTAAAATTCATTTGAGTTCCTGGATCCTTAAAAAAATTGACTTGATCGTTAAAATTCTCAAGATAACACGAATTACTAACATTCATCATCATCATCATCATCTCAGCCGAAAGACGTCCACTGCTGGACATAGGCCTCCCCCAAGTGTCGCCACATTAAACGGTCCCTTGCGACTCGCATCCAACGGATTCCCGCAACCAACATTGTTACTAACATTGTTCTCACATAATATACCATCTCAACATGAATGATGTAACCAGGATTTTGTAACAACGTTATGATTTAAAAGAGTGTCCATGGAGTTTCTTGCCCGTTCTTCTCCATAGAGATAGATTTCGCTAGGGAATGGGTAACTACAATACATTCACAGTTTTTATATGTCTTGTGACTGGCTTTGTTTCGACAGTTCAAAAGTGCCTGTAACTGGTCTACTTGAAATAAATGCTTTGATCTGATTTTGATTTAAACGTTTCACAAAAAGCTGCCATACGCTAAAGTGGGATTGCACTGACTACGTCTGTCGTATGTGTGTTTGAAGAAGGCGTCGCGGCAGGCCTCGTATAAAGTGAAGGGAGGAGCTAGGAGAAACCAAGGACAAGGGGTCAACGTTGGCGTATGATCGAAACAGAATTCATGCGGAGAGGTTCATGCCCAGCTGTAGCGCAGGCTATAGTTGGTGCCAATTAAGATCGCAAAAGCGTTCATTGACCCACCTACATTTATTAAAAATCTTAACATTGAAATCCAAAAAACTTTTTTGCAAAAAATAAAACCGACTTCACACAAAAAAGTGAAAAATAACTTTAGCTTCAGAAGTCGGTGACCTTTATTTGATTGATTTAGTTTTTTTGTCACCGACTTCTGAAGCTAAAGTTATTTTTCACTTTTTTGTGTGAAGTCGGTTTTATTTTTTGCAAAAAAGTTTTTATTTTTCACTTTTTAGTGGTTCACATGTGCATACCCTTTCACAGCGTACCAGCGTGATTTTTTGTTATGAACTGGTGTAAACAATAGACCGACATGAGATTTCAGCAATCCCAGTAAGAGACACACATTTGCTACATTTAATGAGGAGTTCCGTTGCCTTTCTCCGAAGTTTTTCATCTAATCTTTACCAAATTTAAATGGGATCACTCCGAGAAAGTAGTCTTTCTAAAACTACCCAAATCGCTTCTGGTGTGCCTATAAAATTTGAAAAGTTCTCTCTATTTCTCCAGGATCCCATTATCAGGATCCTGACTTGATGATTATGGGACCTTCTGGGAAGTATACCCTTTCAAACAATTAAAAAACAAATTCGGTCCAGTCATCTTCGAGTAATCGGGGAACATTGAATTGAGAACCGTCTCCTTTTTGAAGTCGGTTAATAACGACGTTTTGGTACGTGACCCAAATATCCGGATAGCCTTTAAAAGATTTGGCCGAGTATCGTTAATTTGCTTCTAAGAATTGAAGAGCTCCGTTCCTTTGTCATGGATCCCATAATCAGAACCTAACCAAATTCTCATCAAACTACCCTTGAAGTACCCTTGCCAATAAAAAAAAAAAAAAACAATACATGTCAAGGTAATAGGCTTATCCCCAATAACAGGAACTTAATACACCTAACTGTCGAAATCTGGGAATATTGTACACATCTGCGTACCCCCTCAGAGCATACAGGCGTGATGTTACGTCATGATGCTGTATAAACAATAAACATTCAAGCGATTGCAGCAGTTACTGCAGATTTGCCGTGTATTTTTGAAGAGTTCCATTGTATATCTCCGAAGATCCGGATCAGATCTTCAGCAAATTAAAATGTAAACCACACGGGAAGCACCAGCTTTCAAATTAAAAAAGAATCATCAAACTCGGTTCACCCAGTCGAAAGTACTGAGGTAACAAACACTGTCGAAATCTGGGTGTACTGTACACATCTGCGTACCCCCTCAGAGCATACAGGCGTGATATTACGTCATGATGTTGTATAAACAATAAACCTACAAGCGATAACAGCAATCACTGCAGATTTGCCGTACATTTTTGAGGAGTTCCATTGTATATCTCCGAAGACCAGCATCAGATCTTCAGCAAATTAAAATGGGACCACATGGGAAGCACCAGCTTTCAAATAAAAAAAGAATCATCAAAATCGGTTCACTCAGTCGAAAGTTATGAGGTAAGAAACACAAAAAAAAAAAAAAAAAAAAAAAACATACAGACGAATTGATAACCTCCTCTTTTTGGAAGTCGGTTAAAAATAAGCCTGTTCAACACACGACACGTACTTACGGGATTATATCCATGATTTTCTTTTGTTACTGTGAGCTCCCGATATTTCGACGCTGTTGCATGCATCTTGATCGCGGAATCGCGCGATCATGATGCTTGCAACAGCGTCGATAAAGTCTTGATTCGTCATATATCGTGATCTTCAACATTTTTTCTGATAATAATTTCACTTGTGGTTGGTTCGAACAATGAGATATTAAGGAAAGGGCAATGACCTGGCACCAATTATAACAACCGATTTTTAAATCATTAGTACCATTTTGAAAATTGCTTGGCGGTCATAACATCCCCTTCTAGACATGAGCTACACACCTAACAGGTCCGACGTTACTAACAATTCAAATTGTGTAATTCAAATGTCAAATGTTTCAAACATTGGGAAATATTTGACCTTTGAGGTCAGACAAGAAACGATGGTTTTCAAAGCCGTTCGTTCTTATTTCTAAGACTTGGAACAGGATTGACGTTAGCTTTTGCAGTGGCTTATGTTGATTGACTTATTTACCTGCTTTGTGAATTAATTTCGCTTTTTTAATATTAATTGTGCAATACAATGTTGTACCTACTGCAAGCACCACATATTTTTATCTAGTCAATTTGTATAGCCGTATTCGCGCGAAAAGTCGTGCGTCACCGTTGGGGCCTCCGTACGGAGACGCATGATTGCGCGGGGGGAGGGACTTGTTGTGTATGTATGTTATGTTCCGTTCTACTCGTTAGTCAGTCTCGCTCCGTAGTTCAGCACGCACAGTCGCCATGTGGCGATCGGAGTCGAGCGTTTCGGCCGATAACCACAGGTGGACGAAGGAGGAACGCGAGTTTTGTGTCGAGATATATTACAAATACGATGAGAGGGTAATTCCGGTTAAGCGAGCCTACTGGGACAAGTTTCATGATCGAAACGGGCTTAATCAAGAGAAGATGCCGACTGATGATCTCATTAGGGAATGGGTAAAGATACATGAAAAGAACGAGGAAACACGGAAGAAGAAAGAAGCTGAAGATGAGCAGAAGAGACAATTAAGTACTAGTAAGTGGAACAGCGTACTCAGTTTCCGTTTCTATCTAACACCAGTGAGACTTATCAATCAATACACAGACGTTCGGCATAATATTGTGTTCACACTACATTGCGGTTAGTGCCTTGTGTAGGGTAAAAAAAGATAACTAATTACATTAATACAACGTCCATTCAGGACAACAATTGAAACCTGTTCAAAGTTGACAACATTTTGGTTTTCAAAATAAATATCTGAAAGTCACGTCGAAAGAACTTTAATGGTGTGCTGTTGGTGATGCCATTTATAGACGTGCTATTTATTAATTGGTGTTCGAGTACAAATGCTGCAATTGACTGCTGTTGGCAACCCCAATACCTTAATTTAAGGTGAAAGCATCAGGGTAGCCTGTGAAATTTAAATGCCTTTGACCTTGAAAAACTCGTCCTCGGCCTTTATGAACTTCAAGGTTTGTATTGATGATTTTGATGATTATAATTCTGTAACTACATACGTATTACAGTCGCGAACAATATTTTAATCAATAAGCAACCTAGCACTGGCCTGCAAATTGCAAAAAACTGGAGCATCCACCTTAACTGACACTTTCATATTGTTCTACAGTTAAGCTATGTCGCACACAATGGGGCAGGAAGACAGGAACAAACCGGACCACAAGGAAAGACTCAATAGATGCTGGACCGCAGAATCAGGCGATCAAATGTAATGTATCATACACACTACTAGTAAAGAAACAAATGATAATAATACGAACTAGTGATAATAATAACCAATTATATTCTACAGGGAAGCAACGAGACGTTAAGTGGAGTGGACCACGTCCAGTTAATGAAAAAAAGCCGATTTCGGTGGTGCCTGTTGTAGAAGAACCTCATTATAATTACTATTATTACGAAAAGCCGGTCGAAGAGGAAGTGAAGCCTGATAAAAGTAAATATATTTATGTTTCCCAACTTAGGAGGCCAACAAGGAAAAAATTGAACCCAAATCGAGATGAATTCTAATATACATCATTTTTCTTAAATCTGTCTCTTGCATATGTATTCGCCAGTACGGTATATAAAAGGTGTAAAAACGACCATTTACGAAGCCGACAGCCACCGGTTCTCCCCGTCATTGCAATATTTTTTTTGTCCAGACCATACCGGGGAACCTTCTTGTTTATGGGATATTGGGAGTCAAAGTTCCAACTTTTTCACAAGGTTTTTTTTACAATCATGTTTTAAATGTAAGATTATTTAAAATTATGGCACTACTGATGATACTAAATCCATTAGGGGTACTATTATGCAACCTTAAAAAAGTAATAAGTCATAATTACAAAAGGCTTTTAAACACTACAAAGTATCAAAAGCATTACTAGTACGTCTATCGTGTGCTATTAGTATTTTGCTGTTATTACTTTCAGTGTTTATATGCTATGCTATGTTGGTTGTTCCTCTAAGCGCTTTTGTGAGCGATCAACTCATAAAAACTGCAATGAGTGTGCAAATGTAAATCTCCACAAAATACTCATACCAACATTTGGTATTTTACTTTGTATCTGTAAGCACATGACATGTGTGATGGCCATGTCGTTGACCTAGAATCTAGATAGGACATTGCGCGACACAGGTAGTTTTTATATATTAAGACTAGCTTCTGCCCGCGACTTCGTACGCGGATCCTGTTGCTTTTGCCAGCGACACCGGGTTCGTCAAAATCGAAGATCTGAAACGTCTAATTCTAAGAGCCCGGGGACGGGAAAATAACGGATCTTTCCCACCTGAGCAACACATACCGATTGTTTCTTTTTGCCATTTAACAGCTTCACAAAAAGTAAAATTTTGAACCATACCTCCGATGGCGGAATATGTGGCGTATTCAATCATGGGAGTATACGTAAATGAACTCCGTTTCTTATCAGCCCAAGGAAGGTCGTCATGACCTACAGCTATATCTTGAGACACCCGATTCTTCAGGTGTTATCGACATTCTGTTCAGAGAATGTCGAAGTCTTCGCGCTCTTCTTCTGTCTCTTCATGCCGTACTCCAGCAATTCTTTCTCTCTCACTTTCTAACAGATTATGAATATTTTGTTGTGTGCGTGTTCGGCGCTCTTCTTCTGTCTCTTCATGCCAAAAACACTCAAATAACATAAGCTCGAAGACATATTTATTCGATAAAATAAAATAATAAATGGGAGTTTTAGCCAGTAGAGTCAAATTTTCAATGATATACCATCGTCATCGAAAATCGAAAATCAGTCCTAAACTGTTACCGCCTTAACCGCGTGGAGGTACTCCCAGTTTTTGTTATTTTATAAGTATACAGTGAAATTAGTGATAGCTTTGCAATAATTTTCACATCAGATGTTTCTGATCTTCGATTTTTTATAAGTCAACAGGAAATGCCCATCAGACAGAACTACTTTTACTAAGACGTCATTCCTATTATATGTGTTATGGTGTAGCTGGGCTGTTGGAGTTCCACAAAGGGTGTTGCAGATCTTCGATTTTTATAAGGCAACAGAGAGTGCTCATCAGATCGAACAGCTTTTGATAAGACGTCATTCCTATATGTGTTATGGTGTAGCTGGGCTCTTGGAGTTCCATGACAGGTGTCCTAGGTCTTCGATTGTTATAAGTCAACAGAGAGTGCTCATCAGATTGAACAACTTTTGCTAAGACGTCATTCCCATATGTGTTATGGTGTAGCTGGGCTATTGGAGTTCCACGACAGGTGTCCCAGATCTTCGATTTTTATAAGTTAACAGAGAGTGCTCATCAGATTGAACAACTTTTGCTAAGACGTCATTCCTATAAGTGTTATGATATAACTGGGCTCTTGGAGTTCCACATCAGGTGTTCCAGATCTTCAAATTTATTCTCTCAGCAGAAAATGCTCATCACGTGGAACAATTTTTGCTATGGTGTCATATTTGTATCTTTTATAGTTTAGCTGGTCTATTGCGGTTCTACATCAGGTGTTCAGGTTTCCAAGATAAATTATAGCCTATATGTTGCCCAGACATAATATCTATACAACAAAAAAAAATCATTCAAATCCGTCCAGTACTTCCGAAGATAAGCGTGTACAAACACACAGACAAACAGACAGACTTTTTTTTGGATTCGTGCTCTATTACTGTTTCTAAACCCCCTTCAATTATTATTTTTTAAATATATTCAATGTACAGACACAGCTTTTTTACTCTTTTATTATATGTATAGATGTATAGATATAGAATATAGAATTTAATAGAAGATATGATAGATAGATATAGATAGAAGATAATTGCTTTTCCACAGAACAAGTGCTCCAAGAAAAATTCGAAGGAAAGGTTTTAGAACTAGTGGAGTCACTGAACGCTCACGGGCACGCAGCGCGCGCGAGCGCATTTGTGTCGCTCCGCGCGGAGTTACAGCGACATGCAGTGGACCACTTGCTGGCCGCGCATCGCGGCACGCTGGCCGACCATGTGTCGCGCGCACTACGACGAGGCAAGGATGCAGAGAGGAAGGCAGCTGCTGCTGTTGCGCCGCTGCTGGCTTTACAGGTAAATATCATGATGACGTACGTCATCGTACATGTGAGGTTCGGCTAACATCAATCTTGGATCTAGATGTAGATCTTTCCACATCTAGATAATAGGATGACCCTACGGGTCGGTGTCACGTCTCTGATCCACCGACTGGCTATGGCAGCTATCTCTCATAATCTGTCACCCACAGATCGGCGACGAAGGCACGGAACAGTTCGTGCGCGAGGTGCGGCCCGCGCTCACCGCCACCGCCACTGACCAGTCTGCCTCACTCGTCACACGCACCGAGGTAAACATCGCAATATACACACACAGTATTAATGCCTTGGCACCTTCAAAAAAATATTCCATGTCTGTCTTCAGAACCCAATAAAATATCGCGTTCTGTATGCTTCAGTGCTGCTCATCGCTGGCCGTGTTGTGCTACTTGGTGGAGGATGACCTCAATGAGACCTTAGAGGTCATGCGCATGTTCGAGACAATCTTCAGCGGGAGCTATCTCAAGGTAAACTAATATGACACACGAAAGCTTCTCTCCTCGATCATTTAATGCGAATAGCTCATGCCCGTACATGAGAACGAGCAATGTAAGGAAGTATGATGTTCCATCCCCCAGGATGACAGCAGCGTGAATGTATCACCCACGACCGTGGAGGAGGGTGCCTGGCACGCCGCCGCACTGGACGGCTGGGCACTACTGTTGCCGCTGTTGTCGCGCAACCACGCGCTGTCGCTGCTCAACAACCAGGCGCCCAGTTTTGCCAGGCTTGGAGAGTTGCTGGAGGCGGTGTCACTTGAGGTAATTTACATATTTAAGTTTTTGTATCCAACACAAGACAAAGGTGATGTAAATGAATTGTTTTGACTCATGTTGTCAATCCGCAGGTCCGCATGGCAGCAGGCGGCGCGCTCGCCATCGCGTACGAGACAGTGACGGACGACGACAACTCAGACAACGCGCTCACAGCGCACATGGACGTACTACTGCCGCGACTCACCGAGTTAGCGCGAGACACGGACAGATTCCGCGCCAAGAAAGATCTCAAGATACAACGAGCCACATTTAGGGATATTCTTAAGTACTTCGAGGTACAATGGAGTTTATTAGCTGGGCTAACTTAAATAGACATGTCTGAGTGCGAGCACTAATGATTTGTGAATGTAATAATCTGTTTTAACGCCAACATTATTCATCTTGCAGGAAGGTGAAGAACCCAGCACATCAGCGCATATAGGCAGTGAGCGCGCTGAGTGGTCGTCCTGGTCAGGCGGCGCGGTGTACATGGCGCTGGCGAGCGCACTTGGCTCAGGGCTCCCAATATTAGCGCCGCACAGTGCGTGCCTGCGAGCTGCGCTGGCGCTGCCCGACCACCCTCCCGCGGAGTGCGAAAAACAGGACAAACCAGAGAAGAACAAGAAGCTGCAACGGGTATGTACACAATTTTTATTCTGTCTTCATGAAAAATGAGCTTAGTATTGTGAACAACGGAAATAATAACAGAAAGATATTTACCCAGCAGTAAGACAGAAATCAAATATATTCTTATTTGTTCATTTCAGCATCTACGGAACAGAGCAGCGAAGAAGGACCGCCACTTCACCCGCAACCTGAACAGAGACAAGCGCTCCGCAGTCCTGGCGGTTTGAACTGCAACAATCACGTACCGATTATGCGGTTCAGGATGCTTTATTACCTAAGTGTGTAATATTGTCATCTTAAACTTACCCAAACTTAGGGAATCTTCATGGTTTGTCGAGCCGTGAAAGCCGGACGAAGCAGGGATCAGTAGTTAGGATAAAATAAAACGCTATTGTTTGAGGCATCTCCCTGTTTGTCGACGTCTAATTATTTCTCGTAACATGTTTCATAAATCTAACTTCTTCGGTCATTCTTTTTGCGATGTTGATGTACGAGTATTATCAAATAATATGAATGCTAAGTTTTTTTTATAATATTTTGAAACCGAACTTTTCTAGTACTCTCTAATTTCAAACAAAAGTACTCGATTAGAATTTAGTTGGTAATATTTACTATGTAAAGTATTTTATATGTGATATTGTTGATTTTTGTTACTAGTGAATTCAAATTCAAATTCATTTATTGGTGTGATTTTTGGTACATTTTCATGAGATCTTAATAATAAATAATCAGTTCCTCAAAAACCTACCTTAAAGGTGTACACTCTTTCACATAATTAATCATATTAATTACAATAACACTCAAAATAACAAACAAAACATTAACATGGAAATAAAGATAAAAATTCAATGTCAATAATGGAATAAAACTTACAATGTCAATAATGCAATAAAAATGAAAATGTCAATAACAGAATACCATTTACGATGTCAAAAATGAAATAAAATTTACAATGTCAATGAAATAATATCTATGTCAAATACTTAAGTTAAAAAAAAAATCTTTCTCAGTAAGGAATTCACTGACAGTATAGTATACTTTATGAGTTAAAAACTTTCGAAGCCTGCTTTTAAATAAAGATAGCGGCAATTCTCTCCATTGCTTAGGTAATTTATTATAGATGACCGAAGCCATGAAGTAGACACTTTTGCTCACACAAGATTATTGTCACGTCTATTACGAGGAACTACGTCAGCCAGGAGTTTAAAACGATTTGGGTTCGACTTAACAAACACAGCTACTTCCATTATGTACAGACAAGGTAGTGTTAATATTTTGTGCTGTTTAAAGTATGGCATGCAACTATCCGTAGATTTAAGCTTAAACATTGCCCGTAGACATCTTTTCTGGGCTTTAAAAACTGTTTCCCTTTCGGTGGAATTTCCCCAGAATATTATAGAGTAGCGTAAGTGCGATTCTACTATACCATAGTATGCAGTAAGCAGTGCATCTATGTATATTACTGGGGATAGTGAACGTAGAGCGTATGCGGACTTACTAATTCTCTTACATAAAGTATCAGTATGTGCTTTCCAATTTAGGTTTTTATCTATCACGAGTCCCAGAAATTTTGTACTTTCTACTTCTTCTACGACTTCATTGTTGCAGTGTATATTTGGGCAAATTCTAGGAATCCGCTGACTGAAATTTATAACTTTCGTTTTTTCCAAGTTTATTTTTAAATTATTTTCCTCTAACCAGTTAACAACACTTTTTAAACAATTATTTATGTCCCTTTCATATGTTTCCTCATTTTCACACGGTATTGTCACAGTACTATCGTCTGCAAACAATGTTATTGGTTGTTCAATATATTCAGGTGAATCGTTTATGTATAGTATGAATACAAAAGGACCCAACACGCTCCCTTGAGGGACTCCAAACATAACTTTACGCTCTGAGGATCGAAATATATCTTCGCGCTTAGTAACCGGATTTATTTGACAAATTTCAGTTATTTGCTTTCGATCTTTAAGGTAAGACTCAAGAAGACTAAGTAAATTGCCTCTAATGCCATATGCTTCAAGTTTTCTCAAGAGAATGGCATAATCCACGTGGTCAAAGGCTTGAGTCACGTCACAAAATATGCCGCATACAGGCATTCGTTTGTCTACATTCTGAATAACATTATAAATAAAGTCATATATAGCAATATTGATAGTTCTATGTTGTCTAAATCCTTTCTGTTCGTCACGTAATACGTTATTTTTATCAATGAATTTATAAAGTTCGTTATAGACGTATTTCTCAAATATTTTAGAGATCACAGGTATAAGTGCTACTGGCCGGTAATATTTCATTAATTCTCTATTTTCTTTTTTAAACATTGGCTTTTTATTAGAAGTTTTTAAGGCATCGGGAAAGATGCCTGCGCTGATACAAAGATTGATTATATGACTTAAGTGACCACATATTTCCATTGAAACGTGCTTGAGTACCTTTGTACTAATACCGTGAAAAATAATATTTATTATGTTTTTTTTTGTGTATTTTTTATAACCATGCTTTCCTCCATTTTATGCATTCCAGAAACCATATCATTCACATGACCCAACCTCCCGGAACACTGGTCGACCGTTGTAACATGCATAACGGCTTTTTAAAAATAACTTTATATTCTGGATCATTCACAAAAGGAGACGGGGTGAATTTGTATGGGACGTGGTCTATGAACCAATAGCGACACTGTTGTGGTATTTATGGTGGATACCTCAACTACACTTACGTGCGAAGTGGCATAAAAATCTGATCATGATAGTTTTGAAAAAATAATACTTTAGAACTCCTGATTTTTCTACTTTTTTTTTTGTTTAGGAGATGTATAAGTCGGCTATTTCTAACTGTATTTACTTCTATATTGTGTTTTTTAGCTAGATACAGTCACTTATACATAGTTACGACTGCATTTAGTAGCGAAGCAAAAAAATATACCAGCGCAATTAAACAATAAGTAAAGTATTAATTAAACATTTATTCAAAGAAATATATATTTACACTATATACAAAGTACAACTCTAAATGATAATAAAGTATGTACAAGTATCAAAACGGTAACAGGGCGTCAAAAAGTTTAGAAGGCTGTCCGGTCCAGAAGGCGCCACATCATTGCCACGTTGGATGGCAATGCAGATTCTTTGGCCAAAAAATAGGCCCGCCCTCTGGTCACGTGAAGAGTTGACAAACCGGTTTGCGATTTCATGGAAAACTCGGTGGCCACTAAGATCCTAAATGTTTCAACTAAGGCCCTAGTGTTTCAACCTCAAACACATAAATTACCAATTAAATTGTTGTATTTGCGCTGTTTGAGATTTTCAGCACCTGCAGCAGCCGCGCCAGCGCAGCACCCTGTGCTAGGAAGATGGGATGGCCAAAGACCTACCCAACTTCCATGGCCGAAGTGAAACCGTAATATTGTGAAATGTATGCGATGGAAGTCAACTCGCGCGGTGTGGAGGAGGGGGAGGGAAGGTGGGGTCCCCCTTGCCCCATGGTACCACTCTCATGAAAAGATATTGTACCATTCCTGAGAAGTACTGATTAATATAACCTAACCTCAAAACACTTTATATTCCCCTAAAAAGTGTAGTCGACGGAGCCCCAATTTCTGTCTGCAGGGTTTAAACTTTAAACCCTAGTTTAAACTTTAAGAGCGTTATATTAGTTAGGTTCCTTTAAACTTTAAAGGAACCTAAATAACCTAACGCGCTGTCGCTGCTCAACAACCAGGCGCCCAGCTTTGTCAGGCTTGGGGAGTTGCTGGAGGCGGTGTCACTTGAGGTAACTTATCCAAGCTTTCGTATCCAACGCAAGGTAACGGTGATGTTAATGAATTGTTTGGCAGCAGGCGGCGCGCTCGCCATCGCGTACGAGACAGTGACGGACGACGACAACTCGGACAACGCGCTCACAGCGCACGTGGACGTACTACTGCCGCTACTTCCGTCGCATGCATTTCACAATATTACGGTTTCACTTCGATAGATTACAATCTATCGAAAAATAATGCGTTACATTGTAAGCAGTATGTTCAGTTGACAATATTTCGAGAGTTTAAGTACAATCTCGCAAGTGAGATTACAATCTAACGTGTTGGACAATTTTACGGTGACATCCATTTCTTTATGATTTAATTTCAATTTGCAATGATCTATAGCATAACAAATATGGACGTAATCTTAGGATGAATCTGAAATAGATATTTGTTGTTTGACGTTACCTAAAAATTCAAACAACGAGCTCTTTTTTTCGGCTTTCCCAAATGAAAATAGTCTCTTTTATAGATTTTGGATCTTACGCCGAATCTTATTCACATATTTTTCATTACGGGACGCTTCAATTTGATCCTAGACAATTCTTACTAAGGAGATCAGTCATTCTTCTTTTGTTTTTAAATCGATGAAACAAAAACTTTTTTGCAAAAAATAAAACCGACTTCACACAAAAAAGTGAAAAATAACTTTAGCTTCAGAAGTCGGTGCCCTTTGTTTGATTGATTTAGTTTTTTTGTCACCGACTTCAGAAGCTAAAGTTATTTTTCACTTTTTTGTGTGAAGTCGGTTTTATTTTTTGCAAAAAAGTTTTTATTTTTCACTTTTTAGTGGTTCACACGTGTGCTTACCCTTTCACAGCGTATCGGTGTGATTTTTTGTTATGAACTGGTGTAAACAATAGACAGACGTGAGTCTTCAGCGATCCCAGTACATTTGCTATCATTTATTAAGGAGTTCAGTTGCCTATCTTCCGAAGTCACCAGATCTTTATCAAATCGAAATGGGATCACTCCGAGAAATTACTCTGCCTAAAACTACCCAAACCGCTTCTGGTGTGCCTATAAAGTTAAGGAGTTATCTCTATTTCTCCGGGATCCCATTGAATGGAACTTTACACGTCTAACTGTCGAAATCTGGGTGTATTGTATACTTCTGCGTACTCCCTCAGAGCATACAGGTGTGATGTTACGTCATGATGTTGAATAAACAATAAACAACCAAGCGATTGCAGCAATTACTGCAGCTTTGCCGTGTATTTTTGAAGAGTTCCATTTATATCTCCGAAGATCAGCGTAAGATCTTAACCAAATTGACATGGAACCACACGGAAAGCACCAGCTTTCCCTTCAAAACAAATAGTAGCCGAATTTCAATCAGTCATCACAAAAAATACAGTACTCCGTGCTGTGCGTGACTTTAACAGAGGGAAGCCTCCATCCGAAAAATTAAATAGCGAGCATGCCGGTATAACTGGAGAACGTACCCCTATATATGTCGCTGAACGTCTCCCAGCTACTGCCAGGAAACTCTTCTATGATGCCCGAAAGTTTGCTAAAAGCAATGGATATCAATACTGCTGGATAGCAAACGGGAAAATTTTTATTAGAAAGAAAGAAGGGGAAAAGCCAGTACTTATAATTTCGGAATCGAGCTTTCAAAACCTACTGCATGAAAAAAAGTAATTTCTTAACTTTTTTGTTACGTAAGCATGATCTCATTTTTTATTTTCATTTATGTTTAATTTTTATTAGCTCTTTTGTAAAGGCACCCCTACTCACATCACACACTTACAGAAATATATTAATTATACAAGTATACAATTCACTCAAATACATTAAAAACATTCACAAATCACACAATTTATTGATATTAGGCAATGATACTTATCTCACTAATCGAAGTACTATGGGGAAGCAATATCGAACATCTTGTATTTATACGGGGAGCAATAATAATGATCGGTTCTGCTATGATATCTTAAAGGTAAATGAAACATTTTGTCTAGGCGCACATCGTGATAATCATAATAAAACTAAAAATGAATAATATAAATGAAATTTTTAATAATCTGGATACATTTGGGTCTCACGAATCGTTCATTTGTCCCCCCGATAAATGCCTTCAGATCCTAGGAAACCCGAACAAAACGATTAATATACTACATTTAAATATACGTAGTATCGTCAAGAACTTCGACAGCGTGATGGTTCTACTGTGTTCCTTAGGTATCAGATGTGACGTCATGGTTTTTTCAGAGTGTTGGCTCAGTAAAAGTATTAATATTCCGATACTGCCTGGATACACAGCATATTCAACAACAAATAGCCTAAATAAAAACGATGGTCTGGTTATCTACGTTCTTTCTGATTTACAACATGACATAACGGAGCCGGAGTTTATTGATGCTAACTGCCTCATTTGTAAAATCACTGACATTGTAATCATAGCTATATATAGGCCGCCATCTTTTCGGAAATTAGACAACTTTTTAAATAGCCTTAATAATATATTAACGTCGGTATCCTCCTACAGAAATATATTTCTGGTGGGAGATATGAACATTAACATCAGCCCAACAAGTAATGACCCTAATTATAACGAATACATGATTGTTACTGCATCTCACGGACTCTTACCAGCCTACACCTCACCTACCAGAGAAAAAAATTGCTTAGATCATGTCATGATTAGAACAGGGAAATCTGTAGTATCTTTCATTGTGGACAGTCATATTACCGATCATTCCCCTGTGCTTGTCTGTGTCAAAAATAAAATAAAACATCAAACGAATAAATTCCTCTCAAAAGTAGATCTGAATAAAGTTGTTTTGGAAATAGCAAAAACCGATTTCAGTGCCATTCTTTTGTCTAGGAACGCAAATTGGGCTACTGAATTTCTTATTAATACAATTGTGTCCATCATACAAAATAATACCGTAACCATTTGCGTTCCTTCTAGGCTGAGAATAATCAAGCCCTGGATAACGCCAGGACTCCTCAGATGCATTAGACATAGGGATAACATGCATAGAGAACACAAAGATACACCAGACGACTATGTTCTAAAATTAACCTATTTACGGTATCGTAATTTCTGCAATAAACTTCTGCACAGGCTTAAAAATAATCATGAAAAAAATGAATTGGAGAAAGCAAAAAGTAACCCTAAAAAGACCTGGAAAGTAATTAACAATATAATTAACAAACCAACATCCAGATCTTCTCCTAGGGAGTTGTTGTATGTATCCAACCTAGACAGCAAGGCTTCATTAAATGAAGTCAATAGCTATTTTGGAAATATAGGCAGGGAACTCGCAGCTAGGCATGCACATTCTGGTACAGAACATGAGTCATGTGAGAGGCAGTATGAGCAGGTCAACTCAATGGCTCTACTTTCCCCAGATGATGCCGAGGTTGAAAATGTTATTATGGGTCTTCGAACTGATTCAGCCCCGGGATGGGATGGAATCAGTTCTAAACTTCTGAAATTGAGCAGACAAACTCTTGTGCCCCTCGTCACTCACATATGTGATGTTTGTTTCTCTCAAGGTGAATTCCCGAGAGTTTTAAAGAGAGCGGTCGTACATCCTATCCACAAGGGAGGGGACAGAGGCAGTGTCAATAATTATAGGCCGATTTCGGTCCTGCCTGCACTATCAAAGGTTCTTGAAAGGCTCCTCAACAACCGTCTTGTGTCGTTCTTAGAGAAAAATAACATCCTTTCCAAAAATCAATTTGGTTTTCGTAAGGGGAAGTCTTGTGAAGACGCACTTGCGACCCTGATTGACGATGTTGTTGAGGTACTGGATAAAAAGTCCAAGTGTCTAGGCCTATTTTTGGACCTTTCCAAGGCATTTGACACTGTCTCTGTTCCTATTCTTCTAAAAAAACTTGAGCAAATAGGAGTTAGAGGTCCTGTACTTGCAGTCTTCGCAAGTTACCTTTCCGAGCGAACGCAGTGCGTTAAAATCGACACATATGTTAGTGACGAGTGTACATTGTCCTTCGGTGTGCCTCAAGGCTCCATCCTGGGGCCTACACTTTTTCTAGTGTATGTAAATGGCCTATGTGAATTAGCACTCCCATATTGTTCCATTTATACTTATGCAGACGATACAGCCCTTCTGGTGCACGCCGAAAATTGGGACGAAGCCAAGAGGAGAGCTGAAACTGTCCTTTGCATTGTTATGTCTTGGCTAGCGGCGAATAGTTTGACCCTAAATGTCGAAAAAACGAATTTCATCACTTTCTCACTGAAATCTTCCTCGCAACCAGACAACTCTTTTACAGTTAAGGCGCACACTTGCCATGCACTACCGAATCAATGCGCGTGTCTTCCCCTGACAAGAGCCACCAGTGTAAGATACTTGGGTGTACTTATAGACAATCTTGTTTCGTGGAATGCTCAGGTCAGGATGTTGTCTGGCCGAGTTAGAAAACTAATTACCGTATTTAAAAGCCTGCGATATAGTGCTGATGCGGATACTTTACGTATGGTTTATTTTTCTCTTTGCCAGACAATATTAACCTTTGGCATTACGGTCTGGGGTGGTGCTCCTAAAACAACCATGATACAACTGGAAAGGGCACAGAGGGCTGTCCTCAAGGTCATGACTTTCAAACACTACCGGCATAGTACCGCACAACTGTACAAGGAATGTAATGTCCTGACCGTGAGACAGCTCTTTGTGCTGAACTCCACGTTGCGTAAGCATACCAGCCTGCCGTTGGATCCCGCTCGTCCTGCAAGACGTCGGACTGCTAACGTCTGTCCCTCCGTTAGACATAGAACTACGCTTGCACAGCGTCATTACTCGGTACTTGGTGGTCGTATATACAACTTGGTCAACAAACAGTGCAATATTTATAATTATAATATATACGACTGCAAGGCTCTAGTCACGAAATGGATCAGCACTCTTTCTTATGATGAGGTCGAAAGAGTTCTGCATTCTAATTCTTATTCATGACCATATCATTACCCTCCCCCCTTCCCAAACCCTCCTCCATCCCACATTTCCTCAATCACACACACACACACATACACACACATTCCAACACAAAACGTAAACACAAAAGACATAATTATGGTTTGCCTTCTAATTAATTAATTAATATTTACTTGCATATTTTTCTTTTCTTTATCTTGTTTCCCGTTTGACGTGTTCCAAATTCCGAACTATGATGTATTTAACGTTCTAGTGAACTAAGAGAGCCCTGACACTCATAACACAAGTTTAATCTTAGCTTGGGTGTCAGAGGTGTATTACGTCTGTGTTAAGTACAATTCTCAACTCAAATGATAATTTTATTGTAGAAAAATGCAGTGACATTGGAATTGTAAGCTGGAAATAAAGATTTTTATATTTTTATTATTATATTATAGCTTTCAAATATAAGAAGAATCATCAAGATCGGTTCACCCAGTCGAAAGTTCTGAGGTAACAAACATTGTCGAAATCTGGGTATATTGTACACATCTGCGTACCCCCTCAGAGCATACAGGCGTGATTTTACGTCATGATGTAGTATAAACAATGAACCTACAAGCGGATGCAGCAATCACTGCAGATTTGCCGTCTAGTTTTGAAGAGTTCCATTGTATATCTCCGAAGATCAGCATCAGATCTTCAACAAATTAAAATGGGACCCAACGGGAAGCACCAACTTTCAAATAAAAAAAGAATCATCAAAATCGGTTCACCCAGCCCAAAGTTCTGAGGTAACAAACACAAAAAAAAAAAAATACAGACGAATTTTATTGAGAACCTCCTCTTTTTAGAAGTCGGTTGAAAAGTAGATAGCTGTACAGAAGTTTATTTAATCAAATCAAAGTTGATAAATAAAATGATTAGGAACTTCATAATTGATAAAACAAAACAAAAACAAATTATACGCCTGCAGAAAAATAGTATTTTACCGTTATGAATAGTAATTGTGCAATACAATAAATTGTATCCATATTGCACAACAACAATAAAATCTTATCTCCCAAATTGGGGCCCGTGATACCATGCGTCACTCTGCGTCAGCGTTGGAGAGGCCGCCCAAGAGGTGCGGGGGGACTAATCACAAGCCGCTAGCTTGTTAGTCACAGTCTCGCTCCACAGTTCACTAAGTACAGTCATCATGAGTCGATCGAAGTCGCACGCTTCCAAACGATTTACGGCGGAAGAACGCGAGTTTTGTGTAGAGCAATATTATTTATTTAATAATAATTATTTAATTAAAAATAGTTATGAAAAAAGGAAGTTTGTCTCTCCTGTTAAGTGCGCCTACTGGGAAAAGTTCCATGTGGGGCGAAATGAGAAAAATGGGAAAAAGTGTCCGACTCCAGATCAAATTAGGGAATGGGTAAAGATACACGAAGAGAAGATAAGATCACGTAGTTTGTTACAACAGCAACTTGAAGAGCAGAAGAAGTCAAAAACAACAGACACAGAGCCACAGAGTAAGTAGAATGTTTAGATACAGTACAATCGTCAAAGAAGTGAATTTCAACATTAAAAAAAAATAACGATATACCAGGATGTAAACAACCTCATCACGAAGCCGTCAACCAAGCATTCTGTACATCAAACTAAGTAAACTTACGCGAAAAAAAATCTGCATGCTCCGCAGGCCTCTTAAAGCATTGTGCTGATGGATGAAATGAATAGTACGGGGATCGTAGAGGTGTTAAAAGTAAAAATCCTACAATAAAAACAAGAAGGTACCAAAAAATTTCAAAAAGTTAGATATGGAGTAGAGCCAAAAAATGATTGCAATGACGGGGAGAAGAAATGCCTTTCGGCTTCGTTGAGAGGTTTTTTTACACCCTTTGTATCGCTTTCCGAACTAACTGTTGCTAAATATCATTTCTCACGCGAACCTATCACAATTCTTGACCTGTGTATTACTCGTACGGAAGTATACAACGTGTGGCGTTAAATGCGCAAAACCTGAAAATAGTTTGATCAGAATCACGAGCAGAATCAATTGAACCACTTTTTAAAATAGGTCACATTTTTCAAAAAAATCTATTAGATATGTTGACCAGTCTATTTATTAATAGGTCAAGCCATCACGTGCGCAAACCCGCCAAAATAGGTTAACAAACAAACACAATCGCTTGTCGTCCAATTTAAATTTTCTCATACGCGGGATACTAATAGTTCTTGCCAGTAAATCTAATTATAAACCAATTTTATAATCGTTTCTTTTCAATAGTTCACACGGAATTCAACAAAACGATATTAATATAAACCAATTTTATAATCGTTTCTTTTCAATAGTTCACACGGAATTCAACAAAACTTTTGAAAAGAAGACAAAAAGTATTTGCCCTAAATTCATATTTAGCGATTGGGCAACTAGAGGCATCAGAAAAAGTAGGGAAAGACTATTTGAGCTTTATGGCCTTAAGCCTTTTATTAACACTGAAACTTTTAACAAGTATGTTGCTCAGTATTCAAAAATTTTTAGAAATACATGCAAGGTTGCTAAAGCCCTGCACATTAGCAACAAGATCAAAACAGCAGAAAATAAAATAAAGACAGTTTGGAAAGTCATAAATAACGAGACTAACAGGAAGAAAATACGTAACACTAGCTACACATTAGATACAGCAAGTGGTCCTAAAAGCTCTAATCAGGAAGTAACTCAAGAATTTGTAAATTTCTTTACAGAAATACCATTAAAAACTACGGAGGCTCTAAATTCTTCTCCTGAAGTCTCAATGGGTTTATTAAAGGCGAATGTGTCTGGCTGCCTGGCTGAATTTAAATTTAAACACATTAACCCTATGGTAGTTATTAAAGCTTTCCGGCAAATAAAAATCAAACTGACCGAAGATCTATGGGGAATGTCTATCAAAGTTTGTACATCCATACTTGAGACAATAGCCCATACTTAGCTTTAATTTTTAATCTATGTGTAGACCAAGGAGTTTTCCCTGATTTAATGAAATACAGTAAAGTCATACCTCTTTTCAAATCCGGGGACAGTAAAGATACTAACAATTATAGACCTGTATCCGTGTTGCCAGTTTTTAGCAAGGTTTTCGAAAAAGTAATGCTTGATCAAATGCTCTATCATTTTAACACCAACAGAATCTTACATGATCAACAGTATGGTTTCACCAAGGGACGTTGTACAACTGACGCCGGTGTAACCTTATTAAAGCACATATTTACTGCGTGGGAAGAGTCCCAAGATGCCATAGGAATTTTTTGTGACCTCTCCAAAGCGTTTGATTGCGTAAATCACGACACATTACTTTTGAAACTTGAGCATTACGGACTGGGTAAACTTGCACTTAGTTTGGTAAGATCATATTTGAATGATAGACAGCAACATGTTCAGATAAATGGTGTTAATTCACAGGGTTTAAAAATAAAAATGGGGGTTCCACAAGGCTCAATATTGGGTCCTTTCCTCTTTCTAGTATATATAAATGATCTACCCTATTTATTGAAAAACCAACCTCAAAATATGGTGTTGTTTGCTGATGACACTTCCTTAATTTTTAAGATAAACAGACGGGCACAAAATTTAGATGACGTGAATAATGCCCTACTTCAGGTCCAAAATTGGTTCACAGCAAACAATTTGGTATTAAATGAAAAAAAAACCAAATGCATAAGATTTGCTTTACCGAATGTTAAGGGTAGTGATTGTGATATATTATTGAACTAGCTGTGCCCGCGACTTCGTTCGCGTGGTTGTCGAGAGCAAAACAACGTCGTTTAGATAAGAGTATATCACCTTTTTGATGATTTAGATAATAGCGTTTGACAAAACTGGAGAATACGGTACCACCCAACTATTATTTAGAATTATTTCTTGTCCACGGAATCTGACAGTAGCTGTGAAACCACCTTGTGACGGTGATCTTCGCCGGTATTGCGGATACCCATTTTCCCCAGCCATAGTTAGTTCTTTCAGTGCTCTGGGGTATTTTTTTGAGCATTGACCATCTTTCATGCACGGTGATTCCCTGTTTAAGACGCCACATGGCCCGTGAACCATATGTGTTTTTACTATGTCATGCAAAATCGGATCTGCATTATAGTCCGGAAATTCTGCACTTATGACACTGTCTATAGCATCGGGACGAATTTTTTCTTCCAGCCACAGAAGAATGTGCGCGTGGGGTAAACCACGCTTTTGCCACTCGACGCTATACATAAAACAAAGAGTTGAACCGAAAACTTTCTCTTTTGTAAGTAGATTAATCAAGACTGAGTTTTAAATGAAAAATCCTAGCAATAATGTCATGTCTGTCGTATGACGCCTGTCCTGTGAGAAGTGCCTGGCAAATCTCCGTCCACTTTGGATTTGTTGTAGATGTTATAAAAAGGTCCGGCCGGCCGTATTTACGGACGTAACAAAAAGCATCTTGCGTTCGTTCGTGCATATACCGCGGACCGCCTGTGAAACTGGATGGCAAAATAACCAATCGACCCAAGTCTTCGACGTTATTATCTGATTGCATGGCGTCCCGCAAGTGCACGTATTCTTCAGCGCGTAACCGTCGCTGGTTAGTGCGAATATACACTAAACGTTCAGTTTCTATTTTTGCGTACATGTCCACAATAAATTGGCTGAACAAACCACGAAATCGTTGCAAATATACGAAACTGTTTTGCCTTATTTGTAAAAGGTAGGAATAGTATTGTTGAGCAGATATTTTTTTTTGATAATTAGTGACTCTCGTAGTAGGGTTCACTTGGTACAGCCCTAAATTGTACCCATCTTCATCATGACAATAAATTAGTGGATATTGCAGGGCGTCGTAAGCTCGGTGGGTTTCCAAAATGCGTTGAAGGCGATCGTCGCGTGTACGCAACACGATATCACGTCTCTCACACTCCTGGTCGACTAAACAACTGCAACTTCATCTGCGACGGGTGCATTGTGTCTTCCACGGTGTTTACCCACAGGACGTCTATCGGCACTTATAACAATTTTGAAATCATTGCTGCCTTGTGGAATTGACTCCAATGCAGCTTTGAATTCACGAACGTAGGTACTGGTTAACGTGATGCAGCAATTCTTGAAGTTGACCCAAAAGCTCAGCATTGAGCTGGGGAAAATTGTGATTTCTAACATTGAGCTGTTGCGTGTAATCGGATACAAAATAAATTTGGAGAAATTTGGGTTCATTTTCTGGCAGCAAAGATCAAATAAGGTGATAAACTTGACCTTGTACTTTGAAGGTTGGCATGAACGGTCCTTCCGTTATTTGTTTTGCCCCAAAGGAAGTCATTTGGAAAGCACTGTTATATAAACGAATATTCTCCAAAAAATGTTTCGGCTGGGGATGATCGCCATTCAGGAGACTTTTAAGTAAGTGTGGTGGATCTTGGAAATTTGGAAGAACAATTTTTCCATTTGAGCAGCACATTCCATCTGTCTCTTTCCTCCATTTCAAAGCATGACAAAAATTACAAATTTCTCTCATGTCACCCACGAAAGTAAAGCCAGCATAATTAATTCTAGACGAATACAGGGTGAAATTGAATAGATGCGACAAATTTAAATATACAATAATACTTGTTGTCAAGAAAATGTATAAAATATCAAATGTAAAATTGTAATGAACGAAGGAAGGGTAGTGGGCGGCGCGCGGTCGCCGGGAAGGGATGTCAGCGCTGGCGCACATGCGAGGTTTGGCAACGTCGCGCGATACTTACATTAGAAACTAAGCTAAATTAGGTAAATGACCGCTATGAACGGGAATACCGATAATTCGTACTTAAATAAAGATAATAACATCAATGGACCTTTTGAAAACGATAATCGCGTAATTTTTTTTAACGATTTAGATAGTAGAAAAGACAGTTTATAATTACTATGTTACTTGTTAAATATTTGTCACTGGCAACATTTATAATTTTAATTAATATAGTTTTATTGTTGTAGCAACCCTCTCTCTCTCGCTAAGTTCAGCCGGTCAAGGCAACATGTTTTTTGTATCAAAAGTAAATTAAAACACACAGTAAATACCATAAACGTTTTATTTCGCTCCACCTGCAGCTATTATTTCAAAAGGTTATGGGCCCAGCCGCCCGGAGCGAAATACAGTAGGTAACTATTGCGTGGCAGCCGTGGTAAAACGGCGGTGTGATTCTGCGGTCAAGCAGTGGCGTCGGTGCAAAAAAAATGGACGGCGAGGGCGATATTTTTGGGGCGTCTAACAATCGCCTGTTGTTAGAAAATGCCGGTAACTGGCATACATGGAAATTCCAAGTAAAAGTCATATTAAAGGCGGTAAATGTCTATGACTTGGTGGATGGCTCATCAAAATGCCTCGAAAAAGATGATTCAAAGATAGCCACATGGCAGAGGCGAGATGCGAAGGCCCAAGGAGTCATCGTAAGCAGATTGGGTAACACAGCTATGCTGCATGTGCAGAATTGTGAAACAGCCAAAGAAATATGGGACAAATTAAACACAATCTATGAACAAAAATCTGACGTGTCACTCCACATTTTGCAGCAGCGTTTCTTCGAAGAAAAATATAATGGTTCGGAGGATGTATCAACGTTCATAGCAAAAATAGAAGCAATCGTGGCACAAATAAGGCAAGCAAAAGGTGAGATTGCTGAAAACATGATTGTTACTAAAATCATAAGTTCGCTGGGTGAAAAGTTTCGACACTTTGTGTCTGCATGGGACTCTGTGCAAATAGAAAAGCGAACACTGTCGGAGTTGACAGCCAGGCTCATTATAGAAGAGCAAAGAAACAAAATGTACCACGACAGTGAAACCAGTAGTACCACAGCGTTCAAAACTGACACAAAAACAAGAAAGTGCTTTAACTGCGGTAAAGTGGGGCATTATAAAAAAGACTGTAAAGCTAAAAAGGACAACAGTGAAAAAAGTTATAAAACTGATAACTCATTTTGTAAACAGTGTAATAAACGGGGACATACAAAAGAAAAGTGTTGGTTTAACAAGAACAATAAACAAGAAAAAACAAATGACAAACAAAACGCATTTGTCATGTCAGTGTGTGGACTTACGTCAAAAAGTATAAACAATGAGTGGTTCTTAGATAGTGGTGCTTCTGAGCATATGTGTTTTACAGTGGAAAGTTTCATAAACTATAAAAAGTTGTTAGTACCAAAAGATGTTGTTATTGGGGATGGAACAATAATTAAAGCGTTAGGTTATGGTGACATTGACCTTGAGGCATATGATGGTGAACAATGGATAAAAACATTGATAAGCAGTGTGTTGTATGTGCCAAGCCTCAAGACAAACTTATTTTCCATGAGTGCTGCTCTGGATAAAGGCTACAAGCTGGAGTCAACTGCTACTGAGTGCCAGTTTATCAAAAACAACAGTGTGTATGCTGTAGCCAAGAGACATGGTAAAATGTACACAATGTTATTCAGACAGACAGATGCTAATGCTATGGTTGGAAAAGTCATGTCAGATCTAAGGGAATGGCATGCTAAACTAGGTCACCAAGACATAAATCAAGTGAAAAGCGTCTTGATGAAGCAGGATATTAAGTTTGAAAATAGTGAAGTAGAAACCTGTTTGCCATGTTTGAAAGGAAAACAACACAAGTTTCCCTTCCCATCAAGTACCCATAGGGCAACAAAACCAGGAGAGGTTATCCATATTGACATTGGAGGTCCAATAGAAGAAGTTTCACTAGGAGGGGCAAGGTTCTTTCTACTCATCAAGGATGATTACTCTAAATATAGAAAGGTGTATTTTCTGAAGAACAAAGGTCAGTCTATAGAATATTTAGAACAGTATTTGAAAGAAGTGCAAGTAAACCCCGGTTACATAGTGAAATACATAAGAAGTGATAATGCGAAGGAATTTATCAGTAAAGAAATGGAAAAAGTGCTGAAGTCATATGGAATACAACACCAAACAAGTGTAGCATACACTCCACAACAAAATGGTTGTGTAGAGCGTGAGATGAGGACAGTGGCTGAGTCAGCACGAACTATGCTCCTGGAGAGCGGCCTAAATAAGAATTTGTGGGCGGAAGCGATCAATACTGCAGTTTACGTCATCAACAGAACTGGTCCAAGTCGAGTGAAGGATAAAACTCCATATGAACTTTGGTGGAATAAAGATTTTGATGTAAATAACCTTCAAGTCTTCGGTAGTCAAGTATCCGTACATGTTCCAGATCAGAAACGGTTAAAGTTTGATAGCAAAGCAGAATTAGGATATTTTGTTGGATACGGAGAAAATACAAAAGGATACAGAATATACTTTCCGGAAGGAAACATAGTAAACATCAAAAGAGACATAGTGTTCATAAAACAGTCTATAAAAAACAAAGAAAGAGAAAGAAAACAAGAAAAGGAATATCACACAAATTTTGACACTCAAGAACAGGTAGAACAAGTTTCAGAAGGAGAAGAAAGCCAGTATGAAGATACTGAGAACCCTGAAGAAATAGAAAGTGATAATGAACAGGACTCAATTCATTCCTTTCATGAGCAGTCAATATTAGAGGAAGGGGTAGAAGACGAACAGGAAAACTCACAGGAAACTCCAGAAACTTCCGGACAGACAGAAGAAGCAACAGAAAGACCTAGAAGGGCGAGGAAAAAGCCAAGTTGGTTTAAAGACTATGTACAAGGAGAGGAAAACATGTTCCTGAGTTACTGTTGTGATGAACCTGTTACCTACCAAGAAGCTATGAAAAGACCTGATAAAAGTAAATGGGAGGAAGCCATAAATAAGGAGTTGAAGACACTGGAGGAAAATAATACATGGGAGAAGGTGACAGAAGTCCCTGATGGAGAAAATATAGTAAGTAGCAAGTGGGTATTTAAAGTCAAGGAGGCAGAAGGAAAAGCTCTGTATAAAGCTCGCTTAGTGGCCCGAGGATTCCAGCAGAAGAACTGTGATGACCAGATATACTCACCTGTTGCCAAGTTAACTACCTTCAAAGCCATGATGGCTGTAGCTGCTCAGAAAAGACAACCAGTGTACCAAATGGATGTAACTGGAGCATTCCTTTATGGAGACATTAATGAGACAGTTTTTATGAGATTACCAAATAATGAGGTATGCAAATTAAAGAAGTCAATCTATGGTCTTAAAAAGTCTCCCAAATATTGGAATGAAAAGTTTAATAGTTTTATGTCAAATGAGAATTTTCTAAGATCAAAGAATGACCCATGTTTATATTTCAAACATATTGAAAATGACTACATTTATGTGTTATTATTTGTAGACGACCTGTTGATATTTGGTAGTGATAAAAACCAAGTAAGTGAATTCAAAATTTCAATATGTAAAAACTTTAAAATGAAAGATTTGGGTCTAGCCAGTAATTATTTGGGAATAAATATTAAACAGGATCTTGGAAATTGTGTAACTGTAATTAATCAGAAAAGATATTTGTTAAAATTGTTGGATTTATATCAAATGTCAAATTGTAAAACTGTATGCACTCCAATAGAACAGAACTTTAATTTTGAATTGTTACAAAGAGATAAAAGTGAAAGTGCTGAAATAGAAAAAGCCTGTAGAAGTTTAGTAGGCAGTCTTTTGTATGCTACTTGTACTAGACCAGATTTATGTGTTGCAGTAGGATTTCTTAGTAGATATGTGCATTGTGCTAGTGTAGCTTTGTTTAAATGTTTAAAGAGGATATTAAGATACATAAAGGGTACTATTGATTTTTCTTTAACATACAAATATGATAAAGAAAGTAAGAATATATGTAAATTGCAAGGTTACAGTGATGCAGACTGGGCCGGTGATGTTACAGACCGGAAGTCAACATCGGGTCAAATATTTTATATTTTTAATTCTCCAGTCTCTTGGTGCAGCAAGAAGCAATCTTGTGTATCACTGTCATCTTGTGAAGCTGAATATGTAGCTCTTAGTATGTGTATTATGGAAGGTTCTTTCTTAAAGAAATTACTAAAAGATTTTGGATATGACAATATAAATTTTGAAATACTTGAAGACAATCAAAGTGTAATTAATATAGCAAAAAACAATGACAATAATAAAATATTAAAGCACATAGATATAAAGTATCAATACATTGTAGAAAATATTTCAGCAAGCTCGGTTAAAATAAAATTTGTAAATGGTAATGAAAATATAGCCGATTTGTTCACTAAGCCTTTGGGAAAGATACTCTTTGTTAAATTTAGGGATAGGATATTGTCATAAGTTGAGTTAGTGTATTTATGTTATTAAGGGGGTGCATCTGTCTAGAAATTAAAATTAGAATGTTGAGGGGGTGTGTTAAATATTTGTCACTGGCAACATTTATAATTTTAATTAATATAGTTTTATTGTTGTAGCAACCCTCTCTCTCTCGCTAAGTTCAGCCGGTCAAGGCAACATGTTTTTTGTATCAAAAGTAAATTAAAACACACAGTAAATACCATAAACGTTTTATTTCGCTCCACCTGCAGCTATTATTTCAAAAGTAACTGAAGCTCCCATTTCATTTTGTAGCATTTATTCAAATTCACCCTGTATGTGAACCCTGATTTTTCCCTATTGTCCCAAGGTAATAAAATATTTGCATCGTCATTTTCCATGGACTCATCAGCTCCGCTATTTGTTTCTCTATTCATATGGTATCGAGCTCGTTCTATTTCTAGGCGAGATTGACGTTGTTCTGCTGTTTCTGCTCGTCTTAGTTCATCTATTCTTTCCCTTTCAGATGCAAGATAACTTTCATTGTTTCTTTGTACACCTACATAGTTATGTCTAGCTATTTGTAATCGTTCTTCTCTTTGGGAGAGAGATTCAGACTCGCGCGAGAGAGCGTGTCGCTCTCGGTCAGATGACAGACGTGCTTGGCGTTCCTCGATACTCTCTTGAGAACGCAAAGTCGCGGTCCGAGTTCTTTGCGAACTTAAGCGCGACTCCCTTTCTGTGAAAGTCTCTGACTCGCGTGAGAGACTGGCCTTCCCGATCAGCAGACAGCCGAACTTCGCGTTCCTGGATATTCTCTTGAGAACGCAAAGTCGCAGTCCGAGTTCTTTGCGAACTTAAGCGCGACTCCCTTTCTGTGAATGTCTCTGACTCACGTGAGAGAGAGTGGCGCTCCCGATCAGCAGACAGCCGGTCTTCGCGTTCCTGGATACTCTCTTGAGACCGCAAAGTCGCGGTCCGTGTTCTTTGTGAACTTAAACGTGACTCCCTTTCGGTGAACGTTTCCAATTCACGTGAAAGAGCGATGTGCTCTCGGTTAGCAGATAACCGTGCTTCACGATCTTCTTCCGATTCCTGAGACCTACAAAGTCTCATCCTTTTCGCATTTCGGCTACGCAGCGAAAGGTTAGTTTTTTTTCTTTGAGGCATTTTCAAGGAAAATTAAAGCAATAAACAAAACCAACAACACTTATGACTGAATAGCCTACAAACTTAAAAGAACGGTGCGTCGAACAGTCTAGTGTGACACAACGTATCGTCTGTTCGTGGTCGTGACTCAACGAATTGGCAACACTAACTTACTGTATAACGATTGGCACTGTTGGATTCAAACTACGAAGTATGTTAAAGTATTAAAAACACATCATCACTAAAACCGATAACTTAGTCTTTTTGCACAAGTTACCACATCCCTATTTCCTTCCCGTCTCTATTTCCGTATCCTGCGCAAGGCTCACTAGCGCCCGACACCAGATCAACGCGCGCTTTCCGTTCAAAACTTCAAATCAAAACTACGGCTTGCGAGTCGGCTCCGTAAAAACCTCAAGAAACCTCAAGATAGTGTTAAATAACCATCAAGGGACGTCCCAGACTATCAATTAACGTAGTGCACTGCGAAATAACCATAAAGGCGGAATAAAGTGAATAAGTGCAACTCTCCACGGCCACAAGTGAGTACCCGTGCATCATTTCCTTCGTTCCCCTTGTTTTCAGACTATTTTTACCGGTGGGTTTACAGTCATTTCGAAGGGATAAAACGATAACATTAATTGGGCCTTCAGCCGGATTTCATACATGTTCCTATTAAAATAGTCTTAGTTTTCGTTTGTACTACGACTGGCGTCCATCTTTTTTCCAAAAAATAGGTACCTATCTTATTTTACTAAGTATCTCATTTACTGTCTCATCATATTTATCTATCACTAATCATTACATCATACATTCATACAAGTGTTTTCGGAGTAAAAGTATTCTCATTTCAAAGTATTTCAAACTTTCCTAACCAGTTTCGACTAGTTCAGTCCGCGTCGTCGTCTCGTACCGCGGATTCATAATTCGAACGGATTGTCATTAACTATTTGAATGTAACATGCAACATTTGGAGAGTTAAATCATTTAAAGCGACCTATAAATGTAACATATAACGTTTTAGGTTCATAATCTAGGTGATCTAAACGTAACATACAGCGTTTAGGTTCATATTCATTGTTAACGTAACATACAACGTTTTTAACTTTTTATTTAATATCAATATTGTTTATTATTAATAATTCTCAGAAATACTTTAATCCTTAATTCGTATTTCATCATAACTAAGGTCCTTCGATATTCTAACTTCTCAGAATAGGTGAGAGGTCTCATAATCTCCTTGTGTACCTACCCTACCTGTTCTGATAGAGTGATACCAGCTCTAAAAGCTTATTATATCATTATTCAAAAATTCTTCCATAGATTTTATGGTAGTTTCAGGAAAAATATTATATACTGTTTGTAAACAAATGTCAAATTGTTTGAAACTTTGAAATAATTTATAGATTAAATACCGGTCTCAGAATAAAATAGTAGCTTATATCTATATTCAAATAATTTAAAAAGTAAATAGGAATTTAATTTAAATTAACTTTTCTGAATTTCAATTTCAATCATGAGTGAAGCAATGGCGGCTCACCATGCGTCTAGACGCAATATAGCCTTCAAAAGATTATCAGATGCTGTTACCTGTGCTCGCAATTGTCTAAGCGACTCCAGTATTCTACCACGTTTTGAAACATGGTGTTCACGGTTAGAATCCGTTATGGATGCGTTTAATGATGCTCACATCAAACTCATAAGTGAGTATAGCGGCCTTGGAAAAGAGGACTGTATTCAGAAACAAACCACCTATCAGGAACAGGCAGATGATATGTACTTTCAAATTCTTGAAGCTAAACGGACACTTCTTCCTGAAAACTTAATTGAGGTTAAACCTTCAACATCATCATGTAACCACAAAACTGAAAACAAAAACCTGGCTAAATTGCCACCAATAAAGCTGCCTACTTTCTCTGGTCAGTTAAAAGACTTTCCGGGTTACATTGACTTATTTAATACTTTAGTCCATAGTCGGACAGATTTGACAGATGTTGAAAAGTTTCAATATCTTGTCACTTCCCTTTCTGGGGAACCAATAAATTTAATTAGAGCATATCCTATTTCAGATGCTAATTATACAAGTGCTTATGAAGCACTGAGCAAGCGTTATACCAACAAGAGGTTTTTGGCTTTCTTATGTTGGGAACAAATTTGTAATTTGAAATCTATTAGTACAGCATCAGTGCAGAGTTTACGTACTCTCTTAGATAGTTATGCTGAGAATCTTTCAATGTTAGACTCTTTAGGGTTGCCCACTTCTAAATGGGATTTTGTTTTATTTCATTCTCTTTTAACTAAAATTGACAAACAATCTCGTGAAGCTTTTGAGCTTTCTTGTACAGGCAGTGATATCCCACAATTTAGTCAGCTTCAAACATTTTTAGGAGATAGATGCAGTGCATTAGAGCGTTCATGCCTAACAAATGTACCAATGTTATCATCAGCTCCCAATAGTCAAAGAAGCAACAATCAAACCAAATCATATTCTACTAATAAAACCTCTTCGCTGGTAGCTCAAACGCCTAACATAGAATGCATAATTTGTAAAGAAAACCATTCTCTTATTAATTGTAATAATTTCATGTCTAAAACGCCGCAAGAAAGGGCTCAACTTGCTAGACAACATAATCTTTGCTTGAATTGTTTACGTGCCAACCATAGCACTTCTAAATGCTTTTCAACCCGTTCATGCAAAAGTTGTAATCAACGTCATAATACTTTATTGCATTTTCCTAAGGAATCATTGACTAATCTTAATCAACAAACTTCCTCACAAGTCCATATGACTACAACAAATCAGACTAATGCAGATAGCACTGAAAAGCAGGTTGTTACCCCTGTTACTACATTATCCAATATATCACGAGGCTTGACTCCCACCTTTGTTTTACTTGCCACAGCTCAAGTCAAAGTCAAGGATTGTAACAACACTTATCAGAAGGTTCGTGCTTTGCTAGATCCTGGTAGTCAGAGTCATATCATGAGCAGTGCTTGCGCTCGTCGCCTTGGGCTGACACGTTATAAATGCAACACACCGATGTCTGGTATTGGTGATGTTCCTACTAATTCAAGTAGTCGAGTTTTCTTTGAACTCTGCCCATTAGGCGATTCAGAAATATCCTTTAGTATGGATGCAGTAGTCTTGGATAAAATTTGTGGTAATATGCCCACACATTCAATCAATCTCAATGATTTTCAACATATAGGAAATCTTAAGCTGGCAGATCCAGATTTTCATCAGTCTCTTCCCATCGAGCTCTTGATCGGTGGAGAGATATTTCCCCAGATTGTGTTGCCAGGCAAAGTTGATGGTGGCAGTCATTTGGCAACAGCCATTAACACAGTGTTTGGATTTATTCTAATGGGTAGGACCAAAGCAGCTGATCCCAGTGTTGAATCTCCTCCAGCATCAGTCAATCATGTATCACTGGATGCTAACTTGGACATTGCTGTCCAGAAGTTTTGGGACATAGATCATGTACCTACAGAATCAAAAGTTAATCAAGCAGCCTCCGCAGACGATGTTCGGTGTGAGGACATTTATAAGGCAACGCATACACGTGATGCTGACGGTCGTTATATCGTTCAGTTGCCATTTCGAGATCAATCTCTTCCAATTTTTAGCGATTCATATAATATAGCGCTTCGGCGTTTTAAGCAGCTTGAAAAGCGCCTGCTTCAAAACCCTTCGTTTGGGAACGAATATAAAGCACATATCATGGAATATTTAACAAGTAATCAGATGGAACGCGTTTCATCTGACGAGTGTCAGTCTCCTACCGCGTACTATATTCCACATCATGCGGTAGTAAAACCTAGCAGTGTTTCCACTCGGTTGAGGGTTGTATACGATGCCTCGGCCAAGGATAAACTTGGAAAATCACTCAATGACACTCTGTTAACTGGTTGTAAGTTGCAAGCAGATATTACAAATATTATTTTACGGTTTCGTCTTCACGCCATCGTCTTATCAGCGGATGTACGTCAAATGTACCGCCAAATTATCGTTACCCAAGAGCATAGGGATTATCAGCGTATTCTCTTCAGGTTTTCACCTGAAGAACCTATTCAAGAGTTTAGGATCAATCGCGTGACCTTCGGAGTCTCGTCGGCACCATTTCTGGCCATTCGCACTATGCATCAACTGGCTCAAGACGAACAAGAGTCTTATCCAACCGCAGCTAAAGTTCTGAAAAAAGATCTCTACGTGGATGATGTAGTCACTGGCTGTAACACCGTAGAGCAGGCAATTCAGCTACAGCAAGAATTGACCGAAATTATGGCTGCTGGTGGTTTTGAGCTCCGAAAGTGGTCCAGCAATCATGTGGCTGTACTGCAAAATATACCAGAAGAACATAAATTGGTTCCAGATTTGACGTTTGACAGTGACACTCTCTTTGTCAAGGTTCTCGGGCTTGCCTGGAACGCTCATGAAGACGTTTTTAATTATCAAGTTAATCAAATTCCACGCGATTGTACCAAACGAACAATGCTATCAGAGCTTGCTCGCATCTATGACCCCATTGGGCTTCTCACACCGTTAACCTTTTTAGCTAAATTTCTTATTCAACGTTTGTGGTTACTAGGAACGTCATGGGATGAACCAGTACCCGAAGATATTCATCTAACTTGGACGAAGTACACTAATCAGTTATCCAATTTACAAAACCTTCACATTCCGAGACGTATCACTCACGCTCACACATCAAGCTATCAAATTCATGGTTTCTGTGATGCCAGTGAGGCTGGCTATGCGGCAGTAGTATATCTTCGTTCCAACGTAAATCAAAATCATCATCAAGTCTGTCTTGTAAGTGCACGATCGCGGGTGGCACCAATAAAGCGTAGAACGCTGCCAAGACTGGAATTGTGTGGCGCTTCTTTGTTAGCAGACCTTATGCATTACATTATTAACTTATTTTCTAACATACTAAACATAGACGGCATATATGCATGGTCTGATTCCATGATCGTGTTGGCATGGATCAAATCTAATTCTAAAAATTTTAAAGTATACGTAGGCAATCGTATTGCTAACATACAGCGAAAATTACCTACTGCTGTCTGGAAACATGTACCAGGCAAGCAAAATCCAGCTGATTGTGCGAGTCGTGGCTTGCTACCTGACGAGCTCATCAGTCATGCCCTCTGGTGGTCAGGACCGGAGTGGTTATCATTATCTGAAAATCATTGGCCTAACGATACAATTCAATCATCATGCGTCACAAGCAATGATGTATTATGCGAAAAGCGTACAACAGTTTTAAGCAACATAATCGATCTTGATCCCATAGATAATCTTCTTCAAAAATTTTCATCACTTCGTAAAATTCAACGTATTTTAGCATATTGTAACAGATTTATCAGTGCCTTACGCAAAACCAAATATTCAAATAACTTAACTCAAGCTGAACTTCATTGTGCTCTTATGAATCTTGTTAAACATGTTCAACATTCCGAATTCCAAAATGAAATTAAAATTTTATCAGCAGGGAAAACTTTACCTAAATCATTTAGAAAACTTAATCCATTTTTAGACCATTCCGGTGTTTTGCGGGTGGGGGGAAGGCTCTCTCGATCTGAACTCGATTATGAAACAAAACACCCAGCTCTACTTCCACGCAAACATCGCTTAACTAAATTAATTATACAATCAGTACATAATGATAATCTTCATCCTGGTTTACAAGCATTACAGTTTTTATTATTGCAAAATTTTTGGATATTGTCTCCTCGTCGAGCAATTCATCAAGTCATAGCGGATTGCTATAAATGTTTTCGCACAAGGCCAATTGCATTTGAGCCTAAAATGGCAGATTTACCAAAAGCACGTATTACTCAATTAAAAGCATTCCAAGCCGTCGGTTGCGATTACGCAGGTCCATTTAATATAACCTTGCATAGATATCGTGGCACACGTACTAGAAAAGCATATTTGTGTCTCTTTGTATGCTTTGCTACAAAAGCACTGCATTTAGAGTTAGCATCCGATATGTCCACCGACGCATTTTTAGCAGCATTACGCAGATTTATCGCCCGCCGTGGCAGGTGCAACGTAATTCATTCTGATTGTGGTACGAACTTTAAAGGTGCGGAGTCACAATTGGCCACTGTGATGAAATCAGCCTGTGAGTCTGAATACATTGAATTTAAATTCAACCCTCCCGGGTCACCACATTTCGGTGGACTTTGGGAGGCCGGTGTCAAGTCCGTAAAGACACATTTGTATAGAGTCATAGGTACTCAAATTCTCACATATGAGGAATTAAACACCTTACTTACACAGGTTGAAGCAGTACTCAATTCAAGGCCGTTATGCTTACTGAGCACTGATCCTAATGATGTATCAGTTCTAACACCAGGACATTTTTTAACGCAAGCACCCTTAACAGCGTTGCCAACGCCAGATTATTCAAACATTAAACTTAACAGACTCAAGCGTTGGCAACTCGTTCAACGAATGCATCAGGACTTCTGGGCCAGATGGCATACAGAATATTTAACTAGTCTTTCACAAAGACTGAAGTGGACTAGGTCAACTGATCAAGCTCGCCTCGGTCAAGTCGTTATAATAAAAGACGAACAACAACCTCCGTTGCGTTGGCGTTTCGGAAAAATTATCAATCTTTATCACGGTCGTGATGGTATACCGCGTTCTGCAACTGTCGAAACTGGACAAGGCGTAATTAATAGACCTCTTGTTAAATTGTGCCCCATCCCGGATGGTGGTAACTAATTTCAAAATTTTTCATTTAAGTAAATTTTCATTATCATTTCGTCTTTGTATTTTTGTAACATGTATGTATAACATAATCTTTATCTATTCCATCACACTCTTACATATCAACTATTAACATATGTGGACTTAGTCATAGTATTTTTTCTTCAGTCTCAATAAATTTCGCCAGCGGGGGGGAATAATGTTAAAGTATTAAAAACACATCATCACTAAAACCGATAACTTAGTCTTTTTGCACAAGTTACCACATCCCTATTTCCTTCCCGTCTCTATTTCCGTATCCTGCGCAAGGCTCACTAGCGCCCGACACCAGATCAACGCGCGCTTTCCGTTCAAAACTTCAAATCAAAACTACGGCTTGCGAGTCGGCTCCGTAAAAACCTCAAGAAACCTCAAGATAGTGTTAAATAACCATCAAGGGACGTCCCAGACTATCAATTAACGTAGTGCACTGCGAAATAACCATAAAGGCGGAATAAAGTGAATAAGTGCAACTCTCCACGGCCACAAGTGAGTACCCGTGCATCATTTCCTTCGTTCCCCTTGTTTTCAGACTATTTTTACCGGTGGGTTTACAGTCATTTCGAAGGGATAAAACGATAACAAAGTAAATAAAATACAATCTTTACTTCGTACTTCAAACCAATGACCAAAGTTGACCAAACGAAACCAATAAGATAAGCAAATACTTTTTTCGACCAATTTAGAAAATCGATAAACCAAGCAACCAAAGAACTTTTACTCGTGAGAGTTCGCTGCATCCCCGCAGGGGGGTGCGGCAGGCGGGTTATGGGCATTGCCCTTGGTCCCGCGGGATCCTTTGCACCCGTAGGCTTACGGGTGCCGTCCATGGGGCGGCCATATAGGCCTTGGCCTTGGCGAGCGCGCTGACGCCGCTCGCCAGAACTTTTACGACACACGCAAAAACGTTTAAGACACCTAACGAAACCCAATTGGCCTAGTAAACACGGTGGACGTCATCCTCGCGCGGAAAATCTTAACACCGCGATTCAGAAAATGACGTCATTTGCACAACGCCATCTATCGGATTTAGATTTCAACTATCAACATTAGTTCTATTTTTAGTCTTAAGATGTCGTTGCAAGTACTATACTGAATTGCGTAACGTAATATTTTACTTCTTGAACTCACTAAATTAATCATATCTTTTGATAGAGTGAACCGATTTCGATGAAACAAAAACTAAGTTAAACCTCAAGTTGCGTATATTTTTTGTATATAAACATTGTCAGCATTGAATTCGTAGATTTTACGTGATGTGCGCACAAACAAACAGACAAACAGACAAACAGACAAAAATTTCAAAAATGATGGAAATGGGTTCTGTTACTTATCTTTTCACACGCTAGCTATTTTTTGTTTCAATTTCTTCAATGTACAAAAATTAGTTTTCTACAGATTTATTATATGTATAGATAATGAGAAACTTGAATTCGTAGATAAAACGGTTTTCCTGGGGCTTACGCTTGATTCAAGGCTACAATGGGGTTCTCATTTAACATCTCTTGCGGGGCGGCTAAGTTCAGCAGCATATGCCATTAGAAAAATCCGTCAATTTACTGATGTAGATACCGCTAGACTGGTCTATTTTAGTTACTTCCATAGTATAATGTCTTACGGTATTTTGCTATGGGGACGGGCTGCAGATATTGAGTCTATATTTATTCTGCAGAAAAGAGCCATCAGAGCTATATATAATCTTCGTAGGCGCGATTCTCTAAGGGAACTGTTTAAGGATATTGGCATTATGACGGTACATTGTCAATACATTTACGAAAACATAATGTACGTTAGAAAAAATTTGCATCTTTTTGGTAAAAGAGGTGACAGACATAATTACAGTACTAGAAATAGGGACCAATTAGTTCAGCCAGGCTTTAGACTCGCTAAAGTAGACTCATCTTTCATGGGGTACTGTTTGAGATGCTATAATAAAATTCCACAAAGTATTCTTGAACTGAATGAGACGAAATTTAAAACATGCATTAAACGCACACTATGTAAAAAAGCATATTACAAGTTGAGCGAATATATCGCTGATAAAAATGCTTGGCTTAATGCTGGTCCTGCTCCACATGGACAGGGGCGCAAAAATTGATAGCATTAAATGATATAGTTGGAGCTGCTGAAGATTGTACTTAACTATCTTTGCATTGTATAGATTCAATGTTAGTATTATATAATCGCATAGCCCATATTGTGTGAGTACTATGTACTAGTAAGCTATCATTCACTGGAAACCTACGGCAGTTCTTGACTTGAATGTGCCCTGGCGGTTGAGAGTATGTCATGCTCACTCAAATGTCTCGCTGATGGTGGCGCGTGTGTCGGACCATTTAGTTCCCTTCAAAATGGTTGAGCTGAATGGTGCTGATCCATGCGTCATGTGCGTGAACGGGCGCTGTCAGTTGTGACTGGTCATCTCTTAGTCGCCATGGTTTATTTGAATTAATTATTTTGTTTTTGAGTTGTATTTTGTTTTTGTTTGGCTATGGACACTTTTAACGTGCACATCTTGCTACATTGTTCTCACATAATATACCATCTCAACATGAATGATGTAACCAAGATTTTGTAACAATATTTTGATTTAAAAGAGTGTCCATGGAGTTTCTTGCCCGTTCTTCTCCATAGAGATCTACGCTAGGGAATGGGCAACTACAGTACTTTCACAGTTTTTATGTCTTGTGACTGGGACTGTAGCTACATTAAATGTTCATTTTTGTTTCGACAATTCAAAAGTGCCTGTAACGGGCCTACTTGAAATAAATGCTTTGATTTTGATTTTGATTTTGAATTGCCAGTAAAACTAAAAAAAAAAAAAAAAGAAGGAATTAGGTTAATTGAATTGAAAATCATTTGGGGTGTCTGAGGTTTTTAACGTTACACGTTGTATTTTCGTTATAGACCCGCGATCGGCAACAGCTGACCGCTAAACCGGGCCGCGGAAGGTCGAACATTGAACCGCCGAATATTGCTTTAAAGCCAATTTTACTTATTTGAGAACCAATTTTACAAGTAAATGCCTGAAACTGTCGCGATGGAAAAAAATACTTTGTATATTAACTTCGACGGGGCAAAATAACAAACTAGCTGACTAACAAAAAAGCTGCAATCGTATGCTGACCCTACTTCTTTCTTCTTCGTCTTCTGAACAACTTGCCGACCCCTGGTATAGACGTTCGGCAGAATTGTATTTCACATTTTTATTTTGTCGCTACCGTTTTTTCAAAAGCCGGGTTTTTTCATATTTATCATTACCTGATTCAAAGTCATTGATAATGAATTTGTTGTTGGAACACAACAGGTTTGGTTTATTTTTTATGTGTGTTTTTGACATGAATATTTACCTGTGACATTTAATGATTTGACATGAATACTTAGTTCAGTATTTTATTATTATTTAAAGATAAAGATAACTTTATTTTGCAAATATGGGTAATCTCAAACGCTGACAAAAACATATAATAGTACAGCCATATTTTACCACGTAGGCATGCAAAAGATTTAAAATAACAACTTATAACTAAATACAATTTTAAAACTATTACACACTAAATAAAATATCAAAGTACATATATTATATTGTTATTAATTATACAAAATTATGTACTAGCTTAAGAACTTTTTCTCAGTAAGGAATTCCTTAATATTATAATATGCTTTCGCCACCAAAAAGCTTCGGAATCTTTTTTTAAATAATGAAAGCGGAAGCTCTTTCCATGTCTTTGGCAATTTGTTAAAAATGACTGGTGCCATGCAGTAGACACTATTGCGCATTAGTGCAGTCTTGGCTGGCTTTTTTTTTTAGGATGGGAAATCATCAAATGACTTCTCCCACTCTGGGCGGAGCGGGAGGGAGTGTCAGACTCTTACTGACTAAAACCCATCCATGTTCCTTCCTCGCCCTTTACGTTCCGGGGCCGCGGTATCTCTTTCGAACAGTCCCGCAACCCCAGCAGGCTTCGGCCCTTGCGGGCCCCTCTCTTCTGCTGACATCTCTTTGAGGTGTGCGTGGAACACGAACGCGCCGTCGACACGGCCTGTCGTCACTAGACAGACGGACGGCTAGCTAGCCCATAGCTTACCGTCCACAGGCCCGCATCTACGGTGGCCGGTAGCCACCACGTGGCCCCCGACGCCCGGTGCGTCTCCCGCGGCGGCCGGGAAGAGAGGCTCTCTCCCTCTCTTGTTCCGCCACCTCCTTCGCCAGCATGACTGCTTCGCAGAAGGAGGTGACGGCTTCCCATTCCGTCTCGCTCCGGACCCTGGATTGAACCAGGGCCGGACGCGAGAGGTCGCCGCCGCCGATCGCCGCTACGAGGACACGGCGGTGCTCCGCCCACGCAGGGCAGACTTCCACCGTGTGCTCCACCGTGTCCTCCGGTCGATCCTCACAGTGGAAACACCCGAGCGTTTCCTCCCGCCCGATTCGGTGCAGGTACCTCCCGAAACATCCGTGTCCGGTGAGGACCTGCGTCAGGCGGAAGGTGAGGGCGCCGTGGCGCCTCTCAAGCCACTCCTCAAAGAGGGGACTTACCGCCACTATCGTGGCGTGCCCTGCACGGGGTTGCGACAGTCGCTCTCTCCATGTCGCCATGAGATCGCGCCGGAGGTCTGTCCGCTGAACGGCAATTTGCCGCGGCAGCGGAGTTTCCCCCCGGCGTAGTGCCTCCGCGCGCCATTCATGTAGGCGCGCGAGGACTATCGCCTCCAGATCCCATGGCGGCGTCTAAATCGACTTGGATTTGTCTTTACAAACACAGCTACTTCAAATAAGTACAGACACGGCAATGTTAATATTTTGTAATTTCTAAAGTACGGTTCACAACTATCAGTGGGTTTAAGTTTAAACATCGCTCTAACACATCTTTTTTGTGCCTTGAAAGCGGTCTCTCTTTCAGTCGAGTTTCCCCAAAATATGATCCCGTACCGTAAGTGTGATTCTGCTATCCCATAATAGGCAGTCAGAAGAGCATCCGTGTTCAATATAGGTGACAATGACTGTAGAGCGTATGCAGTCTTACTCATTTTCTTGCTCAATGTAACAACGTGTGATTTCCAATTTACTATTTGATTTCCTATTTACTTTATTTTATGTGTGTGTATTTGACATATCGTATTTTTATTGCCATTCGAAGTTGAATTGTAAATTATTATTTATTTTATTTAATTATTGTGAATGTGAGGACCTTGTGGGTCACTTTTTGTTTTTTTTCCCACGACTGTCTGGCAGTTTGAGTACTATAAGCGACCTACCCAAATGTCCTTTCTTTGGTATTGTTCGTCGTGTCGTTGAGCTCCTTGATTTATAAGTCGAGCTACACGATAACTGACAAATGCTTGCACTGACTGGACAGGTCCACTCAAATCTGTGTGGTTCTTTCTTCAAAAGAACATCTCAGACACTAATCTGCATAGTCCTCATGTGAATTAAGCAAGATTGTCTGGACTTCAAAAGAGACTATGACCTCTGAGTTTGTTTCGGCTGTTTCTTCTGAGAGTAGTCAGGTACGAAACACCGGCCCCATCAAGTTTTAAAAAAAAATGACGTGTAAAAGTGTTTGAGAAAACCTACTTGCTGAATAAATATCATTTATCATTTAACAACAAAACATGGCTCGTGTGGGCAAGGGCTTTACTTACAACATTCTTTTTATTCTGCAGACAAGTTAAGTGGCACACAATGGGGCAGGAAGACGGGAGAGAACCGGATCATCAGGACAGAGTCTATAGATCTTGGAGAACAGCATCAGGAGATCAAATGTAATGCGTCATGCATCATACATATTACTAGTAAAGTGATGATGTGACAATAATAAACCATTACATTCTACAGGGAAGCAACGAGACATTAAATGGAGTGGACCAAAGCCGTTTAATGAAAAAAACAAGATTGTGGAACCTGTTGTTAATAACCTTAATTACTATTATTATCAAACACCGGAAGAAGTGGAAGTGAAACCTGACAAAAGTAATTATATTATTAATTCTTCGGGAAATCGATCTTTTTTACAGTTTTTCAAACTAGCCCTCATTTTCACACAAACGTCAAACGTTTCACAAAACAAAACAAAACAAGATAACTATCATAGCGAAATATGCTTAATTAAAGCGGACCGTTTGTTAGTAAACAATTTGTGGTGAATCATCACCTCGACATGACATTGACGATAAACCGGTAAACACAGCTTGTGTGGCAATGAGGGAATACACACGTGGGTTCCGGCCGATCAATAATATAATATAGTATCACGTGTCGCTGAATGTTACTGTTTGATATGAGTTATTCGTAATACCGTTTTGGTATATTGTTTTACGCAATCTTATGAACAATTAGCATGTTCACTAAACTACTACAAGGTCTATACTTAAGTATGTAATTACAACAGTAAAGTAAATTGAAGTCAATAGGGTACTTACACGTCCAAGTACTCTTCCGCATCGCTGTCATCCAGAAACGTGCCCAGAAGACTGGCAGCATTGTTACGTTGAATGGCAATGCTAATACTTTTGCCAAAGAAAGAGGAAGTCCTCTGATTATGCGAAGTGTCGACAAGTCACTGTGAGAGATTTCCTTAAAATGAAGCCGTGCACTCTCACACTCAATTTTTGATGTTTCTTTCAAAAATGTATCTAATCTGGTTACAGTAGCTACCAATAGGTTTCGGCGTGTTTGGTTTGGTAATTATCGTGACACTAATCATATTATTTCTCCTTTCTACAGAACAAGTGCTTCGAGAGAAATTTGAAGGGAAGGTCCTAGAATTAGTGGAATCGTTGAATGCTAGCGGTCACGCAGCGCGCGCGAGTGCATTTGCGTCGCTCCGCGCGGAGTTACAGCGACATGCAGTGGACGACTTGCTGGCCGCGCATCGCGCCACGCTGGCCGACCATGTGTCGCGCGCACTACGACGGGGCAAGGATGCAGAGAGGAAGGCAGCTGCTGCTGTTGCGCCGCTGCTGGCTTTACAGGTGATGTGAGGTTTGGCTGACATCAATCTTGGATGTAGATCTCTCTAGATCTAGTCATAGGATGACGGGTCAGTTTCACGTCTCTAGTTCACTGACTGGCTGTGGCAGTTATCCGTAAACACGTAGTTAACCTTACGCTCACAATCTGTCACCCACAGATCGGCGACGAAGGCACGGAGCAGTTCGTGCGCGAGGTGCGCCCCGCGCTCACCGCAACCGCCACAGACCAGTCTGCCTCACTCGACACACGCACTGAGGTAAACAACGCAATACAGACATACAGTACCAATGTCGTAGGGCAGTTTTCAAACGTGTTCCATGTCTGTCTCCTGGAACTAATTAAATAACTTTGTTCTATATGTTTCAGTGCTGCTCATCGTTGGCCGTTTTGTGCTACTTGGTGGAGGATGACCTCACTGAGATCTTAGAGGTCATGCGCATGTTCGAGACTATCTTCAGCGGCAGCTATCTCAAGGTGAACTATGACTATACACGCAATTTTCTTTCCTCGATCATTATGATGCGAATAGCTCGTGTCACCGTACATGAAGACGAGCAATGAAACAGTGGCGTAGCGTGGGGGGGGGGGGGCGGTGGGGGCCATGGCCCCAGGCGGCATACCTAAGGGGGCGGCAGGAAGTGCCAATTTATTAATTTGAAAAATTTAAAAAAAACCTTAGATACTTAATAAACTTACACTTAGATGCATAGTGAATGTTGCAATCAAAATTATCAATTAAATTAATCGGAAATCAAAAGCAAATTATTATAAACAACGAACCTTGACAGTTAAAATTATCATCTGCCATCTGCTTTTTCCAAACTATGTGTAGGCTGAAAATAGAACTCCTGACTTGTTAGAAATTAAGCTAGTTTTGTGACAGTGACGGCGGAGAAAGAAAGTGCTACCCAAACTGGAACGGACTGGGGCTGCCTCCAGGCCTCCTGCCGTAGGCTCTACGGGGGAGTCGTGCGGTCTTTGACGTGGCGAGTCACCCATCACCTCGAGCTCCAAAAGGCAAGTCCGTCGGTACCGCACGATCTCCGGCAAGGCGGTGAACCTGCTTACCGGATTGCCGCCATGGGATCTGAAGGCGATAGTCCTCGCGCGCGGAGGCTCTACGCTGCGCCGGGGGAAAACTTCACTGCCGCGGCAAACCGGCAGTCAGGCTCAGCGGACGGACTTCCGACTTCCGGCGTGATCTCATGGCGACATGGAGATGGCGACTGTTGCAACCGCGTGCACGTACGATAGGTCTTTGCTTACGATAAAAAATATTTAATAAAAGATAAACAGCATCTGGGAATCTACAAAGCCTACAATGTTCACTCATTCACAAATAATAGGTAAAAACTTGTTTGCAAAGAATAAAACCGACTTCTAAAAACACAAAAAAGTGAAAAATAACTTCAGCTCATCTTCGAGTAATCGGGGAACATACATAAAAAAAAAGATTCCGACGAATTGAGAACCTCCTCCTTTTGGAAGTCGGTTAAAAAAGCATCTATGCAAGAGTTAGTAAATATAAAAAAAAAGAAAATTTAATTAAAGAACTAAATTAAACAAGTGACACAAATATTTTAATCAGTGCTGTGACTATTCTGAGCAAAATATGAGAAAAAATGATTTGAAAACTAACGTAAAAATCTGAGTTTAATATAGTTTTGAATTGTCCATAGGTCAGTTCTATAACTGACTTTGGCAACTTGTTATAATAGCGTATACTGTTTATAATAAAAGACTTGCTACTTTTTTAAATCTGAATTTAGGTATTACTATTTCATGTTTACAGCATGTGTTTTATGGAAGTCGCTTCTAATTTTGAAAAACCCTCGATGATTATTCACAGAAAATTAGACGGCATGTTATTAATCTTTTTAACAAAATTTATTTTTTATTTTATTGCATTATTCTTCGGAAAATAGACTAATTTGATTTCAGTTTTTCCTTTTTATTTCACCACTAGCTTCTGCCCGCGACTTTGTACGCGGATCCTGTTGTTTATGTCAGCGACAACGGGGTCGTCACAATCGAAGATCTGAAACGTCTGATGTCGAATTCTAAGAACCCGGGGATGGGAAAATGACGGATCTTTCCCATCTGAGCAGCACAACATACCGTTTATTTCTTTTTGCCATTTAACAGCTTCACAAAAAGTACAATTTTGAACCATACCTCCGCTGACGGAATATGTGGCGTATTCAATCACAGGAATATACGTAAATGCGCTCCGTTCCTTATCAACCCAAGGAAGGTCGCCACGCTCTACGGGTATATCTTGAGACACATCCGATTCTTTAGATGATATCGACATTCTGCTCAGAGAATGTCGAAGTCGATCAGAATTCAAACGTTCGTTGCGCTCTTCTTCTGTCTCTTCATGCCGTATCCCAGCAATTCTTTCTCTCTCACTTTCTAACTGATTATGAATATTTTGTTGTGTGCGTGTTCGGGACAATTTATGATAATCTCGATCAGCAGTTAGTTGCGCATCACGTTCATCACTCGTTTCAAAAGACCTGTTAGTAGATGTGCGAATACACTGAGAACTCAAGCGTGATTCTATATCGGTAAACGTCTCCGACTCGCGAGACAATGCGTGACGTTCACGATCAGTGGTCAGTCGCGCATCTATTCTTCACTGGTCTCTAGAGACCTGGATGTGGATGCGTAAATACGCTGAGAACGTAGGCGTGCTTCGCGATCCGAAGAGGTTTCCACGGAGCAAGTTGCAGCCTGATGTTCTCGAACAGCATCAAGTCTCTCCTGACGCTCTTCGGTAGATTCTTGGGATCTGATGATCCTCAATCTTTTAGCTCCTTTGGAACATTGGAAAAGATTTGACCTCTTTCTAAGCATAGTTGTGAAGATACCTGATCAATTAAAATCTAAGTGACTGCTCCCCAGCATTACCGGGTAGGCTACCGAGTCACGAAGATAAACGGAAAAGAAAATTAAACACTGAAATAACATGAGCCCGAAGGCATATATATTCGATAAAATAAAATAATAAATGGGAGTTTTGGCCAGTGCAGTCAAATTTTCAATGTTATACTATCGTCATCGAAAATCAGTCCTAAACTGATACCGCTTTCACCGCGTGGAGGTACTTTTTATAATAATTTTACAGCGAAATTAGTGATAGCTTTGCAATAATTTTCACATCAGATGTTTCTGATCTTGGATTTTTAAAAAGTCAACTGGAAATGCCCATCAGACCGATCAACTTTTGCTAAGACGTCATTCCTATATGTGTTATGGTGTAGCTGGGCTTTTGGAGTTCCACAACAGGTGTTCCAGATCTTCGATTTTTATAAGTCAACAGAGAGTGCTTATCAGATTGAACAACTTTTGCTAACACGCCATTCCTATATGTGTTATGGTGTAGCTGGACTCTTGGAGTTCCACATCAGGTGTTCCAGATCTTCAAATTTATTCTCTTAACAGAAAATGCTCATTATGTGGAACAATTTTTATTATGGTGTCATTTTTGTATCTCTTATAGTTTAGCTGGTCTGTTGCGGTTCTGCATCAGGTGTTCAAGTTTTCTAGATAAATTATAGCCTATATGTTGCCCAGACTTAATATCTATACAACAAAAAAAAATCATTCAAATCCGTCCAGTACTTCCGAAGATTAGCGTGTACAAACAAACAGACAAACAGACAGTTTTTTTTTGGATTCATGCTCTATTACTGTTTCTGAACCCCTCTCAATTTTTTTTTTTTAAATATATTCAATGTACAGACATAGTTTTTTTACTCTTTTATTATATGTATAGATGTAGATTTGTTATTTGTATTCTTAATTATTTTAATTTGAATGGGTATGGATTATTATCGCTTTGAATTTGTTTTTTTTTTTTGTGACTGTTATGTTTTTAAGGTACTGTTTCATTTTACAAAATTTCTACATAATGTATTTTGTTCTGAAATAAATGACTTATGACTTATGATTTTTGCGGGCGTATAAATACATTCAAAGATATAAATACAGAGAAGTCAGAGTTAGTATATCCATCTTTTTGAATTTTTCTCGGACTGACTCGCGAGGACCCATTTTATAGATCGCGCAGAGTGCCCTCTTTTGTAGTATAAAATTTAACAAGAACCTATAACTCAATCGAAAATTACTAAAATCCGACACCAACTTTTTTTACCTGTCTGCTTCACGTGGAATGCCCCTATGAGTTAAAAAAAAAACACGAAGAGTTTAAACTAATAAAAACATTGCTACAATTATCCTGATGCTCTGCTACCTTTCTTGAATAAAAATGAAATGGAAAAGGGGGCGGCGAATTTCAGGTTGGCCCCGGGTGGCATAAACTCACGCTACGCCACTGCAATGAAACAAAGTGTGATGTTTCTTCCCCCAGGATGATGGCAGCGTGAATGTTTCACCCACGACCGTGGAGGAGGGCACGTGGCACGCCGCCGCACTGGACGGCTGGGTACTACTGTTGCCGCTGTTGTCGCGCAACCACGCGCTGTCGCTACTCAACAACCAGGAGCCCAGCGTTGCCAGGCTTGGGGAGTCGCTTGAGGCGGTGTCACTTGAGGTAACTTACCCAAGCTTTTGTACCCAACACAAGACAACGGTGATGTAAATGAATTGTTTTGACCTATGTTGTCAATCCGCAGGTCCGCATGGCAGCAGGCCGCACGCTCGCCATCGCGTACGAGACAGTGACGGACGACGACAACTCAGACAACGCGCTCACAGCGCACGTGGACGTACTACTGCCGCGACTCACCGAGTTAGCGCGAGATTCAGACAGATTCCGAGCCAAGAAAGATCTCAAGATACAACGAGCCACATTTAGGGATATTCTTAAGTACTTTGAGGTACAATGGAGTTTTCAGTTTATTGGCTGGGCTAACTAAAATATCTAAGTCTTTAATGATTTGTGAATGTAATAATATGATTTAACGCCAACATAATTCATCTTGCAGGAAGGTGAAGAACCCAGCACATCAGCGCATATAGGCAGTGAGCGCGCTGAGTGGTCGTCCTGGTCAGGCGGCGCGGTGTACATGGCGCTGGCGAGCTCACTCGGCTCAGGGCTCCCGGTATTGGCGCCGCACAGTGCGTGCCTGCGAGCTGCGCTGGCGCTGCCCGACCACCCTCCCGCGGAGTGCGAGAAACAGGATAAACCTGAGCAGAGCAAGAAGCTGCAACGGGTATGTACACAATTTTCAATTGCAATATACCTTCTTCATGAAAAATGAGCTTAGAAATTGTGAACAACGGAAATAATAACAGGAAGATATTTACCCAGCAGTAAGACACAGAAATGAAATATATTCTAATTTGTTCATTTCAGCATCTTCGGAACAGAGCAGCGAAGAAGGACCGCCACTTCACCCGCAACCTGAACAGGGACAAGCGCTCCGCGGTCCTCGCGGTTTGAACCGCAAACTATCACGTACCGATGATGCGGTTATGGATGCTTTAATTACCTAAGTGTGTCATATTGTCATCTTGAACTTACACAAACTTACGGAATGTCAATGATTTGTCGAGCTGTGAAAACCGGGCGAATCGATAGTTTGTATAAAGTAAAACGTTCGTCTTTTGTTTGAGGCATCTCCCTGATTGTCGACGTTTAAATTATTTCTCGTAACTCTGACTTCTTCGGTCATTCTTTTTGAGATGTATTATTGTATTGTAAAATATGACTGGTCCCTATGTTTTTTTTTAAATGATATAATTGGAAATGCGGATCGTTTCTTTCGTTAATTCGGGCTCGCTATAATTTCAAACAAATGTACCTTCTTAGAGTTTCGTTCGTTATCAAATATATACTATGTAAAGTATTTTATATAGTATATGATATTGTTGATTTTGGTTATAAGTTTTTTTTTTTTTTTGTTTTTTGTAACTTCTCCCATTCTTTTCTTCGTTTTATGCATACCAGAAACCATATCATTCACATGACCCAACCTCCCTAAACACTGGTAACCGTTGTAACATGCATGACGGCTTTTAAAAAAACTCAAGATTCTGGATCATTCACAAAATTTGGATTTGATCGTTAATAAACACAAAACACAAATGACTAACGTTTCACAAAGCCGCTACGCTAATACGAACAGCACATCTGCCGTTTGCCCAATGAGCTTTTAGCCAAATAGCTATACTTGTAGCCCGGACATAGCCAGACGGTGTGGAGGTACGAGCTAAGAAAACCAAGGACAAGTAGTCCACATTGGCTCATAATTCATGATCGAAAAAACTGAACTGAGCCTTTGCCCAGCTGCAGCTGTGGCGCAGGCTAGCAGTACCAGCTGTATTTTTGAAGTGAAAACTTCTCTAGGCGCGTTGAGCACTTTTTGAGTGAACAACAATCATGAAACTCGCGTGACCGTTACGTACGCTTTTCTTAGCACTCCGTAACGCCTACGCCGTAGCGGAGCGTAGCGGTTTTTGTTTTTTTTCCCGTGCCCTGCGTTTTTTTCTATGCCCAGCAGAGTTCGTAAGTGTACCATGGCTTTGAGCCTATTGTAAGATCTTATTCATTACATTATAGAATACAGAGATATGAGTATCCTCCACCATTACGTATTGTTAGTACCAGAACCACGCCTGACAACAAAACCTTATGATCTTGCTCGAGCATAGGCGCGTAGACTGCCATGGTCGTCTATGATAGCCAGCAAAGCAATGGCAGCTAATGTTTTACATCAAAAGCCTTTGCGTGATTACGGAAGCTTGCGAACAACTACGAGAGCCTACGTGGTGCTACGAGGGTCTACGCGGTGCTATGAGGGTCTACGCTGTGCTACGAGGGTCTACGCTGTGCTACGAGGGTCTACGCTGTGCTACGAGGGTCTACGTGGTGCTACGATGGTCTACGCGGTGCTACGAGGGTCTACGCGGTGCTACGAGGTTCTACGCGGTGCTACGACAGCATGTGTACAACTACGGGTCTACGCATAACATTTGCCGGTCATAAATTTCTTTGTTTACACGATGCAAGTTTATCGCCTGTTGCATACAATAATATTGTGAAGCAATATATGACTTGTATCGTCTAAACAATATGTCGCATTCTTTGCTCTACTAGGCAATGATATTATAAGAGTTATGATATCATTGCTACTGGGCAATTCTTCCATTCAAAACACACACACGAACGATTTCTTACGCAATTTTTGTATTCAATTGGATTCTCTCTTTATTTGCAGTAAGGGTGTGTTGAATTTTGCTGCTCTAAGGCAAGACATTTTGAGAAAAAAATATATAATGTTTGCTTTAAAATTTTTAAGTAGTATCCGCGTGTAAAACTTGAAGGTCAATTATTGCGCTCAAATTTTTGCTTTCAATTTTTGCACCTATATGTTCAAGAAAATGGCATCATATAAATGAGGCTTAAATCGATGACACAAAAAAAAGATAGCTGAACAAAATTCCACTTAATACAGTACGTACGTAATCAAACTCGATAAACAAAATAATCTTTGATAAGAAAATCCCTAATTGAAAAAAACAACACATTGAAAAATAAAACACCTGCTGAGAGACTACGCGGTGCTACGAGGGTCTACGCAAGACTATAGGCTCTACGCATAACATTTGCCGGTCACATTTTTTCTATGAAACAACAAATAGATCGCTGCACAAAAGTAATTTAATAGAGTACCTACGTATGTAATCAAAGTTGATAAACTAAATTATCTTTGATTGGGAAATTCCTAATTGAAAAAACAATACAAACATTATTATAAACTCCTGCAGAAAAATTGGATTTTACCCTTATGAATCATAACTGTGCAATACAATAGTATCCAATATTGCACAACATCAATTATCTCCCAAGTTCCCCCCCGCGATACAATGCGTCAGCGTTGGAAAGGCCGCGCAAGAGGCGGGAGGACTAATCGGTCATGACTACTATTACTAGCTTCTAGCTTGTTATTCACATCACACAGAGTCTCGCTCCGCAGTTCACTGAGTACAGTCATCATGGGTCGATCGAAATCGGACGCTCCCAGAAGATTTACGGCGGCAGAACGCGAGTTTTGTGTAGAGCAATATTATTTAATTAATAATAATTATGGAAAAAAGGAGCTTGTCTCTCCTATTAAGTGCGCCTACTGGGAAAAGTTCCATGTGGGGCGAAATGACCAGAATAGGGGAAAGTGTCCGACTTCAGATCAAATTAGGGAATGGGTAAAGATACACGAAGAGAAGATAAGATCACGTAGTTTGTTACAACAGCAACTTGAAGAGCAAAAAAAGTCAAAGACTACAGACACAGAGTCAAGTAAGTAGAATGTTTAGATACAGTACAATCGTTATAGACGTGAATTTCAACTTTTACCAAAAAAAACGACATAATATATCGCTTTCCAAACTAATTGTCGGTGTCTAATACGAGTATCATTACTCACGCGTACCTATCACAATTCCTTACCTGTCTATAACCATACACGTACGGAAGAATATAAGGTGTTTCTATTCATACACGAAATCTCTTAACAGGTTATTGGTAATTATTTTTGTACGTTCGTGTAGAAACCACATTAAATCCAGCTAGTGCTCACTTTAGAACCAATTTTAACAAAGTAAATGCCTACAAGACTGGGCAAAATAACAAACAAGGGGTAAGGTTTTGAATCGAGTCACCTGATTTGGGGATTGGGTGGTGAGGGTTGGTGAGTGGGTGTATAGTCGCCCCCCACTTTAACCCCCTGCTGGCAATGCGTAGTTTTTTAAGGTTAACAATTTTTATTGAAAAAATTCGTCTTGGGAGGTAGCGGGGGGGGGTCCCTTCTCTCCTGGCACCACCACTCCTATGTAAAGACGACGCAGATCAACCCCCTTAACCTTAACCCCCCCACAGTGACGGAATCTTCAAACTCAAGTGATTCGATTCAAAACCTAACCCCAAACCAGCATACAGTAACAAAGAACTTATTTGGGACGTCGATAAAAATTTTCAAATATATCCTGATGTATACTTACAACGACTTGCCGACCCCTGGTTAGGACATTCGAACTACTCGGATATCTGGATAGCCGAATTATCCGGATATCCGTGATTTAAAATATCTGGATGTCAATTACATTACTATTAATAAAACTGATATTTTTTGGTTTATTTTTTTTATACCCATTTTTACGTGTTCATAAAGGTCGATTGAATGACTTTTTCATGAAATAGTAATTCAATCGACCATAATTCTATAACTACATACGTTTTACAGTCGTGAATCATATTCTATTCAACATGCAACCTAACAAAAAAATAATGATTTCGCGGGCTACCCTGGAGCATCCAACTTACTACCAGGTTTTGGTTTCCGCATTTAACCCCAAAAGTGAACCATTGCTTGCTATTTTATGACTTATTTTGTTGCCTACTTATCTTTGATTATTTTATTTTTGCCATGGTTCATTGTACTGATAACTGAATATCAATGATAGAAGTGGTTAAATTTGTAAATTTACTGCTATCGATGTTTGTTATTAATAATATTACTGCTATCGATGTTTTTCTTTCAATTATGTTATTTTGAAATGCAGAACTTTTTAAGTTACTACGAGTATATGTCTTGGTGATTTGGATGAACTTTTATTAAAAACAACTACTTAGAATTTAACTGTTGCGAGTCCTAAAACATAAATAAAAATGAATTGGTAAGTATTTAATACATATGTGATATTGTTTTGTTATTAGTGAAATATTTGATATAAATGATTATGAGAAAGTTTTTCGTGTATTTTTATAAAATCTCCCAAAGTATTGATTATGAATTTTGATAGTAGAGGAAGAAGAGCTACGCTGACACCAAATGAATTGGGATAGGAGCAATAGAATGACTATGATGATTTATAAAATTTCGATTGTTTTCTTACATTCGTATTGTACAATTAATTATGTTTTTGACAATTCCATAACACGGCAACTGTCTGAGCACTTGCATCAGTGCAAGTTAGTGCTCAGACAGTTATAACACCACCAGAGCCGGCAAAAATTCGTCCATGGGCTATCAGAAAAGTGTCAGTTTAATATCCTGAATGGCGTAGATTTCTCACTATCGGCACTTTATGTGTAAAGGTGGAACATTTCAAGGAAAACTCTAAAAGTTCGGTTTCTCAAAAACCACCCAGTTTGGATTCCAAGGTATCAGGGTCAAAATTGTTGCAAATAAGGACTAATATCCCCCATTTCAAGGCCTGCTCCCAATTACCAATCACTCTGTATATCCTGCTGGATTTTTACTGTTATGAATTTTAATTGTGTAATACTAAACATCCAAAATTACACAACAAAATTAAATAATCATTTCTGCAAGTTACCTCGCGATATCATGAGTCAGCGCCGAGTGTTACGCGCGGGGCCAAGAGGGGTGGGGGGGGAGGGACTAATCGGGTATGTGTATCTAGCCGCTTGTTTCTCACACAGTCTCGCTCCGTAGTTCACTAAATACAGTCATCATGGGTCGATCAAAATCGGATGGTTGCCAAGATGTTTGGTCGGCGGAAGAACGCGAGTTTTGTATAGAACAATATTACGGAAACAGTAAGCTTGTTACTTCTGTAAAGAACGCCTTCTGTGAAAAGTTCCATGTGGGGCAAAATGAGCGTAATCAGAATAAGTGTCCGCATTCACGTCTAATTAGGAAATGGGTGAGGATACACGAACACAAGATCACACTTCGTTTGTATCAACAGAAACTCGAAGAGCAGAAGAAGTCAGAGTCAAGTAAGTAAAATTATGACAGTTGTTTTGAAAAGTAGGTACCAAGGTAGCAGAAAATAGGCGCCTATAAACAATCTGGTTAAAAAATTATCAATCAGTAGCAGATTATACGACAATCATTACTAAGTGATAAACGAAATCATCGCATTATTTTAATCATTATTTACTTCAGTAAGTTATTGTACGATGTAATGCATTCTTTTTTTACTCATGCCCTGTAGTGTCTTATTGCGGATTAATAACTTTGTAGCCAGATTGTTTATAGGCGTCTATTTTCTGTTCATTTCTGCCACATTCATGTCATAATTAAATAGTAGTAGTAGCAAATAGGTAGTAAACAGTGCACAAGGTTTCATGTACATATCTCGTTTGGTCCAGCCATCCTGACGGACACCCCTTATTATGCAAATTTCTTCAAAAGTACAAAGGTACCTACATTGAAAAAGAAACCGGTACATATACTCCTAGAGGCGAGTACATTGCATTGGTGTACACCTAAAACGCAAATTCGGGGGGGCTTAACCAGGCAAACGTACATCTTTCTAGTTCGACCGATCCTCAGACTGATGATTTGGACGCATTAGGCATTTGTTTTGTACAGATTTTATACTTTTTTTAGTAACCTTGACTGTCCCACTGCGCCGCCTTGAAACATTGCCTTCGTGATACGCGCTCAGATCATCACACTACCTCTTTCTAGGCCGGCCTCGGCAGCTCCGTCTATCTTCAGGCACCCGTCGTGTTGAGACCTTTGCCCAGCCGTCGCCATGCATGCGGCGCACGTGACCTACCCAATCCCATTTGAGCCTGGCAGCGTTTTTGCCTACGTCTGTAATTCCTGTTTTTGAGTTCACCATTGTGTTCCGCATTTTATTTGTTCTCTTTACACCCAGAATGCTTCACTCCGCCGCTCTTTGGCAGACCCCAAGGCGGAACTTTTTCGATAAGTTGAGTGACTAGGTCAGAGTTCGATCGATGAGTTTGGGTTTCAAGGAGATCGGCAGATATCCTTCGATTAACGTCTTCATCAAGCATTTATGTTATATTATAATATCCTTTATTCAGATATTTACATATAAATTTACATTTTTAAATATTCTAATATAAGATTATATAAAAAACATTTAAAAATATAAAAAATAGTACTTAGTCCACCAGCGCCGGGAACAGGGTTCGAGCTGCCGGTGGTCACATATATTATAATTATTGTTATCATTTTTTATTTATTGAAAACTTGGGTATAGGTAGATCTTGGGTGTCATAATAAAAATGTTTATATCCAAAAGTTATATAATTATTGCGTATATTTTAGTTGGCCGGCAAAAAAAATTACCCCAACCTGGGTGATCTCAAATATTTTGTGGTTGAATAACTTCTCGATGAATTGACTTACGACTTAGGTGTAATAGTAAAAAAGGTTTGTTATGTTATGTTCTATCCAAATAATTAGTTTATTTTGGTTTGAAAATTGCCCAGTATGGGTGATGTCCTTTGATATTTATGGTGAGCCTGTATCGTATGCCCGACGAACTGTCTGTCATTTGGACCACAATATGGCGACTTGTTACAGCCAGAAGGCGACGTGGCAGAACTCGAAGAAGATGGCGGGAGGCATTACATTAACACTGGATCGAAAGAATTAGAAGTCATGGGAAATAGCTTTGCCTAAATGTGGGGCTCGTGGCTAAATAGTTACAGTAGCTGGGATCGACATTTAGGTGAAGCCGTGCTTGCTTAATGGCTTAGTCTGTGGATGGATGACCACCCATTACATACCAAGTTTCCTCTCGGAAAACACGTTAAGCAGTTACTGCTGCTGCGGCTGTCATTTGTAGATCTTTGACCGTCGTTGCAGGTAGTTCAATGTGCCCTGCCCACTGCCACTTAAGTTTAGCAATTCTTCGGGCTACGTCGGTGACCTGTCTCTTGCGGATGTCTTCATTTCTGATTCTATCACGCAAGGAAACTCCAAGCATAGCCCTCTCGATTACCCTTTGGGTGACTTCAAGCCTTTTGATAAGGCCCATTGTGAGCGACCACGTTTCGGTCCCGTATGTAATCATTGGCAACACACACTGGTCATAGACTTTCGTCTTGAGACACTGCGGTAAGTTGGACGAGAAGATACCGCGCAGCTTCCCGAACGCTGCCCGGCCGCTTCGGATTCGACGATTGACCTCTTTCTCGAGGTTAGACCTACCTAACTGGACCGTTTGTCCTAGGTATACATAATCGTCTACAATTTCGAGTGTAGAGTCTCCGATCTTGATAGGAATGGGTGTGACATGGGCATTCAACATGACCTTCGTCTTGTCCATGTTCATTTTTAGACCCACTCTTTCGGAAGCTCTACTGGGGTCATCGAGCATTGTACTGAGGTCCTCCATGGTCTCAGCCATGACCACAATATCGTCGGCAAACCGAAGGTGAGTGATGTACTCGCCATTGACGTTGATGCCTAGCCCTCTCCAGTCCAGAACCTTGAAGAAATCCTCCAGTGCAGCGGTGAACAGTTTCGGAGATATGACGTCTCCCTGTCTTACACCTCGCTGCAGAAGAATAGGTTCCGAGGCTTGGTCCTGAAGTCGGACTGACATGGTGGCGTTTTTGTACAAACACTTCAACACCTCGATGTACCGATAGTCAATTTGGCACCGTTTTGGAGAGACTGCAGTACAGCCCAGGTTTCGATCGAATCAAAAGCTTTTTCGTAATCCACAAACGCTAAGGTTTTCCACCCGCCTTCAGAAGTTCGGCCGTAATTCCGTCATCACCCTGTGCCTTGTTGTTTTTGAGCTGTTTCAGAGCCATCCTAATCTCGTACAGGCTGACGTCCGGGATGTCTTCGGTATAGTGTCGGGTTAGTCTAGCTCTTGGGTTGTTTGATAGGTCGACAATGGGTTTGCTGGTTGACGTGTACAACTGTCCATAGAAGCTCTCGATCTCCCTCAGTAGCTCCGGTTTGGCGGATAAGATCCTGCCATCGTCGGTTTTCAGTTTCGTGAGCTGGCTCTGCCCAATAGCCTACATAAATACTCGACACAAATGAATAGAGGCTAATGTGTATGAACAGTTAGTTACTAATTTGTTGCAGCGAATAATCAGAAAAAAGTACAAGAAAGTAGGATTACCTACCTACCTGTAACCTGAAAACTGCGGCTACTGGCGGTTCTAGGTTCTAGCGGCCAACTGTTTTTTGGCATAGCGTCTTAGTTTTTTTTTTGGGACAAATTCACGGAAAAAGGTGTGATTAGTAACAAATTACTACTAATTCCTGACAAAGTTTTATCAAATATTATGAGGTGGCCGCGCGGTTGAAAGGGATATCAGTATTGCACAACAATACCTTTTCTCTCTAAGTTCCGCCTCGCGTTTAGTCGCGATACCATGCGTCAGCGTTGGAGGGGACGCCCAAGAGGCGGGAGGGGGGACAAATCGGTCATGTATACCGGCGGCGCGGGCTTGTTACTCAGTCAGTCAGTCAGTCTCGCTCCGCAGTTTACTAAGTACAGTCATCATGGGTCGATCGAAATCGGACGCTCCCAGAAGATTTACGGCTTCAGAACGCGAGTTTTGTGTAGAGCAATATTATTTAAGTAATAATAAATATGTGAAGCGTGAGCTTATCAAACCTGTTAAGTGCGCCTACTGGGAAAAGTTCCATGGGGGGCAAAATGAGCCAAATCGGGAAAAGTGTCCCACGACAGATCAAATTAGGGAATGGGTGAAGATCCACAAAGAGAAGATAAGATCACTTAGTTTGTTACGTCAGCAACTTGAAGAGCAGAAAAAGTCAAAGACAATAGACACAGAGTCAAGTAAGAGGAATATTCAGCCATAGTAGAATAGTTAAAGAAGTGAATTTCAAATTGTAGCAAAAAAAAGCGCATCACAATAGGTACAAGATCTGTATATTTACGATACGCGTGCGATACCTATGTTCGTAATGTGTAGACGTTTGGCTGAATTCGTACTTCACATTGTGCAATTTTATAAATTCGATTATCACTGACGTTTTTTCAATGGCCTGGCATATTATTGTATACTCTAACATTACCTGGTTCAAAAGTCAGTCATGATTTGTTATTATTAAACAACAACAAAACCCGGTTGCTGTAGGCAAGAACGCCTCGGATTAACTGACAACATTCTTATTATTTGCTAATTTACAGACAATCTAACTGGCACACAATGGGGCAGGAAGACGGGAGAAAACCGGATCATCAGGACAGAGTCTATAGATCTTGGAGAGCATCATCAGGAGATCAAATGTAATGCATCATGCATATTATTAGTAAAGTGACAAAATATTTATGTGACAATAATAAACAATTATATTCTACAGGGAAGCAACGAGACATTAAATGGAGTGGACCAAAGCCATTTAATGAAAAAGAGAAGATTGTGGAGCCTGTTGTAGAAGACCCCTATAATTATAACAATTACTATTATTATCAAGAACCGGTTGAAGAGGAAGTGAAGCCTGACAAAAGTAACTATATTCATATCATGACACATCTAACTTTCTTACAGTTTTCAAACTAGCCATCAAATTGCATTTTCATACATATTTTTGAAAGCACAACAATGAAGCACAAACAATAACATGTTTGAATTTGAATTTTAAAATAATCATTGCGAAATATCCATAATTAAAGCGGACCGTTTGTTAGACAATTTGTGGTGATTCATCACCTCCATGCGACACGATCAACCAAATGCGCGAAAATTGTACATAACACAGCTTGTTTAATTATGGTGCAATACACAATAACTGGGATTCTGGTATATTTCGCAGTATGATGTGTTGCTCAATGTTACTGTTTAACTCGAATCAAGCTTCTTAGCATCGTTTTGGTAGCTATATTATTGCCCCAATTTTATTTAATTCACCTACGAAAAATGTATCTAATCTATCAGCGTTATCACTACGCTGGCTGCATTGGCCGCCAAGGTATCAAAGTGCGTGATCGTTATCGTGACACTAATCATATGATTTCTCCTTTCTATAGAACAAGTGTTTCAAGAGAAATTTGAAGGGAAGGTCTTAGAATTAGTGGAGTCGCTGAACGCTAGCGGTCACGCAGCGCGCGAGAGTGCATTTGTGTCGCTCCGCGCAGAGTTACAACGCCGCGCAGTGGACCACTTGCTGGCCGCGCACCGCGCCACGCTGGCCGACCATGTGTCGCGCGCACTACGACGAGGCAAGGATGCAGAGAGGAAGGCAGCTGCTGCTGTTGCGCCGCTGCTGGCTATACAGGTGATTGTCATGATCTGACTAAAATAAATTAAAGGAATGAAAAATCTTTCTTCTCGGTTTACAAAATACGGTATCTAGACTTCACTCTAACAAGTCTCAACTTTCTACTGTCTCATTGAGACAGATGAATAGTTAACAATACGATTGTACTATATCACCCACAGACCGGCGAGGAAGACACGGAACAGTTCGTGCGCGAGGTGCGGCCCGCGCTCACCGCCACTGCCACTGACCAGTCTGCCTCACTCGTCACACGCACCGAGGTAAACAACGCAATACACACACACAGTACCAATGTCCTCGGGCAGTTTTCGGACGTATTCCACGTCTGTCTCCTGGAACCAATGAAATAACTTCTTTCTGTATGTTTCAGTGCTGCTCATCGTTGGCCGTGTTGTGCTACTTGGTGGAGGATGACCTCACTGAGATCTTAGAGGTCATGCGCATGTACGAGACTGTCTTCAGCGGCAGTTATCTCAAGGTAAATTATGACTGCACAAGTAATCTTCTTTCCACGATCATATGATGCAAATATAGCTCATGTACAAGGACGAGCAATGTAAGAAAGAGTGATGTTCCTCCCCCAGGATGACGGCAGTGTGAATGTATCACCTACGACCGTGGAGGAGGGCGCGTGGCACGCCGCCGCACTGGACGGCTGGGCACTACTGTTGCCGCTGTTGTCGCGCAACCACGCGCTGTCGCTGCTCAACAACCAGGCGCCCAGCTTTGCCAGGCTTGGGGAGTTGCTTGAGGCGGTGTCACTTGAGGTAACTTATACCTTAGCTTTTGTATCCAACACAAAATAACTGCGATGTAAATGAATTATTTTGACTTACGTTGTCAACCCGCAGGTCCGCATGGCAGCAGGCGGCGCGCTCGCCATCGCGTACGAGACAGTGACGGACGACGACAACTCAGACAACGCGCTCACAGCGCACGTGGACGTACTACTGCCGCGACTCACCGAGTTAGCGCGAGACTCAGACAGGTTCCACGCGAAGAAAGATCTCAAGATACAACGAGCTATCTTTAGGGACATCCTCAAGTACTTCGAGGTATAATACAGTTTACAAGCTTCGCTATTAATAATCTAGACTTGTCCGGGTTCTAACACAAACGATTTGTGAATGTAACAACCCGATTTAACGCCAACATATTTCACCTTTTAGGAAGGTGAAAAACCCAGCACATCGGCGCATATAGGCAGTGAGCGCGTTGAGTGGTCGTCCTGGTCAGGCGGCGCGGTTTACGCGGCGCTAGCAAGTGCACTGGGTGGAGCGCTGCAAGTGTTGGCACCGCACAGTTCGCGCCTGCGAATTGCGTTGGCGTTGTCCGACAACCCGCCAGTGATAGCGGATAGCGAGCAACAGGAGAAGCCTGAGAAGAGCAAGAAGCTGCAACGGGTATGCACACAATTTTCAATTGCAACTTATCAATATTCTGTCTTCGTGAAAAAAGAACTTTGAATTATGATTAACTGAGAGAATAACTGGAAGATATTCACCCAGCAGTTAGACACAGAAATACAATTTAATTCTAATTTGTCCATTCCAGCATCTACAGAACAGAGCGAAGAAGAAGGACCGCCACTTCACCCGCAACCTGAACAGAGACAAGCGCTCCGCAGTCCTCGTCGTCTAAACCCGCAACAATCACGCACCGCGATGTTGCTGTTCTGGAAAGTTTAATAACGTCATCTTTAACTTCCACAAACTAAAGGATCTCAATGATTCGTCCAGTCGTGAAAACCGGGCGAACCAGGGGAAGGTCGGTTGTTTTGGAAACAATAACATGGTCGTCTATTTGAGGCATCTCGCTGATTGTCGACGTCTGATTATTTCTCACTTCGGTTGTTGTTGTCGATGTTGACTGCTATCAATGTTAGTTATTAATAATATTACTGCTACAGATGTTTTTTTAAATACATATATTATTTTTTAATGCTGAAGAGTTTTAGTACCTAAAAACCTACCTGTCTAGAAACTACCTACTTGGAATTTTACTGTTGCCGTATTATATAATTATGTGATATTGTTGATTTGAATCTTATTTAGACTATCCCGGATATTTGAGTCACCTATAGGGTTGCCAACCGTACTATAATATATAGTATTGTACTATATATCGGGTCTGCGTACACACTACACACACTGCGGAACTCACGTATACTGTTGAAGAAAAATATAGTACGCAAAAATACTATATTTTCAACACCCAAATCTAACAAACATTTGTTTGCTTCATTTAAAAAAATTTAAACGCGCAAAAAAATATTAACATTAACTTTTGACTGATGATATCATAATTCATCAACAAACATCTGTCAAAAGTAAAAGATTGTAGTGATTCGAGTTTACTAACAAAACTACTACTGGTGGTGGTGGTTACTGTCAAAAATGGAGACATTTAAAAAAATACCAAAAACAACTTACCAAAACAGTAATTTTAGTCCTGCTCTCTATTCTTCCCATTCTCAGGAAGGACATTTTCGGTCATGAATTCGAAATGGCGAGTAGAAAGAAACAGAAGTAGTAGGTGATTGAGTAGGTAAGAAAAAAAGGCAAATCACACAAATTTTTAATATATGTGTAATGAAATAAAGCATACAATATGTTTTTTTTTAATACAAGAAGTGCAACAAAATATATTTTTTTAAGTATAAAAATAAATAAAGAGGTAATTAATTGGCTATCTTTGGCTTTTTCCTTAAAAATACTATGTCTTTTTGGGGTGTACTGTATTTTTTGTAGCTTATTTTGAAAAGTACTATATTTTGCTGAAGATATGTTGGCAACCCTAGTCACCTACCATAACGTCGTTATTAACCGACTTCAAAAAGGAGTGTTTGAAAGGGTATACTTCCCAGGTTGTCCCATAATCATCAAGTCAGGATCTGATGATGGGATCCTGGAGAATTAGACAGAACTCATCAAATTTTATAGGCACAACAGAAGCGATTTGGGTACCTAGTGTAAGAAAGCGTACTTTCTCGAAGTGATCCCATTTCAATTCGGTGAAGATCTGATGAATAACTTCGGAGATAGGCAACGGAACTCCTCAAAAAATGATAGCAAATGCACTGGGATTGCTGAAATCTCATGTCTGTCTATTGTTTACACCAGTTCATAACAGAAAATCACGTCGGTACGCTTGGACCCTTCCAAGCGTATAAAATATACTATTTCGCTTTTTTGTGTTTTCTGAAGTCGGGTTGTATTTTTGTAAAAATAAATATTTTTTGTGGTAAACATGTGCTTACTACTGGGTAAGCACATGTTTACCACTAAAAAGTGAAAAATAAAAACTTTTTACAAAAAATACAACCGACTTCAGAAAACACAAAAAAGCGAAATAGTATTTTATAACGTACCCGAGGTGGTTTGCCTCCCGAGCTGGCGAGGGAGTCAATGAAAGCGAGAGTATATTAAATTGGCGTTTAGTCTCGAGGTGCAAACTGTACTTTTCACTTCGAGTGCGAGAAAAATAGTCATCATCATCATCATCATCATGGGGGTTTAGGTTTCCGCACTTAGTCCTTGAAGTGGACCATTGTGCGTGAGCCATGGTGGCCGATTACTCCAACCAGCCCACCTCCCTCCAGAAGCAGATTAAACTTCCCGGTCTCCTCAGGACATCTGCAAGTGATCTTGGCGTTCCCAGGATCTCCTCGCGAATCTTCGTTACGCCTGTGCACTCCAGGAGCACATGCGCTACCGTCTCCTCCGCCTCCACACACGCTCTGCACAGGGGACTGTCAGTGATACCTAGGGTGTGGAAGTGTTTGTTCAGCGAGCAGTGTCCAGTGATGGTCCCCGCCACCAGACGCAGGCTATCTCTATCCAGGCGCAGAAGGCGCCTGGTCAGCTTTGGATCCAAGGATGGCATAGCTTCCTTGGATTGCCTGCAACCTGGTGCCGAGGCCCACCATTTCTCTGCTTGTATTCTGGTGTGATCCTTTAACCAGTTCCTCAGCTGCTTGAAGGGAATGGGCACAATGGGTTCGGGTCCGTAGGGTTTTGTGCTGGATCCTCTTCTGGCAAGTTCGTCAGCCGCATCATTGCCGAGTGATCCACTGTGACCTCTGATCCATTGCAGCGTTACCGTGTTGTGACTCAGCACCGTGATTCGTTCTAGGGCCTTGTGGCATTCTAGTGTTAGTCTCGACGTAATCTGGTTACTCTTTAGGGATTGAAGGACTGAGGCACTGTCGGAGAGTATACGAATGTTGGTATCCGTAACCTCCCTGGCCTCTATAGCGTGTGCAGCCTGGATAATGCCTACACACTCTGCTTGGTAGACAGAGTTGAGCCTACCAAGAGATTTCGATATTTTAATGTTGAGGTCGTCGGAGAAGACCCCGACGCCTGTCCCATCGTTGGTTTTTGATCCATCAGTGTAGACTCTTAGCTCTTTTGTGTTAGAGTAGTCGCACAACTCCTCTATGAGCTCTATGCTGTAGTGTTTTTTGAAGCAGTGAGTCTTCAGAGTTCTGTCGATAGGTGATGCCATCAACGGCTGTTCTTTGATTGCATCTTCTCTGATGCGTGTGTGTTTTATTCTAGAGTCGTTACTTAGGGTGCCGGCTAACTCAAGTCTGAAAATCGCTACGGCCGCCTCCTCTCTTACGATGAGGTGTAGGGGTGGTAGCCCCAGCATCACCTGTAGGGCAGCAGTTGGTGATGTTCTCAAGCTGCCGGTGATTGCCACGCAGGCAAATCTTTGTAGTTTCTCGAGGTCCTTTTGGGTCGTACTTAGGTTGGTCCTAGACCACCATACTAAAGAACCGTAAGTGATAATTGGTCGGATAACTGTGGTGTATAGCCAGTAGGTGATTTTGGGGCTTAGGCCCCAGTTTCTCCCTAGGAGTCTCTTGCATTGCCAGAGGGATATACTGGCTTTTGTGATGATGTAATCCGTGTGTTTTGCCCAGTTAAGCTGTTTGTCCAGATATATACCTAGGTATTTGGCTTCAGTCGCTAGGCTTAGGGTAGTCCCAAAGAAACTTGGTAGTTGCAACGTTGCCAGCTTCCTTTTCTTTGTGAAGAGGACGAGTTCGGTTTTGGTAGGGTTCACTGCTAGTTTGTGTTCCTTGCACCAGTCTTCTACTATCCTTAGGGCCTGGCGCATGAGGTTGAAAAATAGTCATTTAAAACCGAACAAATTTACACTCGACATGTCAGTTTTTTCTTCTATCAGGTCAGTCACAGATTAATTAACAATTTAAAACACAACACAAACTCTCAACATTTTCGCAGTGAAGATGATCCACACTCCACAAATAATATTAGCACCTACATTACTGCAGCGGCTAGCAACAGAGGTATTACTTTTCAAAATCAACGATGCACACAAACAACAATAATTTTTCTCGCGTTGAAGAGTTCATTTGCTTTTTTTTCAATAGACCGCTTTCTAGTTGCAAGCCAATTCGAAATTTATATAAAACCTTTGATAAGTTACTCTTTTGTAACCATGTTTCAGAGTAAAAGATCGTTCCATTTTTTAAATTACTTTTTACTCCCTAGGGAACAAATGGTCATTTTAATCCTGATTCGTAGGGCTATATTGGCGTACTTTTAGAGCATGAGAAGTGAAAAATAACTTTAGCTTCAGATGTCGGTGACAAAAAAACTAAATCAATCAAACAAAGGTCACCGACTTGTGAAGCTAAAGTTATTTTTCACTTTTTTGTTTTCTCTGAAATCGGTTGAATTTTTTTATAACACGTTGCTCGTAAAGGGTCTCTTATTTCACCAATTTCAATATCGTAATGTATCTCATTACGTACTTGTGCGGTAATGTAATGTAAAACGCACGGTTTATCAAGATACTCCGTCTAAAACGAACGGTAACGAAACATTCAATTCTTTAATTTAATTAATTTTGACAGTAAATTATAACCATTTTTCTGTATCAAAAACACAAAAATATTAATTTACTTTATTAGTAATACTGGCTGTTTTTTGTGAAAGAAGCGCTTATACGCGCGCATCGCAAAGTGAACAAGTAAAAAATATTCCGCGCGCTTTTTCTTTTCGCTGTATTGTTTTATTTATTTCCTCGCAAATATGTTAAAACGTCGTATGACATACGTGCGCTTTGATAATTACAGCCTCTGCTTTCTTTTAGCTCTCGCCTACGGCTCGGGCAAGCAATATCGCCTCGGCTGTAATTTCAACTTATCGCACTTATATCATTATGTACTATTAAACCATGTATTTGTTATTGTCAGGTCGAAGGCAGACGCAGCTTGAAGCAGTTCCTCGCCGTCATTGTTTCGGTCAATGTAAAAACAACCCAATGTTATGTTCTAATATATTGGATTTTACTAATATTAATCGTAATTGTGCAATACTAATATTATCCAATATTGCACAACAATGATAACCTTATCGCCCTAGTTCCCCCCTCAATACCGACAGCGTCAGCGTCGGAAAGTCAGCCCAAGAGGTGGGAGAGGCTAATCGGTCATGTTACAGCCGCTCGGCGCTGGCTTGTTTGTTTATTCTCAATTTCTCACTCAGTCGCGCTCCGCAGTTCATTACATACAGTCATCATGGGTCGATCGAAATCGGACGCTCCCAGAAGATTTACGGAGAACGAACGCGAGTTTTGTGTAGAGCAATATTATTTAATTAATAATAATGTAAACCGTGAGATTATCACTCCTGTCAAGTGCGCCTACTGGGAAAAGTTCCACGTGGGGCGAAATGAGAAAAATTTTGAAAAGTGTCCGACTTCAGCTCAAATTAGGGAATGGGTGAGGGTACACGAAGAGAAGTTAAGATCACTTAGTTTGTTGCAACAGAAACTCGAAGCACAGAAGAAGTTTCAGACAAGCACAGAGTCAAGTAAGTAGAATGTTCAGCTAAGTAAAAAAGTGTATCACAATTTATACAAGTACTGAGAATTACGATACGCGTGCGATAGGTTTTTTCGGCAATGTGTAGAGACAGACGAGCGGCTAAATTCGTATTTCTTATTGTCCAATATTTATTGAAAGAAACATTCGCTCCTTTATCAGTGACGTTTTTTCAAAGGCCTGGTATATTTTATAGGTTCTATAGCATTAACTGGTTCAGTCATTCGTGATTTGTTGTTCGAACATAACAACAAAAATGGCTTGTGTAAGCAAGGGCTTAACTGACAACATTCTTATTATTCTGCAGACAAGCTAACTGGCACACAATGGGGCAGGAAGACGGGAGAAAACCGAATCATCAGGACAGAGTCTATAGATGTTGGAGAGCATCATCAGGAGATCAAATGTAATGCATCATTTACATTATCTGTAAAATAACAAAACATCGATGTGATAATAATAAACTACTATATTCTACAGGGAAGCAACGAGACATCAAATGGAGTGGACCAAAGCCATTTAATGAAAAAGAGAAGATTGTGGAGCCTGTTGTAGAGGAACCTCATTATAATTACTATTATTATCAAAAACCGGTTGTAGTGGAAGTGAAGCCTGACAAAAGTAACTATTATTTTCATATCATGGCACATCTATCTTTGGATTATTCCAGAAATACCCACCGACCTATCCCTACCAGTGGGGATCGTTACTTTTTTTTCCCGAAATCCCCACTAGTTAAATAATATCAGGCTAGTTTGGATTTCGGAAAAATACACAACAATCCCCACCAGATGTTGTTGCTTTTAAATTCTTAAACAAAAAATGAGTTGAGTAGCCAAACCGTTTAATTAGAAGAAAAAGAAGAAAACATATTTATTTACTAGTGCACACCACAGAACAACATTAAGAATGAAATAAAACACCTAAAACTACTCATTAAAACTACACAAATAAAAATAAAAAAAAACTTAAAACTAAACAGAAAACAAAAGAAATAATAAGAGCGAGAACTGAATCTGATGAAATCCAACATTTTGAAGAGGGAATTTGAACTTGCTGCCGTACTACGACTTAAACCGGCAAACCGAATTATGGAAGGCTGGTGATGCTGGTTCCAGCCAAAACCAGACATTGAAAACGAACAAACTTTTTTACAGCTTTTCAAACTAGCCATCAAATTACATTTGAGACATATTTTTGAAAGCACAACAATTCAAATAATCATTGCGAAATAATTAGAGCAGACCGTTTGTTAGTAAACAATTTGTGGTGATTCATCACCTCGATATGGCATTGACGATAAACCAAATGCGCGCTAGGATCGTACAAATGTACATAAAACAGCTTGTCTTAATAATGGTAAATGTTACCGACATTGAGCAACGCGCTCAATGTCGGTAACATTTGATATGAGTTAGTCCTAATACCGTTTTGGTTTTAATATTGCGCAATATAGAGAACCAGATCAATTAAAAGTTTTAAATTTCATTTGAATGATATATTTATTTATGAATTTTTCTATCCTACCTATCATCGTTATCACAACGCTGTCTATAGTGGCCGCCAAGGTCTCGGCGTGCTTGTCGTTATCGTGACACTAATCATATTATTTCTCCTTTCTACAGAACAAGTGCTTCGAGAGAAATTTGACGGGAAGGTCTTAGAATTACTGGATTCGCTGAACGCTAGCAGTCATGCAGCGCGCGCGAGTGCATTTGTGTCGCTCCGCGCGGAGTTACAGCGACATGCAGTGGACCACTTGCTGACCGCGCACCGCGCCACGCTGGCCGACCATGTGTCGCGCGCACTACGACGAGGCAAGGATGCAGAGAGGAAGGCAGCTGCTGCTATTGCACCGCTGCTGACTTTGCAGGTGGTTATCACAATCTGGCTAGATTAGTGAGAGGTCTTCCTGCCAGCAAGAACATGAACCTAATATTCATTTTACACATATCTTATTTTAAGGTCAGCGTTCTTCTTGGTCTACCGCCTCGCTATCGTAGCGACACATAAATACCTAGCTAACCATAAGGTTTACAATTTGTGACCCACAGATCGGCGAGGAAGGAATGGAACAGTTCGTACGCGAGGTCCGGTCCGCGCTCGCCGCCACCGCCACTGACCAGTCAGCCTCACTCGACACGCGCACTGAGGTAAGCAACGCAATACACACACAGTATATCAATGTCCTCGGGCAGTTATCAGAATTTTTTCTAAGTCTGTCTCCAGGAACCAATTAAATATATTTGTTCTGTATGTTTCAGTGCTGCTCATCGCTAGCCGTGTTGTGCTACTTGGTGGAAGATGACCTCACTGAGACCTTAGAGGTCATGCGCAGGTACGAGACTATCTTCAGCGGTAGCTATCTCAAGGTAAACTATGTCTACTAACGCAATTTTCTTTCCACGATAATTTTGATGCGAACAGCTCGTGTCGCCGTATATGAAGACGAGCAATGTAACAAAGTGTGATGTTCCTTCCCCCAGGATGACGGCAGCGTGAATGTATCACCCACGACCGTGGAGGAGGGTGCCTGGCACGCCGCCGCACTGGACGGCTGGGCACTACTGTTGCCGCTGTTGTCGCGCAACCACGCGCTGTCGCTGCTCAACAACCAGGCGCCCAGCTTTGCCAGGCTTGGGGAGTTGCTGGAGGCGGTGTCACTTGAGGTAACTTATCCAAGCCTTCGTATCCAACACAAGATAACGGTGACGTAAATGAATTGTTTTGACTTTTGTTTGTCAATCCGCAGGTCCGCATGGCAGCAGGCGGCGCGCTCGCCATCGCGTACGAGACAGTGACGGACGACGACAACTCAGACAACGCGCTCACAGCGCACGTGGACGTACTACTGCCGCGACTCACCGAGTTAGCGCGAGATAAGGACAGATTCCGAGCCAAGAGAGATCTCAAGATACAACGAGCCACCTTTAGAGAAATCCGCAAGTACTTCGAGGTACACTACATTATCAACTAGGCTAAATAATCTAGACTTGTCTGAGTACCATAACAACACATAAATGATTTGTGAATGTAACAATCTGATTAAACGCTAACATTATTCATCTTGCAGGAAGGTGAAGAACCCCGCACATCAGCACATATAGGTAGTGAGCGCGCTGAGTGGTCGTCCTGGTCAGGCGGCGCGGTGTACGCGGCGCTGGCGAGCGCACTCGGCGGAGCGCTACAAGTGTGGGCACCGCGCAGTGCGCGCCTGCGAGCTGCGCTGTCTCTGTCCGACAACCCGCCGGTGATAGCGGACGGCGAGCAAGAGGAGAAGCCTGAGAAGAGCAAGAAGCTGCCACGGGTATGTACACAAATATCAATTACAAGTTATCAGTATTATTAGAAAGAAAAAAAACTAAATCGGACAGTAGAGGATTGTTGAAATTAAATGAATGCAATCTATTCCAGCATGTTCGGTCCAGAGAATCGAAGAAGACCCGCAACTTCACCCGCAACCAGAACAGGGACAAACGCTCCGCAGCCCTCACCGTCTGAACCCGCAGCATCCACACAGCACCATAATAATATGTTACGGTTCCACTCAAATCTCTCTCGGTTTAGTTCTAGATCTAATACCGGGAAGTACGGTTGCAAATAAAAAAATCATAGTAAGCCGGCTGATATTGTCATCGAAGGTTGATCTTATATTACCAGTAAGTGAACCAGCCGTCTGCTGCTCAAGTAGCGGTGGGTGTAGAATGAGGAGGTTACGAAAAATCAAAAAAAAAAATTAAGTCTGTAACTTTTTTCATAAATAGTTTACATCTTAATGAGCTTAAAAGAAATCGTCAGTTGCATGGTGGAGGGGTATTCTGCGTCAGGCGCTAGCATGAACTTGTAAATTGTACAGGTCTGATAAACTAAAAGCAATCTACCATCAAGTAGAGAGTGTATGATATATTGCTTCTAGTTTTTATAAGGCGTGCATCACATACAAGTTCATGCGAGCGGCTGACGCATAATCCCCCCACCACTATGCTGCTGACGATTTTTTTTAAGCTCAGTACGATATAAACTATTTATGAAACAAGTTTCAGCCGGCGTACTTGGCTTTTTTTTTTCTAACCTATCCTAACCTCCAATGCTAACACCCACCGCGGGTGCGTCAGCTGACGTTGGGTTCATTTATTAGTCATTCGAGATCTATTGAACAAGATGGCAACCGATCGGTGTCTATGCCATAATATTATTTTAATATGATTAGTGTGCTATATTGGCAACACTCACCTTTTTGTAATGTCTGTGACCTACATCATTCATACAGTTTGTAAGAAAAATAAATCAAAAGTACAGTGAAACAGTTTTTTAATTATACAACAAAGCCCCAAAGGGCGATACAAACATTAACATTTCAGTGATATAACTCTTACTGAGCTATTCTATTCAAAGACTACATTGTGTTTCGTGTTGTGGCTGGGATTGCGCCGGCCGGCAGGACGCCATTTGTATTGGAGGGATTTTATACAAGGAAGTGCGTTCTCATTGCGCGCTGCACTGACCGACAACCGACCGAACTCGACTCGAATCGCGCATCCGTTTGGCTGCTGCCGCGAAGCGAATCTCATCCGGTTGATGCGAGTCGAGTCAACTCGTATTGCGATTCGAGTTAGACGGCCGAGTCAACTCGAATGATCCGAGTTGGAAAAACTACTCTCTAATGGGAAAAAAGTGGAAGGAATGGTAATGGATTCATGGTAAAGAAACACTTAAAAAATACGAGTAAAAATTTCATTACCTACACAGATAGAGTTCTACGATTAGACATGAACTTTAACAACCATCAATTAATAGTAATTCAAGCCTACGTTCCTACTGAAAAAGCAGACCTACAGGAAATAGAATCATTCTACAACAACAAGACAAGCTGTACAAAACACATGTAGAAACACATTAATTATTGACGATTTTAACGCTAAAATTGGTATACCTCAAACACATGAAGACTTAATCTTGGGTAAATATGGGTATGGAACGAGAAACGATAGAGGGCAAAAATTAATAGATTTTGTTGTGAACATAAGCTCATAATAACCAACACAAAATTTAAAAAAACACCCAAGTAACAACTGGACCTGGCAATCTCCTAACGGCAGAACTAAAAACGAAATTGATTACTCGTATATTCTGGCAAAAAATATGAGAATTGTGAAAGATGTTTCAGTTATAAATACCACATACCCATCGGATCACCGGCCCGTTAGATGTGAAATAAAATTAGAAGGAGTGTCTAAGCCTAGTCGAAAAAATCTAACCAAGCCCAAAACTACCCTTTTTACCCCCACAGAAAAAATATGTCTCAAAAATATCTTAGAGACGGAAAAATTAAAAGTCAGTAATAACTTAGACGAATCGTATAACAACTTAGAAACACAATACATACATGTGTTAGAAAACTGCCGAACCGAAATGCAAACAAGAAAGAAGCTTCTCATTTGATAACCGAAGACATCATCATCATCATCGGCCTATCAATGCTCCCACTGCTGGGACAGGCCTCCACTATATGAGAGGGAATGGGCTATAATTATAATCCACCACGCGGGCCCAGTGCGGATTGGTAGATGTCACATGTCTTCGAATTTATGGTTCTAGGACATGCCGGTTTCCTCACGATGTTTTCCTTCACCGTTTTGAGAGCAGCGGTGATGTAATAAATTACACAAAGTAATGCGCCTGCCTGGGTTCGAATCCACGACTTACTGAACGTAAGTCGGGGCCGCCACCACTGGGCCACCGCTGCTCCCAACCGAAGACCTATTATAATTAATTAAAGAACGAGAACTCCTTAAGAAACTGTCTAATAGAACATTTGAACAAAAGAAACGACTACGAATACTCTACAAACAAATAAAAAACAAACTGAAGAACAAGCAAAAACAATACAGACTAAATACATTAAAATCAGAAATGGAATTAACAGGGTAAGGCAAAAGAGCATATAAAAAGTTGAACAACTCAAATAAATGGATTATGGATTTGAAACAAACAAATAATAAATCAGTAACATCAAGACAAGAAATACTACAAGTAGCCACAGAATTCTATAGAGACCTTTACAAAAACAAAGATGCAAGAATTACCCCCGAACCCCTTGATTTGGCGTATGAGAAAGACCCTATACCACCCTTTATACAGTCAGAAATGAGAACTGCCATAAACAAAATGAAAACGAACAAGAGCCCAGGCGAAGACCATATTACTAGCGACATAATTAAAGCATTTGATGAAGCAATATTACCAATCCTTACAAACCTTTTCAACCAAGTTATGATACAACAACACATACCTAGACCGTGGAAACCATGTAAAATCTCACTTATCTATAAAAAAGGAGACCCAAAAAATGTCAACAACTATAGGCCTATAAGCCTACTGTCAAGCTTATATAAAACATTTACAGCAGTACTGTTAAACAGAATAACAAAGCAAATTGATGAAAACCAATCTAGAGAACAAGCGGGCTTCAGGAAGAATTATTCAACCATTGACCATATATTTACACTTACCCAAGTAATGGAAAAATACATAGAATACGGAAAAACACTATACATAGCATTCATCGACTACAGTAAAGCCTTCGACTCCATAAAACATGAATCCCTTTGGACGGCTCTAGCTGAACAAGGAACCAACCAAAAGTATATTGCAATATTACAGAAAATTTACAAGGATTGCAATGCTCGAGTCAAATTAGACAATGAAGGTGAGGTATTCTATATAGAGAAAGGTGTAAGACAAGGTGACACTATATCACCCAAACTATTCATAGCTCTACTGGAACACATATTTAAAAAACTAACATGGGACAAACGTGGTACTCGTATCAACATAAACGGTGAATATCTGTCACATTTACGATTCGCAGACGACATAATCATACTTTCAGAAAGCCATTCAGAATTACAAGAAATGATCAAGGACCTCAATATAGAAAGTATGAAATGTGGACTGAAAATAAATTATGAAATCAAACGAAGGATAACCGGAAATATTGGTCACTTAAAGAAATATTCAAAGGAAATTTCTCAAACGACATCAAAAGGAAGCTATTTGACTCAAACGTACCAACTCTTTTATACGGATGCCAAACATGGGCTATGACAGAAAACATGAAATTGAAATTAAGGTCATTTCAAAGAGCTACAGAAAGAAGCATGCTTGGCCTAAAAATAAGCGGCCGCATAAAGAGCAGCGACATCAGAGCGAAGACCAAAGTCACTGATGCTTTGTATATGGCCGAGAAACTAAAGTGGAATTGGGCAGGCCACATCGCGAGGACCACAGACAACAGGTGGAGCGAGCGCGTTCTGCACTGGTATCCACGAAACGAAAACAGATGCCGAGGCAGACCTTTGCAACAATGGCGAAACGACATCGTTGCACTAGCTGGGATAGAATGGACCAGAACGGCCCAAGATAGGCTCAGATGGAAACAGATGGAAGAGGCCTTCATCCGGAGATGGATGACCCCTTAATAGTTTAAGTTATTTAAAAAGTTATTAGGATAGTTTATTTTATTGTTAATTATAGGGAATAAAGGCTATTTTTATTTTATTTTATTTTATCTATAGCCTCAAACGAGCAAAACTCTCTTCCGTACTTTTCCAAATCGGTACAGTAAGTGCCCTCTATTGCCAATTGGTTTCCAAATCGTGACACCAGCCTTACGCATACCTAGTCTTTAAAAATACCTGGTATACCTGTAACACTTTATTATATCCATAGCGTAGACGATGTTTTCCTATTTTCAGATGAAAAACTTCTTTTTCATAGGGCCGCCCGTAAATGATTATGAAAACAGCGTGTCAAATCAGATCAAATTAAATTAAAAGCGACTGACAATTACAATAATTAAAGCATCCCGCATAATACCAGAGATAAAGCTAATAATTAATTAAATAAAGCCATTTGTAATCTGTCCCCTGCATGGTAGATGATTAAGGGGTACTACACATAGTACGTATGTTTGAGTCGACATAACAGCCGGGCAGCGAAATTGAAAATATTCGAGTGGTGTACTTTCGGCAAAACCCGATCGGCTAAGCTCACATTATGTCGAGGCGACCCAACAATGATTCAGCTATTGGTATCTATGCCGGACGAAGTTTGTCGATCGCTATGTGTTTATGTATAGTAGCCGGGTACATGAAGCTACCAGAAACTGTAAATTTTTCCCAATCAGCCTAATCCTTAGCTATGACTAACTTCTGCCCGCGGCTTCGCCCGCTTGATCGTGAAGTTCGATAATTGTCCCATGGGATCTTACTTCATATACTTAAACCTTCCTCGAGAACCACTCTATCCATTGGTGAAAACAGCATGAAAATCGGTGCAGTAGTTTTTGAGTTTATCGCGAACAGACAGACAGACAGCTGCGGTGGAGGACTTTGTTTTATAATATGTAAGTATCTATCTAATGAAGTTGAAAATCTATTGAAGAAAAATGACAGTTTGTAGTAGGTTATTGTGCTAGCGTCTTTACCTAACAATTACGTTATTGACAGGGATCAGCTTTGTTTTTCAACAAATACCGAATGCCGTATCTTAAATCCTGACCAAACAAGAGTGTATTCATCCCTATTATTTGCTATTGTTAATGGCAGGATGAGTCTATCAAGTTGTTCGTGTGGAACTCCTCACCCGATGCGCGTGTCACGTGTTTTTAATCAAATAATAGTTTCCAACTGCAAGATTTTCATCATGACTGACAAATAGCCACTTTTCTAGGGTCAGTAAATTGGTTTAAAATACACATCTGCGTCATCAAGCTTGCAATTTGCATCTATCAGATGAAGAAACAGAAATGACTAGCATTGCCTACGGTTTCTCCTATAACTAACCCAGATCATGGTCTACCTGTATGCCAAATATCATCGAATAAATTATGTTTGCTGTGAAACGGGGAACATATAGACAAAGTTATAGCTGTTGCATTTAAAATTTTAGTTATGGGTATTAACATGGAATCGATTTTGTTAAAAAGTCGTAGGTAGATACATTTTGCGTTGCCTTTGAGCTTTTGACGCCTAGGGGTCGGTAGAAACTAATGGACCCCATACATCGATAGTAATAATGCAATCTATCCCACAATATTATTGTAGTAACCCCTTATGTAACACAATACCAGGCCAAATTCGATTCGGGTTATTATTGAAATGTATCGTTAAAAACAATTTGCTTTGAGGGCCCTCGTCTTGCACTCTCTTAGCTATTACATCCGGCAAGTAGATTGATCAAGATGATACGTTTGATGCTGGTCAGATTGCCTGCATAGATAATACACTATATAATACAAGATAGATGCGCAATACAAAAAGTAATTCTTGACTACGGATTCGAACTTGGAAATTCACAAGGCAACCGCCAACCGCCGCTGTCACCGCTAGGCTATCTACCATAGAGTATAGTAATATAGATTGCTATCTACTTCACTGACAAGTTGTCCAAAATAGCTGTTCTCTTTATGACAGTTGTAAAACAGTCAAACAGTTTAAAAGTTTGTGTCCTCAAACACCGTCAGATGGCAGCACCGTCTATGAAAATTGTGTTTGACGCCAATGTATGAAAGTTTCACCCCCCTGATTGCCTGTATGCGTTAACACTAGCACGTACATCGCGACTTCCTCCGTGAAAATTACTCGAATTACCTACACGTAGCTTCATAACGGTGAAAGAATTTTTAAAATCGATCGAGTAATTTTTTAATTAAATCGTAATAAACTAACACAAAACCAATCAAATCTTTCCTATTTATAATATGTATTAATTTAGATAATAAGCAAGGCTTTTGAATCAGCGTTTGTCAGCATCAGTCACGGAGTCTGAATTTGCTTTCGTTTGATGGCAACAGGCTCAACTGGCGAATTGTGAGTATTGGATATTATGTCACCGTAAAATTGTCAAACACGTTAGGTAATATCTCTAGCGATATTGTAAACTCTCGAAATATTGTCAACTGAACATACGGAAGTATCTCTGCCCCCATAATCGGGACTTGGGGCACCCCCCGTTAGGTTAGTTAGGTTCCTTTAAACGCTGCACTCGGAAATAGGGGCCCTCCTCCCTCCTTCGACTACGCTTTTTAGGGGAATATAAAGTGTTTTAAGGTTTGGTTATATTAATCGGTATTTCTCAGGAATTATCTTTTCATGAGAGTGCTACCATTGGGCAAGGGGGGGACCCCTCCTTCCCTCCACACCGCGTGAGTTGACTACTATCGCATGCATTTCACGAAAAATAATGCGTTTTCGTGAAATGCATTGTAAGCAGTACCTATGTTCGTTTGACAATATTTCGAGAGTTTACAATATCGCTAGAGATTACAATCTAACGTGTTTGACAATTTTACGGTGACAGATACACCTCTGCCTAAACCTACGGAGAATACAGGCGATGTTATATTTTTTTCAACACACTTGCTCATAAAGTGGCTCTAATTTCACCGCAATTAGGCACATAATGACACCTGTAATCAAACTGTGACTTTTTCATTGCTATTATTCACAAGTGAGTTATAGGGTTTTTTTTTTATTTGGTTGAATTGCTTTGTTCTTAAAAAAGTTTCGATACAAAAAAGATCGTGTTCAATAGTACAAATAAATTAATGTACCTATTGCTTGCTCATTTCATACAACTTCGTATCTACATAGATAATTTCAACTTATAAGTTTTTAATAAATAAAACTTTCACTCAAATGCAACTTTTGTTTTCTTTTTTTTTACTTTTTTTTAGTAATAAAACTTTGAATTCCCCATTTCGTACGTGGTTAAAACGCTATCCGCGAAAAGGAAAAAAAAAGAAACCTCATTCTTTTAGTCTATGGGCGATCGCCATTGTTAGATGCGCGCGCATAGGAAAACTGATGAATTATTCCCGCCATTGCGAAAAAAAATTCACAACTCGTTTTCACTGTTGAAATTATAGTTATTTTTAGTGTTATTTTATTCTCAAGTGTGTTGAAAAACGTCGTATGATACACGTGTGTGTTGATAATTACAATCCTCGGCTCTCTTAAGAACCTCGCCTAACGGCTCGGTTCTCAATGGCGCCTCGGCGGTAATCACCAACATTACACACTTGTACCATAATGTACTATTCATTAAAAGCACGTGACCTAGCAACAGGCACGTATACAAGGGGGGGGGGGAAGGGGAAACGGGATCATAATTATATAACCACTGCGAAAAGAAAATACATAGAAAAACCAACCATCCAAACCAGAAAACATAATTTTGGAGCTCGCTTCGATCGTTCGTAATCTTATTTTCTTTCTAGGTGTCCCTAATAACAAAAGTAACTTAATTTATCACAAAATATACGAGCGTGCTCAGAAATATTACGTCCTTTGCATAAGCTTTTCTTTATAAATTGTTTGAATGCTTTAATCAACGACAAAAGAAAACCTATGATGGAGGTGGATGCAAAAATTTTCAAGCTCGCTTTTCGAATCCTCTTTTTAGGGTTCCGTAGTCAACTAACCCTTATAGTTTCGCCATGTCTGTCTGTCAGTCCGTCTGTCCGTCCTCGCTTAATCTCTGTGACCGTTAGCACTAGAAAGCTGAAATTTGGTACCAATGTGTGTATCAATCACGCCGACAAAATATATACAGTGGTAAAATAAAAATTGGGAAAAAATGTTTTATTAGGGTAGCCCCCCTATATGTAAAGTGGGAAGTGGTTTTTTTTTTTTTAATTTCAACCCTAGCGTGTGATATATTGTTGGAAAGGTATTTAAAAATGAATAGGGGTTTACTGAAATAATTTTTTGATAATGTCAATAATTACGGAAATAATCGCTCCAAAAGTAAAAAACAATGCCCCCCCCCCCTCTAACTTTTGAACCATAGTCCATAAGTTTAGAAAATATAAAAAAAACCTGAAAAGTAGAACTTTATAAGGACTTTCTAGGAAAATTATTTTGAACTTGAATGGAAACAACAGTTCATGTACAAAAAAGACAAAAAGTTGTACAAAATAATTTCTGGACTAAATTTGTAGTATAATCGTATGCAAGTATTTTTTTTTAACTTCGTTTTCATATTTTGTTATCCTGAACGTATCTTTTTTCAAACAAAAAAAGAATTATTAAAATCGGATTGGATTGAACACTTATTGTGACGGGCGGGAAACTACGGAACCCTACACTGAGCGTGGCCCGACCGCGACACGCTCTTGGCCGGTTTTTTTTTTTACATTGATGAGTTTTTCTGGATAGATCGGCTAAGTTACTCCTTGAGTCTAACATAATTATCCGATTCTGAGTGCAAAAGTTTCAAGCTGTTTTCATGGAATTGAAGGTGTACAGTCAGCAAAACAGTTAGGTTTACAGGCTAGCAATCTTCTTTCTACTATTATAAGTGGAAAAGGTTATAATCAATCTGTTTGCAATTTCATCCAATCCTTTCAGTAGTTTCTGCGTGAAAGTATAACAAAAATCGAACTTTAGAGACTTTCCCCGGAAAAAATGTAGTTCTCATGAATCAAAACATGAAACAAATGTTTGTCCCCCCGAACCAAAAGTCTGGATACGTGCTTGCCTAGCAACAAGGTAATAAGGTAAAACGCTACAGTCTGATTTCATAATAGCATCTTTGGAAAGGAACTTATTGGGTTGCTGAAAGCAAAAGTTGTCCCAAATTTTTCACTATAATCCAACCCAAGTCAGTGCCCAGTTTCAGTTCCATTCGTCATTCAGAAGGTATGTCTGATCTTATCGATTTTTTAAAAGCGTTAAAATATTTTGATCCTTATGTTTCAAAGGTCCCCGGCGCATTATGACTGCTTACTTGAAAGATTAAGCTTCTAGTAACGTGAAAAGTTCAATGTAAAAGCTAAGATAGTAAGTTCTGTTACTCTGTTCAGGTTTATAAAGATCTTCTATTTGTTTTTATCATCATATCCGCCGAAATACGTCCACCGGTGGCCATAGGTCGCACGAACTAGGCGGTGTGCACATTCGTCATCCTCATCAGCGTATAATTCTATAGGGCCACGGCCTCCTCTCAATGAGAGAGAATGAGCTATAATCCACCACACGACCCCAGTGCGGTTTTGGTAGATGTCACATGTCTTCAAACTTTCGTTCTAGGACATGCCGGTTTCCTCACGATGTTTTCCTTCACCGTTTTGAGAGCAGTGATGATGAAGTAAATTACACAAAGTAATGCGCCTGTCTGGGTTCGAACCCACCACTTACTGTTCAAAAGTCGGGGCCGCCACTACTGGGCCACCGCTGCTTGGCTAATGGCTTTGGTACTGAGTTTATAGGTACTGTTCTGTGTCCAAAATTAGCCCAGGGTTCCAGGCACTTAAATCTAAAGGTCAATTAATCACTCTTATTGGTCGTTCTGATAACTTCAGCACTTAATGGTTTGTTAAAGAATGCGTTCCTTTTTTTTCTGCTGTCAAATACTCATCGGTCAGTTTTCTACTGTTCTTCTTTATATCCATGACGTCCATGACTGGTCAGAACCGCCGACGCTTAGCCTCAGTAAAATTCCAACCAAAACAATCTAGATGCGTTGTTTAGCAAAACAGCACCGGCTGACAGCGGTCACTATGCCGATGCATTATTCAATTAGGCTGATAACACTTAAGATGATTACTGGTAATAAAAATGTAATGTCTTGTTTCCGAGATGCGCGCGTGGGTATATACGGACGCGGTGCGGTGTGACCCCACGGGGGAAAGTTGTTTGACTCTTATTTGGCTTAGGTACTGGCGGAACAATGAATCTTTAGCAATTTGGTATAGTTTAAAAAGCTTCTTGTACGTCTGTGTGTCTGAAATGTGAGACTTCCATAGGTAGGTTCCCTTCCTACCTACCAATGTATAGAATCTACATCCTTTTGATGTCAATTTTCTGTGATAGCCGACCACCAACGAGACTCGTGCGTTGAGTAGGAAGTTTAAGAAACTCCAAAGCTTTAACTTGTCAAAATAATGATGCTGAGCCTGCAATTTTAACAGAAAATAAAACTATGGTATGAAGAAGAACATTGACTGCAACTGAAACTGGTAGAACTAGAAATAGAAAAGATTGCTAATAATTATCGTTTTCAACCGACTTCTAAAAAGAGGAGGTTCTCAATTCGTCTGTATTTTTTTTTTTTTTTTTTTTTTTTGTGTTTGTTACCTCAAAACTTTCGACTGGGTGAACCGATTTTGATGATTGTTTTTTTATTTGAAAGCTGGTGCTTCCCGTTGGGTCCCATTTTAATTTGTTGAAGATCTGATGCTGATTTTCGGAGATATACAATGGAACTCTTTAAAAATAGACGGCAAATCTGCAGTGATTGCTGCATCCGCTTGTAGGTTCATTGTTTATACTACATCATGACGTAACATCACGCCTGTATGCTCTGAGGGGGTACGCAGATGTGTACAAAATACCCAGATTTCGACAATGTTTGTTATCTCAGAACTTTCGACTGGGTGAACCGATTTTGATGATTCTTCCTTTATTTGAAAGCTGGTGCTTTCCGTGTGGTTCCATGTCAATTTGGTTAAGATCTTACCCTGATCTTCGGAGATATAAATGGAACTCTTCAAAAATACACGGCAAAGCTGCAGTAATTGCTGCAATCGCTTGGTTGATTATTGTTTATACAACATCATGACGTAACATCACGCCTGTATGCTCTAAGGGAGTACGCAGAAGTATACAATACACCCAGATTTCGACAGTTGGACGTGTAAAGTTCCATTCAATGGGATCCCGGAGAAATAGAGGTAACTCCTTAACTTTAAAGGCACACCAGAAGCGGTTTGGGTAGTTTTAGGCAGAGTACTTTCTTGGAGTGATCCCATTTCGATTTGATAAAGATCTGGTGACTTCGGAAGATAGGTAACTGAACTCCTTAATAAATGATAGCAAATGTACTGCAGGGATCGCTGAAGACTCACGTCCTGTCTATTGTTTACACCAGTTCATAACAAAAAATCACACCGATACGCTATGAAAGTGTAAGCACATGTAAACCACTAAAAAGTGATAAATAAAAACTTTTTTGCAAAAAATATAACCGAATTCACACAAAAAAGGGAAAAATAACTTTAGCTTCAGAAGTCGGTGACAAAAAAACTATATCAATCAAACAAAGGTCACCGACTTCTGAAGCTAAAGTTATTTTTCCCTTTTTTGTGTGAAGTCGGTTATATTTTTTGCAAAAAAGTTTTTTTATGTTAGAGACGACACTAAGGTTCTCCGAAATAAATCGTTGGTCATTATTGAAAAGAGAGTTAAATATATTTCCGTGTTTTAAAAATATCGTAGGTACAACAAACCCTTGAGATTCAATTAGAAGCATCATCAAAGCCAATAAAACAAACAATCCAGCCAGTAGCTACTACTATTTCTAAGAAAATCTCAGTGCGACGGATATAATCACCCATTTTATTTGCTCAGTCTCATTTGGTAAAATTGGATGACACACTCTGCGCGTAATTCGCCAAGAGCTGGGAGGTGCCTGCCTGCCTTTAACCCATCAGTGCTACACTCTACACGTACACTTTTTTCTTTCTGTGGTACAATCGACCCATAACTACTATTTTGTTTCGCCATAAAATTTTGCAGGATGATTAATATACATAATAAATAATATTGTGTTATTATAGGTACCTACAAACAATAGGTAAACAGCGGGGTGATTTTATTGCGTTTTTTTTTATCTGTGTTTACTTTCTTGCAGGCAGATATCTTGGGACATCGATAACGCTTGCAAAAGAAACTTGCACAATTTAAATTGCAGTTACATATAGACGGCACGTTCATTAGGAAATTGAAATTACTGTTACAAGAAAATAACCCACCCCATCTAAATTAATAGAAACTACGAGGTCACTGTAATTGCCTTTGGCGTTAATTCAGCCACCCCTAGCGAAACCAATTTGTCTATCAATTAAATATGGTGAAAAAAAATACTTTTGTCAATGAGGGATCCGTTTATCTGTCCAACGGTTAAGTGTCGGAGTTTAATAAACTGTCTAATTAAGAGCGCGTTAGCGGCGCTGGGTTAGGTTAGGGCGCAGGCGCAGTGCGAGTTGCGCGCGCGTCCCGGCATGATGCTGGTGTTGGCACTGCTCCTAGTCGCGTGCGACGCCGTCCGCGAAAGGAACTTCAACGTCACGTACCTCGACGTGCCTCATATAGTGGCGCCCGGTCAGCAAGAGGTCGAGCTCGAGTGCCGTTATGACGCCAATTTCACTCTACTCAGCTGGTTCAAAGGGCCCAACGAATTCTTCAGATATCGACCTGGTGCAGCGCCCAGTACCCGCTCCTTCCCCATCCTTGGAATTGGGACAGTGGAGATGGTGGCGTGCGGCCCTGCCGTCTGCCAGCTGAGACTCGGAGCTCTGACCCAAGAAGCCACCGGGATGTACAGGTGCGACCTCGAGAGGGATGTGCCGCCATACAAGTTTGCAACCATGCAAGCACACATGGAAGTACTCGGCCACGAACATCGGAAGCCATTACTGGATGGATTAGCTGAAGAATATAGAGATGGAGACATGATACAGGCGTACTGTCGAGGAGCTCCGGATTCTGAACTCCGCTGGTACATCAACGGCAAGGAATTGGAAGAATTTAGAGGTTCGCCTACTTTGAAGACGAAAAGCAATCGGTTTTTGTTCATGGGTGTTCCACTCATGACAGTAGTGCAGTGTGCAGAGTTTAGATACGGAAGAATATACGGTTCGCAACAGCAGACAGCCTGGTGGAACAATGGGACCCAATTAAAGAAAAAGAAGAATGTGGTGCAAAATGGATCGATTGTTATTACAGGACGCTTAGGTTTCCTAGGCATGTTTCTATGTTTGTTTCATAAAGTATTTTATATTTAATGTTGTCAATTATGTTCCTGCTATGTTTAAAGTTAACTTTAGTGCAAATACTACTATATTATTTATGTCAATGCATGTTTTTTTCCAAGTTTAGTACGTGCAATTTAGGTCCATGTTCACCGAAAAGATAACATCCTGATTAGCTAAAAACAGCTGTCACTGTGACATATTACCATACAAAAATGGGTTTTTAACAGCTGTTTTAGATAATCAGTCTGTCATCTTTTTGGTGAACATGGACCTTAGATATTAATAAATAATGTTATTCATTTTTGTTTACTTCTTTAATATCGCAAACCCTCTATCTTCTTTATTGTGTCATAGTTCATAACGTGACGGGGCCTCTGACTTGGCTTTACATGCCGCGGCCGTCGAGAAATATCTCTCAGACATGCTGGTTTCCTCACGATGTTTTCCTTGATCGAAGCAAATGATAATTATACAATACGCACATGAATCCAAAAAATCAAAGGTGCGTGCCTTGGGAGTCCGAATCACTCCACCTATACGATGTTGAAAGTGAGTACGTATTAGCTAGAAATAAGTTTGATTAAATCATAGTTTTAGCTGGTTCTGTATTTTCTGTCTACCGTTTTGGGAAAAGGGGATTGTAAGTTTATGTGGGAGTATTATTGTCGAAGTTAAAATTGTTACAAAATATCCACCTATTACCTACACAAGGTGGCGATTTAGTCACTTGTATGTTTCAAGAAGGTGAGTATATTTCCCAAAGAAACTTAAAATGAATAAACTTATATTGTCACCTACGGGATATCTTCCGTGATTATTTACTATTTTGAGCTCCCGCAAAAATAGCAATGCAATATAAGTTTAGTTTTAAACCGTGAAAGCTTAAAACAGTGTTTAAAATGAATATCTTACTTTCTATAATATTATTTTGCAATAGCGACCAAAATCGTAAACTCGTATAAGTATAACAAAATCCGAATGATTTAATCCCTGCTGCGATACTCTGACTTACGAGTATATTATAACTTAATTATTCTACTAGTTAATTCCTTTATTTATTTTTCATACATATTACGTATTATTTTATACTTTTAACCATTCCAGTATAAAACACAAAAAAATATTAACCCACCGGCCGGCACTGGGAACAGAGTCCGAGCTGCCGCTGTCAAGGCTCTTGAGAGAGGAATCTCTTCACAATACGTGTCGTGTCCAGATGTACTGCTTTCTGAATCAAGCCCTTGATCCAACTGCCAATCCTCCTAAGTTGTTGGTCGAGGCTCTTGGCTATTAAGCCATTGGCCGACACGACTATCGTCATAATGACTGCTGTACTCACGTCCTTGATGTCGACAACCTCGCGAGCCAGATCTAGGTATTTGAATAGTTAATCTTTCTCTGCTTTCACGAGGTTCTCGTCATGCGAGACCGTTATATATCAATCATTGTGAGACACTCCAATCGATCTTTCACCACAATGTCAGGCCTTTTGGCAATAACAGTCCTGTCAGTGGTTGGTATTACCAGTTCTGATTCCACAACCCAAGTAGCACAGAAGCGCTGAATAGTAGCTGAATCACTGTTCACAATGGAATCTTCAGCTGAATAAACCTGCTGAATAAGGGCGTTAGAGGCGCCTACTCAGCTGATATAACTCTGATTTGGGCACAAATTAATCAGCTGTTAGCTGAATAATGTAGCTGGTTGCACTATATCAGCGTTATTTGAGCATTATTAAAGGTAACAGTCGCCCCAAGAGCTGAATAATGACTGATTATCAGGGTATGTGTTACCTTTTATACACCACAAGGGCTGAATACCTAATGGAGTACTTATTACCTATTTTCAGCACAAAATACACTCCAGGATATTAGTAACTCTTTTATGTAGCTGACAATTCACAAGTGGCAAAATTGTGAATAATTTTCACCCTACTACTGATTATTTTGATATGTTTTGTGTGAACCATTTTGTAAAGTGTTTGTGGGAAATATAGGCAAATATACTCGTATGTTATAGGTAAAACTTTGTTTTTTCTCATGAAATTCGAATGGGAAAGAGAGTTTATTGTCAAATACTAATTATAGACGAAAATTTTCACGTGCTGTTAAAATATCACTGTTTACTTGAAAATTATAGTATAAAATAGGTTGATGATATTATTATAAAAAATTAAGCCTTTTTATTTTTCCTTTGTAATTTGACAATAAGCTGTTTACGTATAAAATCATAACATTTTCTATTCAAATTCTGTTGTTATTTTCATTGACTAAACAAAAACAAATTATTATTATATTGTATACATAGGTTAGAATCTAAAAAATGGCAGACAAGCAATGTGTACCGTATTAACCACAATCATACGGCATGAGCTGTTTAAGTGTTCACTCGTGGTACATGAATCAGTAACGAACTGTTACGAGTGGTTCTTGTGTTACACAGCCCTCAGTCCGTCAGCTACAGATTTATGTAAGAAGTCTTCAAGGTCTTATTTAACGGCACTAGTAGGTTAATTGTCAACGATAGTACAAGTATTCAGCTCTCACGGAGATTATGGGTAACATGGAGCTAATATAGAGCAGTTCGCTATAACTTAGCATCATATAATGTTCACCCATAGTGATCATGTGGGCTTTATAAGAGCTATTATACGATTGCGTGTAACAAGCTGATTAACATTACACAAATTCCACTTTGTGCAGCAAAAGGCATTATATATATATAATTAGTGCCATTGAAGAGAGTAGTGATATCGAAACAGTATTTTTGTTAGGTGATTTTAATGCCCATCCCAAGGAACTGTTTTATGATGAGCTCGAGAGGTATTGTTTGGATAGGTCGTGGGTATGTGCAGATGTGAAGAGGCTAAGCGCTGATTCGGGTATTTATACATATGTGGACCAGAATCACGGCAGTAGGAGGTGGCTAGATCACTGCGTGGTCTCCCTGTCAGCTTGGAAAACCATTGTAAATGTAGGTATATTAGAGGACGTATATGTGTCTGACCATCTTCCTATATATGTTGAATGTGACCTAGAAACGGTAAGGCCGAAGCTGTATATTTCTGATATGCCTAGGAATGCAGTGATCTGGGGGGAGAGAGATGAATCGCAAATCCGTGAATATCACAACTTATGTCAGGAGGGTTTGCGAGCCATTGATTTTCCTTTCGAGTTCACTGACTGTAGCCACGGTACATGTAACCTAAGTGCCCACAAATTAGTAATTGACTCCTTATATGACCGAATTGTGCAGGTCTTAAAAAAGGCAGCTATCCTAACCAAGGGTAGAAATAATTCGAAGTATCGGAAGAAGGTTCTGTGTGGCTGGAACAAGCATTTAAGGGAAGCTCATTGGGATGCCAGGCTTAAGTTTAAGTCGTGGGTTTTCATAATCGACCACAGGTGGGCATTGTCTATGAGCAAATGCGCGAATCCCGTAAAATTTTTAAAGGCAGGCTAAAGTGGTGCCGAAAGAATCAAGAGCAGTTGAAAATGGACGTAATAGCGGAGTGTCGAGCCACTAAAAATTTTTCCCAGTTTTGGAATGCTACCAAAAAATTGGATGTTAGGCCTGGCCTCCCGGCGAGTGTGAGCGGCCTAAGCGATCCGAGCAAGATTGCTAATATGTTTAGCAAGCATTTTAGAGTTCGGTCGCCTATGGGTCCTCTTAACGTTAGTGCTGTAATTAAAAGAATGACCAAAGGCAAATATCCTGGGCATGACGGGCTAAGCGTCGAACACCTGAAATATGCTGGAGTGCACCTCCCGAGGGTACTGTCTCTGTTGTTTACTATGTGCATCAGTCATGCGTACCTTCCAGCTGACCTAATGAAAACCACAGTGGTGCCCATAGTTAAGAACAGGACAGGTGACATCTCGGATAGGGATAACTACCACCCCATCTCCCTCGCGACCGTGATAGCAAAGGTGCTGGACAGTTTGTTTGATTCTTGCTTGCAAAAGTATCTAAAACTACGTGATGCGCAATTCGGGTTTCGGCCAGGACTATCTACTGAGAGCGCAATATTAAGTCTCAAGCACACTGTCCAGTACTACACAGATCGTAGGACGCCGGTGTATGCCTGTTTTCTGGATCTCTCCAAGGCCTTTGATCTCGTGTCTTACGAAGTGCTTTGGGGGAAGCTAGGGGACAGGGGTGTGCCGGTGGAGATGTTAAACCTCTTTAAATATTGGTACAATAACCAGACGAACTGTGTCAAATGGTCAGGCACTCTTTCCGATTCGTACAGGCTGGAGTGTGGCGTGAGGCAGGGGGGGTTATCATCCCCAAAGCTCTTCAGCCTGTATGTAAACGATCTCATAGTGGAACTCAGCAGCATGCGTGTCGGATGTCGGGTGGGTGGTATTAATGTCAATAATATCAGCTACGCGGATGACATGGTGCTGCTGGGTTCCACTGCTGGGGCGCTTGGAGAGATGTTAAAAGTCTGTGAAGCCTATGCCAAGTCACACGGACTTATTTATAATATTAAGAAAAGTCAGTACATGGTCTTTAAGGCCATGTAAGTGTCCTCCCATTACTTTGAATGGTGTTATCTTAGATAGGGTATCGCAGTTCAAGTACCTCGGACATTACCTTACCGACGAACTTAAAGATGATGTCGACATAGAGAGGGAGCGCAGGGCTCTGTCAGTCCGTGGCAATATGCTGGCCCGTAGATTCGCCCGCTGTACGGACCAAGTCACATCACGCTATTTAAAGCGTATTGTCAGGGTCTGTACTCGGGTGGTCTATGGGTTACTTATACTAAAAAATCTCTAGATACTCTGCGCGTCCAATACAATAACATTTTCAGAATGATGTTGGGACTTCCTCGTTTCTGCAGTGCCTCCGAGATGTTCGAGCAGGCTCATACTGACGATTTTCATGCCGTCATTCGGAAAAAAGTCGTGTCATTTATGAGGAGGATGCGGGGGAGTCACAACAGCATCCTGAAAACAGTAGCTGAAGATGTTCGTGCACCTGTGTTGAGGCATTTCGTTCGGCTGGTGATTACTAGGGAGGTATCTCCCTATTGGTTATCTTCACGGGTCGCGTCTCAGCACAGGGGTATTTCATTTTATTTTACTTATTTTTAATTATTCTGATGTGTTGTTCTTTGTAATTGTATTTAAGTTCTAACAATAATTTCTAAGTTTGTATAACTAACCCTTGGACCTAGTTGTCCCAAAATAAATATATTCTTATTTTTGATTTGATTTGATTATATATTTTTTATTTGAAGCCACAGAATAACTGAATACATTATAGTAGCTCACGTGTTCTTTCTTAAAATGCAAGTGGTCTAAGGGTACACTTGTGGTCTTCAATTCAGAATATAGCTTCGTTAAAGTCCACAAAAATCCTTTAAATTGCTTAAAGCTGTATAATACTGAACTTATTACGTATATTAACGCTGGAAGCGTTACAGTGTGGTCTCCGTGACGCATAATAACGTTCTTATTCAGGTGAAAGCTCACTTTTCACCTATTGCAGGTCGTGTGTACTGTAATAACTCTTCATAAGTGCTAAAGTTACCGATGTTACCTCTTGTAACATCTTATAGTGCAGTTGCTACTTGGGAAGGTTGTACTTCAAAGCAAATTGCTGGTTGATAATCCTGGTAACAAGGTTGTGTGTCTCATTATTACAATAATTCGAATACCATGACATGTCAACAATCTCAAGTACAAAATCAATGGGAATGGGATTCGAACCAGGTAAACCATGTGACGATCGTTGCAGTAAAACTTTTAACAAGTCTCCTAATATTCTTACACTGCAAACGGCTTACCTATCACCGAAACCGAAGCAAATGCACCGCAGGCGTCACCGTTACTAATATTGGGGTGGGGCAGACATCGTTTATTTTTCCCAGGTAGTAACCACTAGTTTAAAAAAACATCCTAAAAGTATCCCAAATCATACAATCAATACGTGGCGTATGGTCAAAATTGGAACTAACGTACCCGTACCCGTTCCTACTATGCCGTGATGATTAATTTATCGTTGGTTTTTAGTTGGAAAAAGTCATGGACAAACAGTTATCGTGTCGTCCTATGTGTGAACACCTCCTCCTCCCACCTTATTTAACTAAACCAGCCTGGACACTTAATACTACACGATTATCTGTCGTCACGACATAGTGAGAACGGAGCCTAATTACCAACAACGTCAAAATCATCCAAACGCCAAAGGATTCTTGTAGCTTGTAGCACTAGCTGTACCAGGCGTAATCACATATCAGGCTACTAAAATCTGTAAAGGCAATTGCCCATTTTTGGCCATGAAACGCACACGAAAAATATTTGTGCTAAAAACACATGATAAATAAATATGAATTATCAACTTATACTTTATCTTAAAAGTAAGCAATATTATTTTTAGCGTAATTAAAAAGTTTTGAAATGAATGAAAGTGTTGCCATTTCAAAAAAGAAACCTTTTTACATCGATAATCAATACGTTTTTTTAGTCAAGTGACAGTAATCGACACAAAACCAGACCGTTTCTGACATTTTATGATAAATGGGATGGTGCTTCTAAACATTGGAGACATGTTATTGGCATCAAGTGAAATCAAATTAAAATTATTATCGATCAAAATCATTAAGGTATCGATTTTTTTGCACTGGCAACCGTTCCTTTATTTTAAAAAGTCATAGTCTGTGGTTGTTGAACAAATTACAAACGCCACGTAAACCACAGATAATACAAAGTTAACTCTCGACTCGATTTTTTATCCATGTTTGTTGTTGTTATTCTGGATTTTACATAAAACCAATGAATTGGCAATAAAATAGACTCCTCGATTATTCTAACCTTAACGACTTTATATTGATTCTGCTTCCGCTTCATTCGAAACTCCTGACATAGCTTGTTGTCGGGTGATAACAAGCTATGAGGATAGTTTCTACAATGAAATCCGAAGTGTAATATAACCAATTCTTTCTTTTTCAATATATAACATTTATTACATTATTTCATAAAGTGTGCACCCAAGGCCAAAATCACTATGAAACTTGGGCATGTCCCTTTTGAAGTTTATCGCTAAAGGGTTATGGTTGAAGGTTGATTTGGAAAACTGGACAGTTTAGGGTAGCTCGATGTGCTGGCAGTGCTGGCATTTGTACAAGTAAACCATACAGATCAAAGAATACAGTAATTATTATGCATTAGACCTTCTTAACAATACCTATGACAAACGTTTGTTGCGCAGCGACCATAATTGCATAATAATCAAGACACTGTTGACATCATATTGTTTGCAACATTTTTATTGATAATAATGTACACAACAATATGAAATATAGCAATAAGTTTCACAAAGTTTCCACAAAGATTTTAGTGACGATGACGCATTATTTTTTTCTTTGGAAACCGCTTTGAAATGACGCGCCATGACGCGCGCGCCCTAAATAAGTTGCCACTATTATTAAATCTTAACTAATTACGGGAATATTTCAGGTATACTACAAATAAATAAAACTAACACGAAAGCAAAAGCTCTTTGCTCGTAAGATTTGAAATATTTTTATTCTATTTTTACATTTTTGAAATATAAACCTTATTATTTCACAAAATTCCATAAAATAATCGTTTTTAAAACTACAAAATGAAAGGGTAAAACGGTTTTACATAATGGCAACACCAAAATTAAAGATGGCGTATGTGTCCCCCACCTTACAAAAAGTGACAGCGCATTGCGCAAACCCACGGAGTACTTTAGAGTGTGCATGTTACACGGTTAAACATGTTAAAAAGTTTTTCTGAAATTTTAGTTTTATGTTACATTCAGTGCCCAAATCGTTCAACAAGAACTGATATACTGAACTTTTCGCCGTCTTGATTAAGTGAGATACTTAGTTCAAATAAATAGTGAATTTAATTAACGGATATCGCGAGTTACATTCGTTGGAAAAACAGATCATCCACAATGCCGAAAGGAAAGAAGAAAGGAAAATACGGTAACTTTCCATTTATTCTTATGTAAAAAGTTTATTTAGTTTGGTTAGGTGGTGCGTGGGGCTCGGGTTCCGCCAAGAATGAGATCACGCGGCGACCTTGTGGTGGCGGACTTTCCGCGGGACGTGTGACGTTTACTTATATTTGCTCACGGTCGTTATACTAGATGCCAACAACCTGGGGGCTGCTAAGCACCATATGTTTGGCAGATCCTAGATTTGATAGTAATTGCAATTTCGCAAGACCGTCTCGTTTCTCAGCGCAACCTTTACTTTCATATCGCGCCGTCGCAAAATCCCACATGTCACAATTTCAACATGGTCATGCTTTGTCCACAAATACTGACAAACGTGTTTGCCTGACGTTTGGACTGTTTATCTCTGATAAACGTCCTTGTAATCATCATATTGTACTTACATTAAAAATAATTTTACACAACAATTTTACAAAACATCATGTTTGCTTAGGTCCCACATTAAATTGTAGTGAATGGAAGTATTGTTAGGTAAGTGTTACAAAGATGTTTGAGTCACAAATGTGAGTAATCATTCAATGTAACAATTGGTTTTATTTCAATACCATCTGTTCTACCAATTTTTGCTCTAGGAAAAGCACACAAAGTCTATAAGTCAAGTACATTTTGGTGAAACACTAACATATATTCAAACAAATTACCCATGTGGTGTTTTATAGTCATTTTCACCAATCAGTTCCTGGCAAATTACATTAGTATATTTTGGTGAAACACTAACATAATATTCAAACAAATTACCCATGTGGTGTTTTATAGTTATTTTCACCAATCAGTTCCTGGCAAATTACATTAGTACATTTTGGTGAAACACTAACATATATTCAAACAAATTACCCATGTGGTGTTTTATAGTTATTTTCACCAATCAGTTCCTGGCAAATTACATTAGTACATTTTGGTGAAACACTAATTACACTCATATATTCAAACAAATTACCCATGTGGTGTTTTATAGTTATTTTCACCAATCAGTTCCTGGCAAATTACATTAGTCCATTTTGGTGAAACACTAACATATACTCAAACAAATTACCCATGTGGTGTTTTATAGTTATTTTCACCAATCAGTTCCTGGCAAATTACATTACTTGATCATTGTTTTGGATGCATGGCAACCATCTGTATGTACAAATGTATCTCTGAATACCATACAAATATCATTTACAGACATCATTCATTATATTTAACTGGAACTCTCAAATCTCAAGGACAAAGATAATTTAAAACTGCTATCTGGTTAAACTTGTTCTATCAAAAATGTTCAAGGAAAAAATATTAAATGAATAGACTAGCTTAATTCTTATCATCTACAGCAGACACAGTGTAGTACAGAATTAATAATAAAGCTAATTATGTAAAAACTCATCAGCAAACTGACTGTCAACAATTTATCATTCTTATCCACTAATATTATGTAAACATAATTTGGCCTCATGTGATACTTTTCAATGTCAAACTGAATATTATGTCACAGTCTGAAAATGTTTGTTTATTGTTACATGTTTTATGTAATACTTAACTACCTTCTTGTGATTGAGTACTAGCATAAGTCACGCGGTTACACCCGTGTAGTTGCAGTTCCCATGGGAATATCGGGAGAAAATATAGCCTATGTTACTCGCTGATAATGTAGCTATCCATTGCTGAAAGAATTTTTCAAGTTGGTCCAGTAGTTTTTAAGTTTATTTATTACATACAAAGTACAAATCTTTCCTCTGTATAATATTTGTATAGATTTAAACAACAATTTTTCCAATCCATTTTGAACGTAACACTGACGCAAAAGCTGAAAATCTAATAAAGAAATATGACAGATTGTAGTAGCTGCATGCATGTGGTAATTTAAAAAACAAAAATACTTGTCTTAGATATTCCTTTAATTAATATAGAATTATAGCATTTAACACAGTAATTTAGTCACTCATTTAATAAAATATGCAATTACTTTAATTATTTAATCAGCAAAGCATGACCATTAAAATGCATAATTACTCAGATATTTATTTTAATTAGATCATTTGACAGCTCATTTGAATAGCAACGAAGGTAGTTCCCCATTACAAATTAAAAATAACTGTTCACCTGTGCTTTACCTAACCCTACAGAAAATACACTACTGTCACAAATGTTCCCAATCAACCTTGAACCTATTTCTTTGGCGATAAAGTAGAAAATCTATTAAAATGTGGAATCATATCCATCAAAACAAGAAGTCCCCACAGATTTTGTTCACACATTCTATTTAGTAGTAAGGTTGAATGTTATGTAATACTAGTAATGTTAGATGGTGAAATGTGAATGGTGCCCCACTGACACACTTCTTTGCTGCAGCTAAGAATGTTAATATTATGGGTGGAATATTTAGTTACTTATTTTGTAATTAATTAATCTTGGGATCTAAAATGATCATTTTGCAGAATCATAATAGGATAATAATATTTTACAATTCTTAAAATGCGACAGAAGCGGCCATCTTAGGCCCAGACGAGTTCCATACTTCAAAAAACGTAGCATTATCTTATTATAGAATTAGACACAAAAGTACTTGTCAAATATTGTTGGATAATTGGGATGGCAAAATTATGGTCAGACAGTTGTCTTAGGAGATGCCTAGTTCTTGCCACTTAACTGCTTTTAGGATTACTAGAAACTATCAACCATCCAAGAAAGAACAATCCTAAGAATTATCATACCAAGTTAAAATGATAACGTAAAATTTAGCAAGAATTAAACTGTCCAGAAAGTCGGTCTAAATAGTCTGCAGCAAGGCCCCCCTAACAAGGTTACTCCCTGTCCTTGTAAGTCAAGTTTCAATGAAAAAACATACAGCTATAACTTTGTAACAGCGACAGAATGCGAGTGGTACCTTGTGTGATGCGGTAAACTTCGCTCGAATACGATCGAACACACTTATTACTTGTGCGACGAGTTTTTAATTAAGTCTCATTTAGGTCACACAAATCGTCTCCGTTGCTTTAGATTGAGATTTCGATAACAATTAAATTCTGCGTGATCCAAAGTGACTCGCTGTCTGGCCGATTTGCCTACGCACATTTCATTTGGCTTCATTCCTAAAATGAATCTCCTCTCCAAATAAAACAATGTTAATTCAGTAAATCAAAATTCCCCGAAACGTCTTAAATATCGACTGGTCTAGCCCCTAGCTAAATAAGGTCACATGATGCATATCTCTCAGAGTGTTCACCCTGTTACATCATTCATAAAACATCACGTGCCAGCCATATTTCCCGGTATTTGCCGGGACTATTTCCTGGTAAAGCCGACGCGACGCACTGACTAACGACGCACGTCACTAGAGTGGCGCGGCGGTAGCCTTGAGTGGGTTGTAAAACATGACGTCACGGCACCCCCGGGGGTGGGAGCGGGAGGACTACACCCACACTACTACGATGCCTGACCTTATAAAATAAAGCCCACGTTTACACACGTCTGCCCAACTTTGCGGGAATGCCGCAAATGATACTAGTACTTTTTCGTACCAAAATGAGAAACCTAACTTGTTAGAAAAACCTAAATCTAATTTGTTCCGACCAAAACTTGAAAGGCCTTTTGCGGTCTCATAATCAATAGGACAGTTCTTTTAAACCCTCTTCTATTCGGCTTACCTACGAACGATCTCTTTACTATAATGACTACCCAAACCCATTTATTCAACGGCATGAAAATTAACAATACAATTTACGTTTTCAGAGCACAGAAGAACAGAGCAGGCGTATTCCTCTGACGAGGATGCCGGCATCGATATGACCATCGGAGACAACTTCTCGGAGACTTCAGGACAGTCAGACCTCAAGAGTAACCATGATGACGCAGGTATTTACTAAAATATGTAGAGTTATCCGTACATAATGTGGTAAAACTACAAAAATCAACCATATAGGCTTTGATATAAAGGTTCTGTCAATAACAATTTTTACCACTGATGTACAGGTGACTATGACTACGTATATTGTCTATCCACACGTTTCAAGGTTTTCCGGAATTAGCATCTCATCAGGGTTGGAAAAATATTGATTAGAACATTTTGTATGAACGTATTGTGCATGTAACAAGTTCTTGAAAGGCCATGACTGTGTGGAAAGCTTTATTACTTTTATATTCAGCATGGCTTAGTACAACGATATTTCAACGTGCCAGATTCTTGTGAGGCCTACAAACTTAGCCGTCATGGTCTTCAGAGAAGGTAATCTTGAAAACCGGACAAGATCTCGATCTCAGCCTTAGAATGCAAATTCTCCAATGCACTCCCTACCTATGGGCCTATTGATATTGATATTTATTGCAGCATTGTTTCGGACAAACTCCGACCTTAAGGCGAAGGAGGATCTAGTATTTGTGTAACAGATGAGAAGTTATGTCCTATTGTGTTAAGTGTTCAATATCCCATTTAATGTTCCAAGTAAATAGGAACTTAACTATCTAATTGGTACATAGACAAATAGATTTTATCGTTCTATGATGTGCAAGTGACATTCAACCTTGGTAAAGCAAACACTGAAGAAAGATCAGTACATAAGCACACATACCACAATATTAAAAAAAAAACACTACTACTGTTACTGTTTCTACTTTTTACTAGGTCGACTACTACGTTAATTATGAACATTGTTCGTCAAATTGTTCCGGCTTTTCATCCTAAATGGATTCGATGGAGTTTTCCTTCACTATTCAGTTTGGTATCATTACTCAGCATCATTATTTAATTGCTTCATGCTGTCATAAAGACTTATGATTTAGAACAAGTTTCGGTCAAGAGAGAATAAATAGGGCGTTATAAAAATAAGTGCCGTGAAATTCCTTCCTATAATGTGGTATTCGGCTGCAGGCGACCGATACCAATTAAGGCGCCTATACGAGCTAAATTAGCAACTCTATTTGTGGTGGTTCAAACTTCGTTTGAAATGCTGTTAGAATAAAGTTCTAATCAGCTTGCACTACAAAGTGGTTGTTACGTCAGCCACTGCGGGCCAAATAACGCGAAATGAGTGGTTTCGATCGATTTACAAAAAAACTATTGATTAGATTAAATAACTAAAACAGTATCATGCTAATATATTGCTTGTAGAATTATTTGCCAAAAAATCAGACTGATCGCATGCATATTAGTATGTTTTTTATTGTTTGAAAGATATTTTTAGAGGTAAGTTCGTGATTTCTTTTTATCGAGCCAAATTAATTGTATTATGTTTTCAAAACAGTATCATGCTAGCATATATCCTGAAGAATATCATATATTTTTCTGGTCTTGTTTATAGCAGTGAATCATATACTTTTAGTAATTATAAAACTCGCGTTTAGCTCGTGTAATCGCCTTAATAACAAAGAAAACAATAAAATTAAAAATAGCACGCACATCGATACGTGAATTCCAACATTTACTAATAACTATCAAGACATTCCACAGAAAGCATTTGTAATTAAAACTGAATTCCTGATATTATGGCTATTGCAGTTCCAAGTATGGAGTTGGAATTAAGTAGGTACTTACGGTTTTAACATTTTTTGTTTAAGCCTGTAAAGTATAAGAATGATATAATTACATTATTTTGAATTATAAGGATTTCGTACTTTTACCATTTGGCTACGGAGCCCTAAAGTGTGTGCATTACGAATTTACGACTCATCTCAATAAGTCATGAACTAAAGCATCTAAAAGAAGAGAAAACTAGGACACAAGTCTCAACCTACCCAAAGTAGTTTTACACTCTAGGAAAAGTATGGGGAAAAACACCAAGAGGGGAGTCCCATAGCTGGTCAGACCTAATCCGCACAACACGCTAACATTAAACAGCCTCTGAAGCCGTGCTACGTTGCTGAAAGTAGGGGTTAGCAGAAAATTCAGAAACCCATGACGTGGTCACCACTTCTGGCAGCATTTGGGAAACAATGCAGGGATGAGAAATAATAAAATACTTTTCTAGAAACAGTCTGATTGAAATACCAACATGCAGATAATTGAATGAGATAATTTCACAACATATAAATAATCTAATCTAATCTTCGGGGTTCCCGCGTAAATTCATGAGTCACCGGTTTGGTGGGACCCGATATGTTCACCTTCAAGCTGATTTCCAGCTCAGTCGTGAGTCGCGTTCAGAAGTTCACTGTAGTCAGTCGCTGACCCGACGATCGACCGACATCAGACGTTATGCGAGGATGGTCGAAGTAACAACACAAGTAATGTATTGAGCAATATTACATGAATCATGGCGAGATCCTTAACGTGAAGAAACTACTACGAAAAGTTTAACGTACGGTTGGATGCCATGCATTTGGGGCACAAGTGTCCGAATGCAGGTAGAATCAAGCAGTGGGTGACAGATTACGAACAGTTCTTATCACGGAAAGCTGAAGAGAAGAGGAAGGCACAAGAAGATAAACGTAAGGAGAACTTATAGTAGGTACCTACTTAATTGCAGTTCGGTTCATCAACAACCAGATTTGTCATAGCACAAATGTTCGGCTGAATGCCGTATTGCCACATTGCGCAACCTAATGCCGTGAAGTGCACCTGGCTGGTGTAGGCACCGCACTTCGGCTTAAACTGACAACATTCATAATTATTGTTCTACAGATAAGCTAAGTGGCACACAATGGGGAAGAAAGACGGGAGAGAACCGGATCATCAGGACAGAGTCTATAGATCTTGGAGAACAGCATCAGGCGATCAAATGTAATGCGTCATGCACATAGTAAAATAACAAAGCATCGATATGATAATAATAATATTGATTTGAACCTTTGAAACAGACAAAGCAGCACAGTTTTTCAATTCATTCCTGCAACAATAGGGTTTAACTTTTAACTTTAATTTACACAAATGATAATGGAAAAGTCGTTGAACTAAAGAACAGAACCACTACGTCACTTACAAAATTTAAACACAGTTTTAATGAAAGTGCATTTGGATTGACTTGTTATCTTTAGAAAGAGTTTTTAAGGTTCATGGGTCAAATTAGATTCAAGAGCAAACCTGAGCTGCCCACCAGATTTTATTGGCACCATGGAATAGTCAAGATTTGAGTTTACGTCGAAATTTTGTTAGGTATTGTACCTAATAGTTAAACTACTCGTCACTTAAAAATTCAGCAGGGAGACAACGGGATATAAAATGGAATGGACCACGGCCAGTTATTGTCAAAGAAGAAATTGCCAAGCCAGTTAGAAAAGACAATTTTCATATCTATTACGACGAGCCCATCGAAGAGGAAGTGAAGCCTGATAAAACTAAATATATTTCTGAACTAACGAAACCTGTAGGACACCATTAATATGAATATTAGGATGAGTCGTAAATGCGTAATACCAGTAATACACTCATTCGAATGACGGAAAACAAAAAGTGCAATATTAGGTAGTCGTAGGTTTAGTATCGAATATCGCTTGATTGTTGTGTTTCTATGGCCATTGAATTGAATATCCCAATACCTACATAAAAACTATTGGCAAACGTGCGGAAGCGCTTGGCGAGCGACAGATAGGTAGGTAGGTACGCTGGTGTAAACAGTGACAAATAAATAACAAAAATAAACATTGGCACATACCTAGTTGCTTTGTCGACAGTCTCATACTTGCATAGCAGATTTCTTTTCATGCGAGTTTTTTTTACTTCAAATGTTGTCAAATTAAGAAATGCAATCTGGAACCATCCCATTAACTTGAAAAAAACGGTAGAAATTAACGATGTCATTTGTAAATCTTTGGCAGGTAGTCAGTGGCCCAAAAAGTCTGACAACTACTCTCGTATTACCCAGTATTACCTTGGTTGTGAAGATCAGATAGGCAGTCGCTTCATGTAAAATACTGGTATTCAGCTGCATCCGTTACACTGGAAGCCGACCCCAATATAATAGGCTTGTTAACTGAAAAAATCTAATTAGTCCGTCACTTAGATTATCAAAAAATATTTGACCCGTATTTTTTCTTTTGTCACATAAACCAAAATTGACGAAGATACGACGCTTTTAAAATTCCCAATACGTCACTGTTCGGTATCATTCTTAGTGAGTTGATACCGAACAGTGACGTCACGAGCCCCCACTCCCGAGTTTTGATGCGTTTTATCTTTGTCAATATTCGTTGATTTACAAAAACAAAAAATACGTGTCCATTATTTTCCAATACTCTAATTGACGGACTAAATAGATTTGCAATTTATTGATGGTGGAAACAAGCCTATTGGGAAAAGGCTAGGCAAAATATAACAGCTCTCAACTTAGGACCCATTAACGTTAATATTTATCCGTGGTGCTAGGCAACTGGGCCTATCCCAGTTGTAAACGTCCCTTTGTGCCTATTGGCCTTGTTTCGTTCTGTCTCCTGCTGATATGGAGGGAAGTGGAAACTACAGATTTTTTCCTACTCCTCCGCTATACTTTCTGATTAATTTCGTTGCGGGATCCAAGACAGTGAAAGTTCATTCTCTGGGACTTCATCGAGCTTCATTGTCTCGGCGCTTTTGTGGTGGTCGCCACTGTTGATTCTGGCTTTCACGAGTTATAGTGGTTTGGGCGTGTGTGGCGGGCTGGTCCCAAAAAAATGCTTGGCAGATATGATAAATTCATATCTGAAACAGAACAGAACTTTTGCACATTAGGTTTTTTTTGAACTTCGAACAAAATGTGACGGCTATGTCGTTGACCTGGGAAGGACATGGCGCGTCTGACTGATGTAGTATGTAGGTACCTATGTATTGTATGACGGTTGTTCTAATTCTAATCACATACGTTTAGATAGTGCTGTCTCCTACATAACATAATGTTGCCGCCACTAATGGCTTATTGATGGAACATTTACGATTGATTGTTTTTTGAATAGAAATGATAATGTTTTCTAATAGCTACATAGTAGGTAGGTATGTAGTTTGGTATGTAAAAGATACATGTACAACAGTTTTTTTTAGAACATATAATATAACGTTTGCGATTTGGTTTAATTTCAACAAAACTCTAATTTTGAAATCATCTACTTACCTACATGAAGTTGATGTGCGTTTAAAATGATTAAATAACAAAAACCAACTTAATTAACTTAACTTTAAAATGAGAAAACAAATAGGTATTTCAACAATCTTAATTCGCAACAAAATCCAAAAACGTTGGCCATAATGAGTGCTCTTTTTTATCTGCCCTCAGAAACAAATTCAAAAGGGCAAGGACTGATAATAATATTAACTAATGACTCAATCAAAATTTATAAGGGAAAGCCCACTTGCAAACATTCCACGATTTTTCAGTAGGTACAAACTGAAAACCTAATCTTGAGTCTTGACAAATCAGCGTTATCGCGAAACCAAACCTTGCAACGCGCAATATTTTCCTACACATGCAGTCTTATTTACTTGTGACGTCACACAAAATGCGTAGGTTTTCATGACGCGAGATAAAATTGTAGGTACCTACGTAATTATGCAATTGCATAACGATCTTACGCGGGGCCAAACCTACGTCTTTGGCCCCGCGTGCAATGACGTAGCCTATGGGATTTATTGATTGGGGAGTTTATGAAACACGTACGCATCCGTTCAGTAGTTTTGAACAGTATTATAATATCTGTGGTTGAACGCGCACCGCATACGCGTCTCATACAAAATCGTTGGTTTCTATGGGTATTAGCTAAATAAGTGTGAGTAGTCCCTTACGCTTATTGACTTGTGCTTGTAATATGCTTCACAGCAGTGGAAAATCTAAACCGTTACTTTAATTTCATCAACCTCCAGAATTAATCAGTCGGTAATTGTGTAAGGCATTTCCATTTTTATGCCGTTATATTCACTTTCTATATCGGCAGTTTATCTAAACTTTACTTATCAATTACCGACATGTGTGCAAAATGTGTGAAATGGTCACACTGCATTCAATGCATTTGTGGCACGTGTATAATATTTAACTACACGTTTCACACTTGCATCATTCGATGTGGTTTGTATCACCAATCACCATGCGGAGCATAAGACCAACCTGATGCACTTTTCTTTTATTACAAGTCTAATCTTTTGCCTTAATTGCCGCCAGTTCAGGGGTTAAACGATATGTCAGGTGGAACTTAGCCCACACGTCAGGGGAATTTATTAAGCTGAATCACCATTAGGTGTTCTAAAGTCTTCCAGCTTCGGTTCAATGGCACTTGAAAAAAGCACGCTTTAGTGTCTACCGAAACAAAATAAGCAATTTTTACGTTACGGTGCGCAACAACATTATTTTTTACTTTCTTATTAAACATTAGCAAAACAAAACTACCTCATCATCTCTACTCTTGTCCCATCAAGTCCCATGTTACTTGGGGTCGGCTCGGCACGTTTGTTTTCATCCCTTCTATTTGAAAATTTTGAAATGTGTTGTTTTGTTCCTATACATATAGGCGGGAGCAAAGTAGCTCTTTTTCCACTAGACTTTTTAGCGGGCAGTAATATATTTTTCCCTCAGGCGATGTACTTGGAATCCCTCCCTACGCTCAGGATTCTATTCTAGAATCCTTCGCTTCACTCTGGATTCAAAATAGCGCCCTCGCCGTAAAAATATTATTTTGCTCCCTTGTCATACAATTTACTATTTTGTTCCTAATTCATCCATCGCTTCCTTGGTCTTCCTTTCCCTTTGCAATCTCTCCATCCATCAACATTAATTATATTAATCACTGTTTTAGTCACATGCGATTCGTCTAAATCAAAACTACGTATTGGCTAAAATTCAACTCAAATTATAGTCGATCGTGAATATCACCAAATCTTTCACCCCGTGGTGCGTAACAAACATGTGACTCGAGCCAATATCATCAATATACCACGTGCCAGGTATTCTAAAAGTCCGTATTTTAGGCATACCTACCACTCACATAATTTAATTTTGTCCTCATACAAAACACGTTAATTTGTTATTAAAAATTCACGTGCGAAGTTTGATCTTTAGCTGATGTCCACACTTGAACTGGGCGTTTTTAGCCTCGCACTGAATTTTTAACTTCAGTTTACCTAACCGAGAGTTGAAAATCAAACATTGCGTTTTTTTACCGCACCAGGGATGTGCTCTTTCGTTTTTTTTACGATACACTGGATTTTCAACTATAGACGCAGAGCCCAGCGTTGAAAATTATACATGTGGTAAAAATCGTTGCGTTAAAAAAAGCGCCCTTGCGAACGTGGGTTTACAAGTCTGAGATTGGAAGTTTTCAAGGTTATCAAGTAATGATAAGTGTTGCACAGCCCGCAGTTCGTGGTTACGACTGACCATGAAAACATAGGCGATTACCTATTTTAAACACTGATTTAGCACGTAAAAACTTTCCGTGGAATATTTTGCAGTAACTGTTTTATGATTTTTATCACGATTGTCATAATAAGTCATAATTGACTTAAATCGGTAACGTGATCAGGCTAAATTGTTTCCACTGCCTGGAAACTGGGCCAGTGCGAGTTAGTAGATGTCACATGCTTGTAACTGAGTATAAATGTACCTCGTCCACGTTCAACCATCTGAGCATTAAGTCTGCTATTACAATAGTGTCAGAATAGTCTATCATTGATTTCAGATGTGTTGATTTTTACAAGTTTGGTAATCTACTAATATAATGGAGACATTATGACTTTCCAATGGTTAACCACTGACACTCCACTGAAAAAAATGGCATAAAATGGTAATCTCACATAATGACAAATGAATTACTGGTGCTATTTACGAGCTTCTTACTACTTCAGATTGCCTAAAACACTTTAAATAATATTTAAAAAATCATGCTGGTTTGTTTTATAATAATGGCAATACGTAAATGTCATTATAACACAATTCTATTACGAGACCAACGATCGACCATTATGAATTTGTGGGATCGTGTGTAATAAGGTAAACTACACCTCCACTATAAATGTATTTAATATAGATTGGACAAACCGAGAACATCCAGAGCATGATCAAGAGAAAATTCCATCTGTCAGTCTGAAGTCCACTTGACACCTCGCAGTGGAAAAATAAGGATGAGCGTAGCTTTCAGTGATGTGCCGCCACAAGTTTAGCAGATTACGAGCTTTTATCAAAATGCCAATGCGATGAGAATGGGATCGTATTGGAATTACGAATTTACAAAAATAGCAGACTTGGGCCCCAGGTCATACACGGAGTATGTAAGGATCGTAGGTGGCGTTATGTGGTTTCTACCTACTCCCAAGCGGGTAAAGGCGTAAGTTAATGTATGCATGAACATAACAGTCTGCGTTTCGACAGCCATTTTTAAACGCTTAGCTGCATGTACGGTCGTACAAGCTATTTGGTTTACATTTTACAATGTAGTTTGTGGGTTAAACTGTAAACCAAATACTCGTAGCTTGTTCGACCCTACTATTAATATTGAGGGAGTACTCGTATCGCTATTAAGGTCACGTTATCAAGTACCTAGTCTAAGAAAAGTTGTGTTGTTTTTGTAATAGCGCTGATAACGATTGATAAATAAAAACTGAGTGGCATACAAATCGATAAAACATGCATTATAATCAAGAAATGAGACTATCGGTCACATTAATTTAAAATACTTTGAGAAGAAGAAACCCAAGGCAAGTCATGTTTCACATCATATGAATAACTTCATGTTAAAGGAAATATGTGGGAACCAGCCTCGAAAATAACAAACTTAGCCGTCATTACTTCATAACTAGAATAAAACAATATTATTTATACCCATTTAAACAAACTAAAGTAACATAACAATAAACTAAAAAATGGCGTCAAAAAACACCTCAACACTTAATTAGTAATGTCTCCAAGAAACTGGTGGCCTTCCCATGTTGCATGGCAACGTTTAGCTTCTGGCCAAGATAATAACCAGTCCTTGGGTTACGGGAAGTGTCAGCTAAGCGTTTCGAAATTCCCTTGAAAAGACTGTGAGTACTCAGACCACGGTCCTAGTGTAAAATACACAATCTAAGTAGGTACATAAATATCTACTATTTATCACGTAGCAACAGGTGCGTTACCTACTACTACATAACAGATAACATATAGGAATTATATAAATAGCTGATATATTTCAATAATCACACGCTACGTTGACTTGGTTTAGGCCCGTTATCGTAGCTAAATCTAGCTTTTTTAAAAAAAAAAAAGCTAAGAAACAATATATGTTTTCCCTAAAATAATAATAAAATTTATTTCAGACCATCGAGTCCATATTTGAAACATACAATTTTTATCGTTCATACATGAGTACATTTACGTAACATACACTTATTCCGTAGTAGCAACAGCTGATATTATACCTTCCGCATAGTAAACACAATTAATTCTGATGACTTACAACTACTCGTACTGCCACAACACTGACAACTGACGTAGTCTGACAACTACTTATTACCGTATCAGCCTTTATTCTAACTGAAAATAACTTAGCATAAAATATTCCTCCCCATTACCTCTCAAGCAGTTCTAAAAACTTGGTACTTCTTTCCGTAGAAAACGAGATCCAAGAGAAATTTGAAGAAAAGGTCCTAGAACTAGTCGAGTCGCTGAACGCACGTGCGAACGCAGCACGTGCGGGCGCATTCGTTTCACTGCGAGCGGCACTACAGAGGCGCCCAGTGGACGGCTTGCTGGCCCCGCACCGCGCCACGCTGGCCGACCATGTGTCGCGCGCACTACGACGAGGGAAGGACGGAGAGAGGAAGGCAGCTGCTGCTATTGCGCCGCTGCTGGCTTTACAAGTGATTATAACCTTGTCTTAATCTTCCATCCTGTATTCTACTGCTTGACAAAGAGCTTCCTTCATATAGATTTCGGTTTGAAAACATAGTTTAGGTCTACCATCTGTCAGTCACCCTGCGGCTGATCAAAAACAATACCTTGGTTCCAGATTTATAAAATAAAAAACAACCCTTGAACTGAACCCTCTACTTCTTACTGTGCCGCAATGTGGCTTACAGGCTATCTCTGAATGATTTATTTGATCTCTTGTCGATTAGTCACTCAATTTTGTAACCATCAGCTTGTGTCACCCACAGATCGGCGAGGAAGGCATTGAACAGTTCGTACAAGAAGTGCGGCCCGCGCTCACCGCCGCTGCCACCGACAAATCTACCTCACTCGACACACGCACTGAGGTAAACATCGCAATACAGACAATATACCAATGAGCACTTTTCAGAAAATGTTCCATGTCTGTCTCCAGAAACCAATGACATAACGTGTTCTGTATATTTCAGTGTTGCTCATCGCTGGCCGTGTTGTGCTACTTGATGGAGGATGACCTCACTGAGATCTTAGAGGTCATGCGCATGTACGAGACCATTTTCAGCGGCAGCTATCTTAAGGTAAGACAATATAAAACAAGAGACAAGAATATTATATGAAGGATAGTGACTGAATCAATACTACGCTATAAAAGACAAGAACATTACTTACCTACTTCATAGTTGACTTTGGATCAATACAATGCGGTATTCGCAAAATTTATTCATGCCGCGTATTGTAGTAATTTCCATGTAACTAGTTTCTGTCGATGAAACTATCATACACAGCTCTTATTGGCACGCTTTTCCTTATCTGACGATAGGGTAGATAACGACAAAAAGTAACTTATTACTCCACAGATAGATTTTCAAAAAATATTTGAAACGTATTTTTTCTTTTTTCACGTAAACAAAAAAATAAGACTATACAGTGCGTCAAAAACTCGCGTGACGTCACAAGCCCCCACTCATGATCTTTGACGCGTTTTATCTTCGCAAATTTTTATTAATTTGATAAAACAAAAAATACGAATCCAATATGTTTCGATAATCTAACTAACGGACTATACAGAATCATGTTTAGTCAGGTATCTTCCCTATTCCATTACTGGTTGATTTTAAATCCATTCCATATCATCATTCTTCTGCACTTATTCCAATTAATTTGAGGTAGGCGCATTCGTCGTTTTGCCGTGTAAATTCATACTTAAAACTCACCACAATATCTTCAGTCCTGCGCATCATTTGCTTATGCAATGACAACCCTCACAATTTTTTAGTTACCGGTGCTGGACTTCTTTTCATGAACTCATTTCTTTCTTTCCAGGGTGACGGCAGTGTGAAGGTGTCAGGAGCAGCTGTAGAAGAAGGCGCGTGGCACGCCGCCGCCCTGGACGGCTGGGCGCTACTGTTCCCACTCTTATCACCCAACCACGCGCTCTCACTTTTAAATCAACAGCCACCCAGCTTTGCCAGGCTCGGGGAGATGCTTGAGGCAGTGTCAGTAGAGGTAACTTACCTAAGCTTTTGTACTCAACACAAAACAACTGTGATGTAAATGAATTGTGTCATAAACGTGTGTTTGTCAACCCGCAGGTCCGCATGGCAGCAGGCGGCGCGCTCGCCATCGCGTACGAGACAGTGACGGACGACGACAACTCGGACAACGCGCTCACAGCGCACGTGGACGTACTACTGCCGCGACTCACCGAGTTAGCGCGAGATTCGCACAAGTTCCGCGCCAAGAGAGACCGAAAGATTCAGCGAGCTACTTTCAGGGACATTCTGAAGTACTTTGAGGTACGTTACATTACATATCAAGTACTAGTGATAGCGAATGAGACAGTTAACGTCCCTCCGACATTACCAATGATGTTCCGGCTGTAACGATATGGTCGTGCGTGTTGCAGGAAGGTGAGGTGACGAGTATGACGGTGCGCGTGGGCAGCGAGAGCGCGGCGTGGTCGTCGTGGTCGGGCGGCGCGATGTACGGCGCGCTGGCGGGAGCGCTGGGAGGCGCGCTGCAGGTGTTGGCGCCGCGCGACGCGCGCCTGCGGGCCGCGCTCGCGCTCTCCGACGTGCCGCCCTGTGACAGCGGTCCGCAAAAGAAACTCAACAAGCTGCAGCGGGTATGTTACTGTTCGTCTACTCGCCTGACTCACCCGCATGCGTGAGATAGCGCATACAATTTTAAACTCCCCGTGTCCCGCATGTCTACATAATTTATAATCCCGCCCACTTTCTCACACCAGCACAATAACCTAAAGACCGAGAATATTGTCAAAACTGCCAAGGTCAGATCCAATTGTGATGGCAGACTGCCATCTTTTACGCTAAACAATCTATAAGCTTGAATTCACTGAAATAATGTGCTGAATCACATACACGTACCGTGTGATTATCTAGTAAGATTTCATGATAAAAAAACTTTACTTTATATATTAACCTTTTGGACGCCATTGTCACATATACGTGACAAGCAAGCGCATGCCCTGTACGCCAAACGTCACAAATGTGTGACAAAATAGTAGATGAAATTGTGGCTTGGCGTGGAGGGCACGCGCGAGCGTTTATGCTGTGGCGGTCAAAAGGTTAATAAAGAGCTGTTTGACCTTGAAAAAGTACTGGTTGTTTCGAAATCCATGAAACAAAACATTCCATTTTGTTAATTCTATTGTGAATTAAATCTGTAAATTGCAAATCAATACGAAGCGTCGCGTCGGTCAACCTTGGCCTGGTGCGGCGACGACTTTCTAAACGGTATTTGCAATCGATAGTAGTTGTCAGTGTGATTGACACTGGCTTTTTTATAGCACAGGGATAGCACAAAAAATTAGTCACTAATTAGTCGCCAAATATCAGAATTTTTGTCGGTCACTGGTTCAAAAGATAAAGGTTTATAGGTGGCCGATCTGGAGTCTCCCCAGCTTGACCACATTTATACCTCAAAAACTAGGTCACCTAGCTAAGATCTGTCTTCTCCCATATTTTGTCGCCAATTAGTCGCTGTTTGTCGCCAAGTCACAGATTTAATCGGGTCTTAGTTTAGAAGATATAATGAGTTCAATAAGTCAGGTATAGTCCAAGAACTAGATCAAATGAACTCTTATGAACCTTTCGATCTAGCTCTTGGAACGTGTGATCGAATCCGGTTGACCGATGTGCAACTGTTTGCTTCCAATCTGTTTACCAAGTTTCAGACAAACCTGTACAAAAGTTTTTGTGTGAAAGCGTAACAATTACTCAACCATCCTCATAAGTTTTGTCCTTATTTCATGATGGTCAAGGAATAAATAACTTATATTCTGTATTTCTGTTCCAGCATCTACAAAACAACGCCGCAAACAAAGCCCGCACCGTCGCCCGCAACAAGAACAGAGACAAGCGCTCCGCAGCCCTCGCCATGTGAACCCGCAGCATCCACACCGCATCACATCTCACGGTTCCACTCAAATCTCTCTCGGTTTAGTTCTAGAGCTTAGTTTAACGCTAGCTACGTCAATTGGACGCCTTACTTCCTAGTGTGTCGCCTCTCGAGCGGACAACAGTAACAACTAGTTGCAGTATGTCACCGGCAGGTCGGGTGAGCTTAGTGTTAGGTTACAATAGGCTAGCTGTTAAAACCAAAGAAATTCTCCATATTTTGGATAAAATAAAACGTTGGAACCGTCTATTGTTTGAGGCATCTCGCTGTTTGTCCACTTTCTCGCAACGTGTTTCTGATCTCAGACTCGTTCGGTCTTTCCTATTGCGATGTTGATGTATTTTAAATTGATATTATTGCGATCGACGTTTTCATATCATTTTGTATTATAGAACATTTAATCTTACTCCATTTCTTGGTGATTTGGGCTCACGCTTATTCATTCCGAACGTACTCTGTTACTGCCGGCACTTAGAACTTAACTGATGCTATTTTTAGTGAAATATTTTACTTTAATTATACTTATGTTATATTATTGATATTTTTTGTATTAAAATTGACAGTTTTGTGTTTTAATAGATTACATTATTTGTTAGATTTACTTCGCCAATGCAATGTTTGTTTTACTTTCCATGGATTTACGTACGGTAGTCAAGTTTTGGAGTAAGGGAGTTTTTAACAGTTGATAAAATGAATATTTCTATGATTAGTACTGTTGATATATCTAATGTATATGTGATTCGTATGTATCCTAGTAAGGATGAGTGCAACGCAGTGCAATTCATACGTTTATAATATAAAGCTTCTCTGTAAATATTATTTTAATTAGGATTCGTTGCTGCGGTCACCATGACTTGTAAATTATTAGGCTAAACGGTGTTGAAATAATATTTATAATGAGAACCATCTTTTTTGTTTCATTTTATCCTTTGACCTTGCTGAATCAACCCCGAAACCCGCTGGGCCGGTGGCAAAAACAATTAAAAATGGAAAGTAAATCAACTGAAATCATTGATCAAATTTCTCTATCACTAGAATTAATTTCGCTCTTATTTTTATAAAAATAAAACACCAATTTAAACACATGACTAGCTTTATTCTCAGACACATAATCGTCCCCCGGTTCATACAAACGTCAGAGTCCCTCGCTACAGTCATAATATTATTACAACAATTAAATATTCATGTCTTATCTAACACATCGCTCCATGTGTGGGTGCACTCTTGCACAATGATTAATAGATAAATAAAAGAACGACGACATCAAATATATTGGAAGATTAGAGAAAAATGTCTACAGGAGGGACACGAAGTTTTAAATACAGACATACCAATTTTTGATTTCAATACAAGTTTTGAATACAATTTACTTGCTACCAATTACATTATTAAGGTATCTGCATATCAGGAATGCAGCCCATAGTATTCGTTGCTCAATTTTAAACATCTGATAATAGAACAAATCAATAGATAGACCACTTATCTAACTCGGTATAAAATGTTAAGCTCGTGTGTCATACTAACTACTGTAGCTAAACCATGTTACTTTCAATTGACAATTTTGAAAAGAATACTATTTGATATTGTCATGTTTTAGTCTTTGCTGATTGGCTCTGACGAAAATGTACCTCAACTCGATATTCATAGTGTTCAGAATACGAACATTCGCTACCCTTAAACTCTCCATTTGAATGTTCATGTAAAAGTTAGCTAACAATAGATATGTGTGTATTTGTATGGGAATGCAATTCAATGGAGTTATTTAAGAAGTATTTTAGCTACAGTCTGCCTGTATAATCAAGACACTCATTACAGATATCTTAACACCTAAACGTCTTCATTAAGTACAAACATTTATTTGTGAACGTTACTAGAGCTGTGCGTCCAATACGGCAGCTGGCTCGAGTAACCTTCACAGTGACATTTTACATTGACTTAGTTTTACAAGTGCAATTCCGCGATATACATAATGCAAAAATATGAATAAACATTTTCGATAATAAACGACTAAAATAACTAAGATTTGTGTGTGAATATTTTACTAATCGACGAAGGCAATTTGATGATTGTTTAGGTCTACTTTTTTTTTAAATAAACTATTTCTTTTTTTTATTTTAAGATTTCAGGCACTGGAATACCGGCCGGGGTTTACTACAGATATTTGTACCCGGCCGGCGCAGTACTATTGTCACTCAATCGTTATAAATACTCCCCTCAGCTAAGATACACTTCGAATGGACAGTTTCACAAAGTTACTCACCTAACGAAACGAATCACAACATCGTTATATTTATTTGCTGTACAACACAACCCATTAGCGCGTATACCAAATAACTTAGCAATCGGAGGTATGTTTTGTAAGGCAACGTTGAAGGCAGTTGACATCTGCATTACACATTATTGATTAGTATAAAATTGATAAAAAATATAAGTAAACTACCTATTTTAGGTAAGTAAAGCCGGAAATGCTTAATAAAAATACATTTATCTTGTCTTCTATTGATATTACGACAGGAATTAACATTGAAACACTACGTGATCTACAAACGCAAAGGGACTAGCCGATTTCAAATAAATCGTTGCAACGGATATTGGATTAAATTGTAAAGAACAAGCATTATACACGAGTGCAATGCTTGACCGCAATTGCATCTATAAATACACACTACTGCGACAACTCTTAACTGTCTAAACCCAAATTGAAAAGACCTATAGTATATTCTGTAATTGCAACGTACTTTGGTAATACCGAAACATACTGGAAATATTTCGTATACTACAAATCTATTCTTATTTTTAAACAACATTCTCTAACATAAACTTAGTGACTTAGGCCATACAAAGGTAACATTTATGCAATTGTAACTAAAATGTTGCACTTTATATTATAGGAATTATTTTACTAATTGAATGGAGATATTTAAAAGATAGATAACTCAAGCAAGAGGACCTAGTTTAATGGTGGAATTCGAATGTCCATTTCAACCACGCGGACAACTCATAATATTTGATGAAACTTTGCCAGGAATTAGTCGTAATTTGTTACTTTACACACCTCTTTTCTTGAATTTGTCCCAAAAAAAACCAAGACGCTATGACAAAGAATAGTTGGCCGCTAGAACCGCCACTTGCCGTAGTCACCGCCCGTGATTACACAGAAACTATATAATGCAGATAGACGAATGATACATCAAAAGAAAGGTCTTACTTTGTTTAATTTGTCCCAAAAATAAAAAACGTCAAAACGTAAATAAACAAAAAGTTATGCAATGTTTAGTTTTCAGGTTATGAGTAGGTAGGTATATCACCATAAGTATCAAATTAATAGAGGCTAATGTGTATAGACAATTAGATTTTAATTTGTCACAGCGAAAAAACACAAAAAAATACTAGAAAGTAGGTTCAATAATATGTTAGAGTCGATTTTAGTTGGCCGCTCGGACGGCAATATGCCTAAAATACAATGGCGTTTATCTCGTTATTAAAAGTAGGTTTAAGCTTAATTAGAGTACTAATCGACGGGTAACGTAACCTAGTTTGCATAAATATGGCGAATATAACTGCAGCATTCATATTTTAGAAGATATTTACAAAAACACAGTAGTATGAAATCGTATGAGAGTAGGGTGACCATGAATTTTCACATTTTCGGAATTTTCGATATATAGTATTCACATCTTATTTTTTTAGGGCGAGTGAATACAAGTAGAGTAGGGTGACCATTATTACATTAGTACAAAGGCATGTTGTTAATGTTGTATTCTGAACGAATATGCGGTTCGTTTTGCGGTCATATTGATGTCTATTGTTCTTAATCTTTAAAGTACCCATTTACTGATAAAAATTTCGTTTCATTGACTTTCCGCAGGTGTTTTATGATGGGAACGATTCCAAAAAAAGAATCTCTTTTGTTTCCAAACTATTGTTAAAAATATTTGTCGCAAGGGGTTTAAAAAGCGATTATTTTTTGTTGCGAATAATATCATTACTGTACTGAATTTTGAAGTGTATGCTTGTACGTATTTAATTCCCGTGATTTTCATACTACTAACTTACTGAGACAATTATCATTAAATCCAGAAGTGTCTAAAAGTGCTTAGCTATCAGTTGTGCCCACTTATATGTTGGATTTGTTAATGTAGAACTCACCACCAAAAGTGTATTGCAGAGGGATCCAAATCGACTGCGGTAAGTTTAATTTTACAATTTTATGATGACTTGAATAAAGTAATAAACTGTTTGTAGTATGATTACATTAGTACAAAGGCATCTTGTTAATGTTGTATTCTGAACGAATATGCGGTTCGTTTTGCGGACATATTGATGTCTATTGTACTTAATTCTTTAAAGTAGGTACTTATTTACTGATAAAAATTTCGTTTCATTGACTTTCCGCAGGTGTTTTATGATGGGAACGATTCCAGAAAAATAATCTCTTTTGTTTCCAAACTATTGTTAAAAATATTTGTCGCAAGGGGTTTAAAAAGCGATTATTTTTTGTTGCAAATAATATCATTCCTGTGCTGAATTTTGAAGTGTATGCTCGTACGTATTTAATTCCCGTGATTTTCATACTACTAAGTTACTGAGACAATTATCATTCCAAATCCAGAAGTGTCTAAAAGTGCTTAGTTATCAGTTGTGCCCACTTATATGTTGGAACTCACCACCAAAAAGTGTATTGCAGAGGGATCCAAATCGACTGCGGTAAGTTAATTTTTTACAATTTTATGATGACTTGAATAAAGTAATAAACTGTACTTAGTACGTACTTATAATTATTAAGTATCTATAAAAAGACATGAAATTCGTCTCTGCCACATTTTAATGTGATTTCACTTCACTTCAAGTGTGGTCATCTCTTAAAAATATTCTTAGCTTAATAACTTACCTACATTAGCTTTTAATTTATCTGTAAAATATAATTGCGTCGTAACCACACTTCTTTCATTATATAAAGTAACATTCTATCTGCATTGCCATTTTTGCCAGTGTTCCTACATAATTTCATAAATAATAACGATCAGTCTTGATAAAAATTACCAAAAACTATGTTGAAAAATGACAGATCATAAAGGCCAGTCAAAATCCGTCCAAAAAATCGCTAAATTCGCAATGCATGACGTATCTCTGATTTTTTAGTATATTGTTTGGATCCATTAGGGCTATCTATACCCAAGTTTGCAACTCTTTAAAAAGTTGTGTAAATTTTTTACAGCCTAACTAACGCTAGATTTTTGGTCATTTTTCAAATTCAGCTCTATATGTTCTAATCCACGCATTTCTCGAGGAAAGATCATCTGACATGTTTTTAACCGTATTAAATTTGTGACAAATTAAGTCTAACCGCGCTCTTTATCTTGTTGACTTTTATTACTTGATTTGTTTGCCTTTGTGTTGATTATGAATAAAGAAATTTTAATCGATTTGTGACTTTTACTTTTATAAATTATGCACTCTCCCTAAAAAAATAAGATGTGAATATCGAAAATTCCGAAAATGTGAAAATTCATGGTCACCCTACTCTCATACGATTTCATACTACTGTGTTTTTGTAAATATCTTCTAAAATATGAATGCTGCAGTTATATTCGCCATATTTATGCAAACTAGGTTAAGTTACCCGTCGATTAGTACTCTAATTAAGCTTAAACCTACTTTTAATAACGAGATAAACGCCATTGTATTTTAGGCATATTGCCGTCCGAGCGGCCAACTAAAATCGACTCTAACATATTATTGAACCTACTTTCTAGTATTTTTTTTTGTTTTTTCGCTGTGACAAATTAAAATCTAATTGTCTATACACATTAGCCTCTATTAATTTGATACCTATGGTGATATACCTACCTACTCATAACCTGAAAACTAAACATTGCATAACTTTTTGTTTATTTACGTTTTGACGTTTTTTATTTTTGGGACAAATTAAACAAAGTAAGACCTTTCTTTTGATGTATCATTCGTCTATCTGCATTATATAGTTTCTGTGTAATCACGGGCGGTGACTACGGCAAGTGGCGGTTCTAGCGGCCAACTATTCTTTGTCATAGCGTCTTGGTTTTTTTTGGGACAAATTCAAGAAAAGAGGTGTGTAAAGTAACAAATTACGACTAATTCCTGGCAAAGTTTCATCAAATATTATGAGTTGTCCGCGTGGTTGAAATGGACATGAATTCGAAAGATATTCACACTTAGACAAATAAACAATAGAGGTAGAAATATAAATAGGTAGTCAACTGGTACAAACACAAATCTTTGTTTCCAAGATTTTTCTATATTATAAAATAAATGCAAGTAATTTTGACCAATTCCAAAAAAGCCCTGTTACGCATAAATAGCTACTATAAACAATGTAGAAGCAAATGTAAGAATAACATTCTTTGGTATACTTAATTAAACATTTGTTATTTTTCAACTTAAAACGCTTCTAAATATTCATTATATACAGTACTCTTCGATAATAGTTGTTTATTCTGGCAATGTAAAAGCTTTGGTTCTGTGTTTCGACCAAACATCTTTATAGTAAGTTTTAAATAGTAATTACATTTAACTACATATATTACACGTCTCCACAAAAGGAACTTAAGACTACATTAAGAGAAGATACATGTTCCGATCATTGAAATGATGTACTACGAATAAATATCAAGAGTTCGCCGCAAATACAGAGCAGCATTCAAAAAAATATATAGAAGAAATATTGATTTTAAACGAGAAATAACGCCTAAAATATGATCGTTTTTAAATATCAAGAGAAAAGAAGGTTGTAAAGACCTATTTTTCTCTTGATATTTAAAAAATCGATGATTATAAAAATAAGTATTTTTAGAATCATCGATTTTACAAAATTACTCTTGATATAATACTGCCACTAACGGGCGTACACTACGATAATACACGATAAGTTTGAATTTGGATAGTTACATATTACCCTTCACTTTTATTTATATACGAGTAACATCTTTATTGACACTTTATCGATAAAGAATATTATTTCCAGCCCAAAAAACCATCGCTTGTTGGTCTCTAGTTGGCAAAATATATACAAAAAAAAAATGAGTCTTACAATTTATATGACCGTGTACATAGGCCATCATGATAATACCGTAAGACCTAGAGTCTTAGACAAATGGAAATAGAGTCGTATTTTTTACGTCTTTCAACAAGATTGTATAAACTTTTCGGTTACTGATGTTCATAGGTTCTACAGTGGACAGCGCCGCCAAGACCCGCTCAGAAAGCGGTGACGACCTAGATGCATACCGTGAGGGCTGGTTCGAAGTAAGAAAAAAATTCTTGGAAGGAATTGGGGCAGGCCATTGCCCAGCATTGAGATAGTATAGGCTTAGTAAAAAATGTTAATCCAATCCTTTCTAGATACATAACCTCAGGTTTTGGAAAAAGCTATGTCGATAAAATGATACCTTACAATAAGTTCTGAATACACTTCGAGAGGTGCATACAAGACTAAGTTTGTGCTTGGACATTATCATACAATGGAAAACATGTTTATTTCTTTATTCTTACATGCATCGATAAATACTAACAAGTAACGAAATGACCAGAAAATCTATTTATACATATAGTTACACTTATATATTTTGATGTTATGTTATAAAACATCAGAATATAGTTGTCACATACGATGTCAAAAGAAGATCTTATTTGCCAAAAAAAAAACGCATGCAGTATCATGCATGCCAGTGGCAAGACTAAGATTTTATTGCAGATGTTCCAAAAAATCATAGTAGTCCCATATTTATCATATTTCTGGTTATTTGCCTGCCCGAGTAGTAGTATTTTTCTACAAGTTCTTATAGAACTCTAGTGCCCTACTCTAACTTTCTGGAACCCTGACAAACTCGCCGAATTTTCGCTGTCAAATTCATTTTTATTTCTATTTTAATTTTAAATTATCGGCAATATAAATTAACCGGAAACCCGAAAACGCCATGATGGAACTGTCCAGGCTCTGCGGAACTACGGTACGTTTTATAACATGACATTATTGTGTTTTTTGGAATATTGTATATTACACATTATGATAAACCATTTATTGCTAGAAGAACTATGGTTTTGCTATTAACTGTTACTTGATTCTTATAAATACAATGTAATTGCACTGAAAAGGCAATAGTGGTAATATTTTGAGTCTTTTTCCATTTTCGATAATTAAATTCCACTAAATGTCCCCGTTTCTCAATGAATTAGTTGGAAGCAGTTTTTTTTTTTTTACTTATTCTCCACTAGATACAATATTCTGACTTTGGGACGTCTATTAGAACACGTTTAAACGTTCGTATATTATTTTAGGTTATGAAAAACTTTTAATTTCGTTTAGCAAGTTATATGATCTTGCTTAAACTGTAAATCCAACGCCTAATCCAGTAAATGCTTTCAGCATGTATTTTCCATAGACATATTCACAACGCACGAATATTCCACTAACCATTATAGCGAACTCCATCAATTAATTTACACCATAGCTTTACATTGATTACACATCTACTATTTTTTCATTTAGGTCGTATCTCAATCATTTGGAATATACAGGGTGTAAACAGACCTTCACGAAGCCGTCAACCAAGCATTCTGTACGGTCGAGCAACTAATTGGTTTACGGTTAACCCACAAATTACATTGTAAAGTGTAAACCAAATAGCTTGTTCGACCGTATATCAAGAAAAAGATGAAACTTTGACCCCCCCAATAACCTCCGTAACTAGAAGGTTCCTAGGTATGGTGTAGAACAAAAAAATATATAGCAAACGACTGGGAGAATCGAACAAGTGCAAGCAAGTTTCGGTTTCGGTAAACGTCTTTTTACACCCTTTATACAATGTCCAAGATTACCTTAAGTATAAAGATGTTTATAGACTATAAGGGTAGCGCCTCAACTGGCAGCCTGCGGCAGGCGCGGTCGCAGCCAGAAAGGTGAAATTTTGGAGGAGGTCACTCACTATACTAATAAAAAAGTGGATGTTTATCGCTGTTAGGGGATAGCTAGAAATTTCCTTTTATTATTTGGCAAGATTTTGAGATTTTTCTATTTGTCCTTAGATTTTGGGGGGGGGGTCATGTCCCCTGTCCGCGCCTGGCCTGCGGCCGATTGCATCTCCGCTCTGTTTCTTGCTCTAGCGAATGACGGTTCTGAGCGATAGAAAAGGGCATGGAAAAAACGATTCTGTGCTGCTAGATGAGGTTCAACCCTAAAACTTGCTACTACGCGGAATCGAAATCACCAACGTGTGAAATGGTACAAACACGTTCCCGCATTATCTAAATGCCAGCATCATAAGTAACGCACTGACTCATCAGTACAATAATTTAATATGTTTTAACAATGCCATGTGCAAATGCTTACACTGAGTAACATGTAAACCAACTCATTTTTTTGAACGTCGCGTGGTACCGTCGGCAGCGAAAGTTGGATAACGCTTAAGAAAAAAATTGGAACCGTGTTGTATAATCAAAATACAATGAATTGAAGAACAAGAACCACGTTATTCTTGTCACTCTTGCACAACACTCAATCTCCCCCTGCAAGACCCGAGTAGAAGGTACACGTCTAAATCAAAGCACGAATGAGTTGTTTTCAGGGTCAGCTTCCACGGAAAAACGATAGATGGAGCTGTTCAGAACAGACTGGCGTTCAATGCCTTTTAAAAATTAAATAGTGGCTTTTTAAAATTACAAATAAAATATTTATGTAGGTGCTATAATTGTTCTATTCTGGCTTACTTGTCAGTAATTGGAATAAAACGCAAGTGGAGTATTATATTCTGCTTGATATAATATGGGTTCGATACGTAACGAACGTCAGCTCCATATATCTAAAAAAGTTTTTACACTCGAGTCTTGCACAGCGCCATCTGTCTTTTTTCAGTGGAAGCTGACCCTGAAAACGCCTCAGAAAGGTGGACGCACACTTATTCGCGCCGATTCTTTCGGATCTTTTTCTCATCCGTATGACGTCATCTATTCGTCCGATTCGACCCGGATAAGTGTGCGAGGTTTTATAAGATTACATACAAGTAATTCTAAAATTCGATTCTTTCGGCGCGGATAAGTGTACGTTCACCTTTAAGGAACCTATAAGAAAAAATATATAATGTAGTCTTTCGCCACTGACATTACAACAGCAACGACTCAAATATCCGTCCTCCCTACTCGGCGGCCATCTTTTGTTTCTTCATCTCCGGCTGTTCGTCGTCTTCCTCTTCTTCGTCGTCCCACTCCCACTCCTGCTCGTCGTCGTCTGCCTCGCGGGGACCCTCCTCCGGGACGTTCTCTTCTTCCTCTTGTTCCTGCTCCCACTAACAGGTTGTTAATATACATGTACCATGGACAAAGCCACTTGAATATGTAAGAAGTGTTTTCAAGAAGTTCTAGTGTTCTGTTCTATTTATACAGTACTAGCTGATGCCCGCGGCTTCGCCCGCGTACAAATTATATACTAAAAACTTCCTCGAGAACCACTCTATCCATTGGTGAGCACAGCATGAAAATCGGTGCAGTAGTTTTTGAGTTTATCGGGAACAGACAGACGCGGCGGACGACTTTATTTTATAATATGTAATGATAATACTTGATGATACATGCAGTTACCCGATGGCTGTAACTTAGAATTTTTAAGTCACCATTGTATAAAACCTAAGTGAGTTACATACCATCAAGTAAGAAAAAAATGTTTATAATAATGGCTTGCGAGAAACCAAATCATAACCCTTTCTTTCGCCGTGGTCGGGTAGAAAATATTAGGTGGCCTTCGCTAAATTCAGAGACTAACTTTTTACGCAGTATGTATTCTCGAAAATAGCTACTATGATATTTTATCTTAATAGCTATTTTTCCTACCTCAATACTAAAGGCTTTAATAATCCCCCGCAACTTTATTGATAATGTTAAGTACTTAATTAAATAAATAAAAATCGCTGGGCGTTACACACAGCGCCATCTAGTGACTCACAAGCAACGAGGCTTGTGTCGTGGACACCAGATAGTTGATATACTACATAGATACTTTTTTGTTTGTAACTACATTAAACAATAGGGCCAAATTAATAGATCACATTTGACAACTTCATCAAAATTCAACAACGTAACCTTGTAACGGCGGGCATAAAATATAACGTATGTTTTCAAAGTTAGAACTGCACAATAGGCTTGTTTCCACCATCAATAAATTGCAAATCTATTTAGTCCGTCAGTTAGAGTTTTAGAAAATAATGGACACGTATTTTTTGTTTTGTAAATCAACGAATATTGACAAAGATAAAACGCATCAAAACTCGGGAGTAGGCGCTCGTGACGTCAGTACTCACTAAGAATCATACCGAACAGTGACGTATTGGGAATTTTAAAAGCGTCGTATCTTCGTCAATTTTGTTATACGTGACAAAAGAAAAAATACGGGTCAAATATTTTTTGATAATCTAAGTGACGGACTAATTAGATTTTTTCAGTTAACAAGCCTATTGGATAACTTTTTTCAATTATGATTACATATTCTAATAATGACATAGGAGGTAATTTTACGATTTACTTTCATTAATTAACATCATTTAAACATAGTAAACAATTTCTGTTCTAAAAAGAACTGAACGTCACTACAATGTTACGTCAGTTAAGGGGCCGGCGAGCATGCGTCGTTCACACAGACGTAATTCCAAAATAATTTGTAAATCAAACATACTCTTAAGGTAGTGTGCATCCAAACAAACATCCACAGTTCTTGAACAGGGAACGCATGGAGTAGTGTTGTTATTTTTGTTTATAGTTTTTCTAGTAACCCATTTCGCAGTGCAGAATGGATATCTATTGTCGCGAAAGAAAGAGAAAAAGAAATAAGCAACCCCTATAATGTTATTAATTAACATACCTACATTTAATTTTAGATACTTTTGTAAAAAGAATACGCCGAAAACACGTTTCTTGATTCCCTTTATTTAGTTCCACAATAGAATAAGCACGAAATTGTAAACAAAATGTTGTTAACCTATACACATTAGACTTAAGTTTCATTTTATCTATACATATAATAAATCTGTAGAAAAGTCATTTTTGTACATTGAAGAAATTGAAACAAAAAATAGCCAGCGTGTGAAAAGATAAGTAACAGAACCCATTTGCATCATTTTTGTAATTTTTGTCTGTTTGTCTGTTTGTTTGTGCGCACATCACGTAAAATCTACGAATTCAATGCTGACAATGTTTATATTCAAAAATTATACGCAACTTGAGGTTTAACTTAGTTTTTGTTTCATCGAAATCGGTTCACTCTATCAAAAGATATGATTAATTTAGTGAGTTCAAGAAGTAAAATATTACGTTACGCAATGGGGATGCACACTGTGGAACTAATGGCGCTAGCATAGCTGGTTCCAAGCATCGTCATTGGTTAAAAACCAAGGAATGTCATTTCATATTTTAAAATACCTTAACCTCATTGGTCAGATTGAGACCAGCTATGGTGGCGCCATCTACAATTAGCTTTTAACGTTCCTCCCCATTCAGTATAGTACTTGCAACGACATCTTAAGACTAAAAATAGAACTAATGTTGATAGTTGAAATCTAAATCCGATAGATGGCGTTGTGCAAATGACGTCATTTTCTGAATCGCGGTGTTAAGATTTTCACCGTGTTTACTAGGCAAATTGGGTTTCGTTAGGTGTCTTAAAAGTTCTTGCGTGTGTCGTAAAAGTTCTTTGGTTGCTTGGTTTATAGATTTTCTAAATTGGTCGAAAAAAAAGTATTTGCTTATCTTATTGGTTTCGTTTGGTCAACTTTGGTCATTGGTTTGAAGTACGAAGTAAAGATTCAAAGATTGTATTTTATTTACTTCGTAGTTTGAATCCAATAGTGCCAATCGATACACAGTAAGTTAGTGTTGCCAATTCGTTGAGTCACGACCGCGAACAGACGATACGTTGTCACACTAGACTGTTCGACGCACCGTTCTTTTAAGTTTGTAGGCTATTCAGTCATGTGTTGTTGGTTTTGTTTATTGCTTTAATTTTCCTTAAAAATGCCTCAAAGAAAAAAAACTAACCTTTCGCTGCGTAGCCGAAATGCGAAAAGGATGACACTTTGTAGGTCTCAGGAATCGGAAGAAGATCGTGAAGCACGGTTATCTGCTAACCGAGAGCACATCGCTCTTTCACGTGAATCGGAAACGTTCACCGAAAGGGAGTTACGTTTAAGTTCACAAAGAACACGGACCGCGACTTTGCGGTCTCAAGAGAGTATCCAGGAACGCGAAGACCGGCAGCTGTCTGCTGATCGGGAGCGCCACTCTCTCTCACGTGACTCAGAGACATTCACAGAAAGGGAGTCGCGCTTAAGCTATTTTGGCACCTCGCAACGACCAAGCAGCAGCAATAAATTCTCAAATATTGGTACATGTTTCTGGAGAAAGTAATATTTATCTATTAACACGGTTTTAGAAGAAGGAGATGCCACCCACTATCCAGTAGAGTTTTTAGATTCTCTAAATACACCAGGTCTTCCAGCACACAAAATTTATTTAAAAGTCGGAGTACCAATCATTCTACTCAGAAATTTAAGCCCACCAAAACTATGCAATGGAACTCGGTTGAGAGTAACAAATCTCCAACGAAATGTCATCGAAGCCGAAATCAACAGGTTGCGGCTCCGGTGATGTTGTTTTCATTCCCAGGATACCCATTATCCCCAATAATTTTCCGTTTACTTTCAAACGTATGCAATTTCCTGTAAGCCTCTGTTACGCTATGACTATTAATAAAGCCCAAGGCCAGACGTTATCCGTTGCGGGTGTAGACCTTACTTTTGATTGTTTTTCACACGGCCAACTCTATGTTTCTCTATCACGTGTTAGCAACCCAAACAACCTTTTTGTATATGCTTCGGGTAATTCCACCGCTAACATAGTATATAGAGAAGCATTAAGGGCGCGTTTGCATATCAGGCAAAATTATGCTGTTTTTCGGTACATTTTATAGCATAATAAAACAAAATTCAATATAACCAATAACTACATCGTATAGATTGGTTCTTCATCTTCAAATTAACGGTACTTTATTATTGAAAATTTTACTTTTTTACAATGTAAAATCGATCTTTCGTTGCCATTTTCCACAAATTTAACGATACCGGGTTGAGTTTAGGTACATTTTTTGTGCTATTATTATCATATTTGACTACTTTTAAAAATACTATATGTAGGCTAACATATTCAATGTTTAATGTTAGTTTTTTTTTTCATCTAAATGCTTTAAATAGTCGCAGAAAAAAAGAAAACCGAAACTTATTTTTTCACATATTTTGCTATTCTGGATGAATCTTAATCGATTGCATTAAGGGTTATTTTATTTCTATACCCGTCTTGATTTATTGCACAAGCACTTGGAATGAAACTTTAGTCCGAGCGCGGCCCCCGTCGAGAGTGGACATGTATCGCCTGTTTAGAGCGGCTCGAGTTGAAAAAGATCGCTGTAAAAACACAAAATATTCGACAAACCGAATTTGATACTTGACAAGGTACTCGTAAGATTTTCATTCTATTTCATTTTGCTATAAAAAAGTATGTAATTAGGGTTTATAATTATATGCCAAATAGTCCTGGACTCGATGGAGCGACCTGATGAAGGTGTACTTCGGTGACTGCTACTGGAACTCCTAGACGTGTTGGACTAGATGAGCCGAGTTTGGGCTTGTTTTGTTAGTTATGATGAGACCTTACCTCCGGACTTGATGGAGCGACCTGAAGGTGTACTTCGGTGACTGCTACTGGAACTCCTAGACGTGTTGGACTAGATGAGCCGAGTTTGGGCTTGTTTTGTTAGTTATGATGAGACCTTACCTCCGGACTTGATGGAGCGACCTGAAGGTGTACTTCGGTGACTGCTACTGGAACTCCTAGACGTGTTGGACTAGATGAGCCGAGTTTGGGCTTGTTTTGTTAGTTATGATGAGACCTTACCTCCGGACTTGATGGAGCGACCTGAAGGTGTACTTCGGTGACTGCTACTGGAACTCCTAGACGTGTTGGACTAGATGAGCCGAGTTTGGGCTTGTTTTGTTAGTTATGATGAGACCTTACCTCCGGATTTCATGGAGTGACCTGAAGGTGTACTTCGGGAACTGCTACTGGAACTCCTAGACGTGTTGGACCAGATGAGCCGAGTTTGGGCTTGTTTTGTTAGTTATGATGAGACCTTACCTCCGGACTTGATGGAGCGACCTGAAGGTGTACTTCGGTGACTGCTACTGGAACTCCTAGACGTGTTGGACTAGATGAGCCGAGTTTGGGCTTGTTTTGTTAGTTATGATGAGACCTTACCTCCGGACTTGATGGAGCGACCTGAAGGTGTACTTCGGGAACTGCTACTGGAACTCCTAGACGTGTTGGACTAGGTGAGCCGAGTTTGGGCTTGTTTTGTTAGTTATGATGAGACCTTACCTCCGGACTTGATGGAGCGACCTGAAGGTGTACTTCGGGAACTGCTACTGGAACTCCTAGACGTGTTGGACTAGGTGAGCCGAGTTTGGGCTTGTTTTGTTAGTTATGATGAGACCTTACCTCCGCACTTGATGGAGCGACCTGAAGGTGTACTTCGGGAACTGCTACTGGAACTCCTAGACGTGTTGGACTAGGTGAGCTGAGTTTGGGCTTGTTTTGTTAATTATGATGAGACCTTACCTCCGGACTTGATGGAGCGACCTGAAGGTGTACTTCGGGAACTGCTACTGGAACTCCTAGACGTGTTGGACTAGGTGAGCCGAGATTGGGCTTGTTTTGTTAGTTATGATGAGACCTTACCTCCGCACTTGATGGAGCGACCTGAAGGTGTACTTCGGGAACTGCTACTGGAACTCCTAGACGTGTTGGACTAGGTGAGCCGAGTTTGGAATTGTTTTGTTAGTTATGATGAGACCTTACCTCCGGACTTGATGGAGCGACCTGAAGGTGTACTTCGGTGACTGCTACTGGAACTCCTAGACGTGTTGGACTAGATGAGCCGAGTTTGGGCTTGTTTTGTTAGTTATGATGAGACCTTACCTCCGGACTTGATGGAGCGACCTGAAGGTGTACTTCGGTGACTGCTACTGGAACTCCTAGACGTGTTGGACTAGATGAGCCGAGTTTGGGCTTGTTTTGTTAGTTATGATGAGACCTTACCTCCGGACTTGATGGAGCGACCTGAAGGTGTACTTCGGTGACTGCTACTGGAACTCCTAGACGTGTTGGACTAGATGAGCCGAGTTTGGGCTTGTTTTGTTAGTTATGATGAGACCTTACCTCCGGACTTGATGGAGCGACCTGAAGGTGTACTTCGGTGACTGCTACTGGAACTCCTAGACGTATTGGACTACATGAGCATAACTAACAAAACAAGTCCAAACTCGGCTCACCTAGTCCAAACGTCGAGGAGTTCCAGTAGCAGTTCCCGAAGTACACCTTCAGGTCGCTCCATCAAGTCCGGAGGTAAGGTCTCATCATAACTAACAAAACGAACCCAAACTCGGCTCACCTAGTCCCAACATGTCGAGGAGTTCCAGTAGCAGTCCCCGAAGTACACCTTCAGGTCGCTACATCAAGTCCGGAGGTAAAGTCTCATCATAACTAACAAAACGAACCCAAACTCGGCTCACCTAGTCCAACACGTCTAGGAGTTCCAGTAGCAGTTCCCGAAGTACACCTTCAGGTCGCTCCATCAAGTGCGGAGGTAAGGTCTCATCATAACTAACAAAACAAGCCCAAACTCGGCTCACCTAGTCCAACACGTCTAGGAGTTCCAGTAGCAGTTCCCGAAGTACACCTTCAGGTCGCTCCATCAAGTCCGGAGGTAAGGTCTCATCATAACTAACAAAACAAGCCCAAACTCAGCTCACCTAGTCCAACACGTCTAGGAGTTCCAGTAGCAGTTCCCGAAGTACACCTTCAGGTCGCTCCATCAAGTCCGGAGGTAAGGTCTCATCATAACTAACAAAACAAGCCCAAACTCAGCTCACCTAGTCCAACACGTCTAGGAGTTCCAGTAGCAGTTCCCGAAGTACACCTTCAGGTCGCTCCATCAAGTCCGGAGGTAAGGTCTCATCATAACTAACAAAACGAACTCAAACTCGGCTCACCTAGTCCCAACATGTCGAGGAGTTCCAGTAGCAGTCCCCGAAGTACACCTTCAGGTCGCTTCATCAAGTCCGGAGGTAAAGTCTCATCATAACTAACAAAACGAACCCAAACTCGGCTCACCTAGTCCCAACATGTCGAGGAGTTCCAGTAGCAGTCCCCGAAGTACACCTTCAGGTCGCTCCATCTAGTCCGGAGGTAAGTTCACATCATAACTAACAAAACAAGTCCAAACTCGGCTCACCTAGTCCAAACGTCGAGGAGTTCCAGTAGCAGTTCCCAAAGTACACCTTCAGGTCGCTCCATCAAGTCCGGAGGTAAGGTCTCATCATAACTAACAAAACAATTCCAAACTAGGCTCACCTAGTCCAACACGTCTAGGAGTTCCAGTAGCAGTTCCCGAAGTACACCTTCAGGTCGCTCCATCAAGTGCGGTGGTAAAGTCTCATCATAACTAACAAAACAAGCCCAAACTCGGCTCACCTAGTCCAACACGTCTAGGAGTTCCAGTAGCAGTTCCCGAAGTACACCTTCAGGTCGCTCCATCAAGTCCGGAGGTAAGGTCTCATCATAACTAACAAAACAAGCCCAAACTCAGCTCACCTAGTCCAACACGTCTAGGAGTTCCAGTAGCAGTTCCCGAAGTACACCTTCAGGTCGCTCCATCAAGTGCGGAGGTAAGGTCTCATCATAACTAACAAAACAAGCCCAAACTCGGCTCACCTAGTCCAACACGTCTAGGAGTTCCAGTAGCAGTTCCCGAAGTACACCTTCAGGTCGCTCCATCAAGTCCGGAGGTAAGGTCTCATCATAACTAACAAAACAAGCCCAAACTCGGCTCACCTAGTCCAACACGTCTAGGGAGTTCCAGTAGCAGTTCCCGAAGTACACCTTCAGGTCGCTCCATCAAGTCCGGAGGTAAGGTCTCATCATAACTAACAAAACAAGCCCAAACTCGGCTCACCTAGTCCAACACGTCGAGGAGTTCCAGTAGCAGTCACCGAAGTACACTTTCAGGTCGTTCCATCAAGTCCGAGGTAAAACGTAAAAATATAAAACGTAAATATTTATGTTGGTGCCATAATTTTATTCCAAATAAATACGTAAAAAAATGAATCTTTCTAAGTATCAAAATGAGTTCACTTGAATCAATCGAACCACTACATTGACACGAGTCAATACACACAAGTTTACTTTTCTCGGTAGCGAGAATAGTAGTCGTGCACTACACTTGTGTGTATGAGCCGTGTCAATGTAGTAGTTCGATTCTGTACCTATCAATTTTGCGAACGCGTCCTTAACGTAATCAACTATACCAAAGTCAGGACTCTTATCTAAATCATCAAAAAGGTGATATACTCTTATCTAAACGACGTTGTTTTGTTCTCGACAACCACGCGAACGAAGTCGCGGGCACAGCTAGTATTAAATATTTTTGTACTGATGACTTTTTCAAGCAACATTTTTTGTTCCTTTAATCCTTTCTTCGATGAAAGGGCTTTAATAAATATATTTTGCAATGGTAATTAAACTTAACGTTTAAGCATTAAGGTTTGTATTTAACTGTAGTTGTTAATATTATTAAACTTTTTGCTATGAAATGTAGATGTTTACGTGTGTGCAAATGTGGCCACTTGAGCGATGTGTTTTTGTTCCTGATCCTTAATCTAGTACTATTATTGAGCGAAGCACAATGATTGAAGTCTGTATCGATTCATTCATTTTAAACGATGTTTTTAAGCAGGTCACTATAAACCTAAAACTGTCAGATGTCAAATGTGATCTATTAAATAGTTAGTATAGTGTTACTTACAAGTGCCCTCTGCATGACGGCGATGGGCGGCAAGTTGAGATGTTGTGCGACGCGGCGCTCGATGAGATACGAGACGTACTCGTCGTACAGCAGCCGGATCAGGTGGAACGAACCGAACGACGCCGCCGACCTGCGGGGAGGGGGACTTGGCGTCAGTATATCTGTGCCGGAAGCACACCTACCATATCATATCAACCGGGTTTCTTCGGAAGAAAGAATCGACAAAATGAAAAATTTGTTTTGTTCATCTGTCATTTTGTCGATTATTCGTCGACATAACCCGTTTACTCGGCGGTCGTGCTACGCAAGCTGGGCATAGGTCTTTCCCAAGTATCGCCACATTGACCGGTCTCGTGCGACTCGCATCATCGTTCGACCCCATCGGCCATCCGTTCTGCGAGCAATGTGCCCTGCCCACTGCCACTTAAGTTTCTACTTCCGTACTTCGACACACATTCAACTGTAATTATTTGATAGGCATAACGACAATATAAAAAATCCCTCCGGCAAGCCGCAGGAGGAGGTAGATTTCGAAGAAGGTGCTGGAGCGTCCGACTATTGAACATTTGTATAAAGAGGTACTTATGTGTACAATCTACAAAAAAAAAATATATGATTTCAAAATCGTTGTCCTGTAATGGAAAGTTTACCCTTTTTAAATTCTCTCATAAGAGTTTAGCATGGAAACGAGCTCAAATGTTTAGTTATAATTTTTTATTTCGAAAACTATAAGTTTTATCGCTAAACTTTGAAGGTAATAATTGTAAAGTAAACAATTTTCTTTCAAAAAAAAATATTTGCGACGGTCAAAATGTTTACTGTTTCGGAAATATGATTTTTTTTCGCAAAAAAATTGGAATTTTCAACCCCCTTCCCAATTTAGGGGTTGCATCTGTTAGGTTTTATAAAATAAATAAATCTTTCAATTATTTGAGTCATTAAGTGGGATACTTTATTTCTCACACTGGCAACACCAGCGAGAACGAATGAAATCGAGAGATGACGTTTGAGTTGGGGGCGAGAGACTCGGCCTATTTGCTTGGGGCCAGCATCGAATACGGACGTGTAATTCTGTGTACAAGGAGAAAATATAACTACCTACAAATAATTAATGTGAGTTTTATTATATTATTATATTGTATTTAATTTAATGTGAGTGTTATTACATTTCAGAAGTGGGATAAACCTGCTTATGTGCTTGCGCAGTGCTATACTGCTTACTTATATTGTATCAGCTTAATAACAGTGCAAGAATCCCATAATGTGTGTGTAATAATTGGAAAATTTTAAAACGGTAATTTTTCAAAGGGAGAAAAAGAGAGTGTTGTTTCTAGGTCATACTAGTAGGTCTACAGGATTACTCCCTTGATAGTAGCAGGGGTGCAAGGGGGCACAAAATTTCGTTATTTTTGAGCTACGAAGCCCCGTTTTCGAGATATTTTAAATATACCGCCATCGTCAACATAAATTTTATTTTAACGTGTTTAATTGAATAGTACATCGCTTCCGTTTACAAGTTTCAGAATAACGATGCCACGTTCGAACGAGTCTTCTCCACGGCGACGTTTAAGGACGCCGACCCAGTGGGAAGCTGGCCGAAATGCAGACTCAAGCAGACGGAGCCGGAGTCGCACGCGCCGAGAAGGCGACAGCAATCGCAGTCGCAGTCGCGTGCGTACTCCAGATCAAAGGCAAGGACGTGACAGTGCCGGAATATTGGAACATAAACTGGAACATCATCGCGAGCGGCTACGCGCTCTGGAGAGCGAGTTGAGCCGGGAACGCAGTCTTAGACGACGGGCCACACCCCTCAATGGCGCTGAGCGTGACAACCACCGCGTGTCGAAGGACAACGAACTGGACCGGTTGCGGGTTCGAGATAGAAGCCTACCTCGGGAACGCAGCCCTACAGTGCGAAGATCCCGTGAAGTACGTGATGCTGTCGACACCGCGTCGCCGACACCACGGAATGTAAGGTCAGATAGTCCAACTTTTACGTCCAAAGATATTATGAATATTATAAATTCTATTGGTAACATTAAATCTCAATCCCAGCCGTTAACCGTGTCTTCTCCAGTGCAGAATTCAAATAATAATATTAACCACAAGAATATTTTATCCAATTTTGACCCTTCTTCAAAGGGTCAGCGCATTGATATTTGGCTTAAAAAGGTGAACGAATGTGCTGCTGTTTACGGCTGGGACGAAAGAACAATCATACATTTTGCTATGCAGAAACTTCAAGGATTAGCCAAAACCTGGTACGAGAGCCTGAACTCTATACTATACAGTTGGAGCGAGTGGCAACTTAAATTAACGAGTGCGTTTCCATTCGAACAAAATTATGGCAAATCCTTGGAGGACATGCTCCGGAGAAAAAGTAAAATTGATGAACCTATAGAGGTCTATTATTATGAAAAATTGGCCCTCTTGAACCAATGTGACATCGAGGGCAAACGCGCTGTGGAATGTATAATATACGGTTTGAGCGATAGAACTATGAGGTCCAGTGCAAACGCGATAAGGTGTACCCAACCCGATCAGTTATTACAGTTTTTAATGACTAATAAGGAGATTTCACAATTTTCTGATCGTGTCAATTTTAAAGGTAAATCCTCGTCTTCGACATCAGGGTCTTTAAATAATAATATTACAAATCGAACTACAAAGATCAATAGTAATAGTATTCGCGAACTAATCTGTTTTAATTGCAAAGAGAAAGGACACCCGTACCTTAAATGCCCCAAACCCTTAGTTCAATGCGAGAAGTGTCGTAAGTTTGGTCATCAAATCGAAAATTGCATTGTTAAATTTGGAAACGACAAAAGGCCTGAGAATGTACAAAAGACAATGCGTATATTAACGTCGGAATCAAATTCAAAGTTCATCAAGGAAGGTAGGATTAATAACGTCCCAATAAAAACTTTCATAGATTTCGGCAGTGAGGTCACGCTTATTACGCGGTCCGTAGCTTCAGCGCTGGGTCTAACATACGATAGTCCTCCCATACCTTTAAAAGGATTCGGAAGTGACATAATACAATCCAAAGGTGGGGTAAATGTGGATTTGAGCATTGATGGTGTTAGGGGTCGTGTTTTGTGTCAAGTGGTAGAGGACAGACTTCTTGATTTACCCTTGCTTGTGGGACAGTCGTTTACAGAACAGTCTCATGTCATAGTGTATAAGAATGCGGAAGAGTTAAAATTCTTTGACGGTAACAATGCCTTTGGATTTCCACTTATGGATCTAGGAGATACTACATCGGTCACCGTGGTGGTTGCCTCTGATGTTGTCATTTATGGTCCAGCTGTAGTTAAAGCCCGCTTAAGTACTCCTACGATAAAAGATGGAGATATCTTATTAAGTGGGAAAGTGATAGGGAAGCCAAATCAGCAGTTTACCGTTAATGGGGGGGTGTATCGGGTCAAAAACAGCTTATTTTATATTTCCATAACGCCCTTGTCAAAATTCTGTCAATTAAGAGAGGCGGTCGTTATAGGAAGGGGTATTAAGATTCAGGTAGTTAAACGCATATACACATCAGCAGATTCCTCCGTGGGCGAGCCCGGTGTAATTGATGTTAATCAATTAAAAATAGGTGCCACAATCGATGAGTCTCAGCGACGACAGTTGATAGACATACTTATTAGGTATAAACATTGTTTTGCAACGTCCTTAAATGAACTAGGGTGTACGAGCGTCGCTGAGATGAACATTGAACTAACTAACAATCGTCCCGTTGTTTACCGACCGTACAGATTAGCACATAAGGAACGTGAGCAAGTAAGGGAGATGATAGGAGAAATGTTAGAGTCCGGAATCGTGAGAGAATCTGTTTCCGAATATGCTAGTCCTATCATATTAGTACGCAAAAAGGATGGCAAGCAGAGATTATGCGTTGATTATAGGCTCTTAAATTCTGTAACGGTGAAGGAACGGTACCCGATGCCGATCATTGAGGACGAGATTTCCCGACTCTCAGGCCAGGCATATTTCATTACTCTGGACATGGCTTCTGGTTATTATCAAGTGCCAATAACAGAAAGTTCAAAACCGCTAACGGCATTCGTAACCCCTGATGGCCAGTACGAATTTAATCGTATGCCGTTCGGGTTGGCGAATGCGCCCGCTGTCTTCCAGCGGATGATGAACAGAGTACTGGGATCTGCTAGGTTTACAGAGGCTATGGTTTACATTGATGATGTCCTTATTTATGGAAAGACTGTAGACGAATGTTTGGACAGGTTTGAAAGAGTGATGCAATTGTTAGAGAAGGCTAATCTGACCCTCAACCTATCGAAATGTGATTTCCTTCAGAATCAGATCATTTATCTTGGGTATGAAATCAGCGCTGGAGGTGTTCGTCCCGGTAATAAGAAGGTTCAGTCTGTACAAGATTTTCCTTGTCCGACCAATTCGCATTCAGTAAGACAGTTTCTTGGGTTAGTGGGCTATTTCAGGAAGTTTATTAAGAACTTTGCGATTCTGGCACACCCACTGAATAAACTGCTCAAAAAAGATGCAGATTGGGTTTGGGCCGAAGATCAAGAGGTGGCCTTTCGGGCACTCAAGGATAGGTTGGTAGATAGACCGATATTAGCGATTTACGAACCGACTGCTGAGACAGAATTGCACACCGATGCAAGCAAAGTAGGAATAGGAGGGATTTTGCTTCAACGCAAACATGCTAGCGATTCCTTTAAACCAGTGGCATACTATAGCCGGCAAACATCGCCAGAAGAGAAAAATTTCCATGCTTTTGAACTCGAAACCCTGGCTGTAGTATGTTCGCTCAAGAAATTCCGAGTTTACCTGTTAGGACAAAGTTTTAAAATTGTCACGGACTGTAGCGCTTTGCGTTCGACATTCTCGAAACGAGACATGATTCCGCGTATAGCACGTTGGTGGCTTCTACTACAGGAGTTTCAATGCGTTGTAGAGTATCGCGCTGGTACTAGAATGGCACACGTAGATGCTCTATCGCGAAATCCGGTCGAATTAGTAGATGACACAGTCGAATCTGACCAGTATCCAAGTATTATGTTGATTAGCAGCGAGGATTGGTTACATACCCTGCAGATGGGAGATTCTGAACTCCGTCGAACTCGTGATATCCTTACTACTGATATGGATGCTGATAGTTTAAAACATATAAAAGAAAACTATCTGATTAAGGATAACAAACTTTATAAATGTTTAAACGGGGATAAAAGTAATTTACGCTGGGTAGTACCAAAGGGCGCAAGGTGGCAACTCTGCCGCATGAACCACGATGATATCGGACATTTTGGTGTGGAAAAGACGTTAGAGCGCATTAAGAAAACGTATTGGTTCCCCAAAATGTCTAGATTCATAAAAAAATACGTTCAGGCGTGTCTCGAATGCGCATACTCAAAGAAAAGCGCTGTTAATGAGGGCCTTTTACACCCAATCACTAAAATAGAAGTGCCCTTTCACACCATTCACATTGACCACCTTGGGCCCTTTGTTCGTTCAAAATTAGGAAATTCCTACCTTTTGGTGATAGTGGATGCTTTCACGAAGTTCGTTTTTATTAAACCAGTACGAAATACTAAGACGCAGACGGCCGTAAAAGTTCTTGAAGATATTTTTTATACATTTAGGATCCCCGACCGTGTCATAAGTGACCGTGGCACGTGCTTTACATCGCACGCGTTTAAACGTTTTTGTTTAGATAAAGGTATACGACATATTTTAAACGCAGTTGCTAGTCCGAGAGCGAACGGTCAGGTAGAGCGGTACAACCGTACCATTCTGAACTCCCTGACTGCTCAGAATCTTAATTTTGATGAGAGAAATTGGGATGACAAAGTAGGTAGAGTCCAATGGGGAATGAATAATACTCGACAAAAGACCACAGGTAGGACGCCGGCCGAAGTCATGTTCGGATTAAATATGAACGCAGAGATTAATCCTAGGCTTAACGAGTTAGTACGGGAAAGTAGGGAGGAATTAGATCCAGAAGTTTTACGAGAATCGGTCAAAGATAAAATTGACGTTGAACAGGAAAAACAAAAATTTGCTCATGACAAAAACCGGCTTCCTGCACGTGTATACGGTGAGGGCGATCTTGTAAAGATCACTAGAACTTCGTTTGCAAACGACGGTAAAAGCAAAAAACTAATCTCACCCTATGTTGGACCTTATCGTGTGATTGCTGTGTTGGGTAATGACCGTTATAGACTGGCTGCTATACCAGGGTTATCTAGTACTAAAAATAAGCGCAAAACCACTGTAGCTGCCGATCGCATGTTACCATGGGTTCACGTGGCGGCCTTAGATGTAAACGAGGGCGATGATAATGATGATGAGGATGAGACAAATAGCTGTAACGATGAAGACACGGATGCATAACTCCGTTCATTTTAGAGATTATTTGTTAACATAGACGTTGCATAATTATCATCATCATCATCATATATGCTAACTGTTAATAAATTAACATATAAATTGAACCTAAATTATGTAAATAGAACGCTATAGATTGTCACCGTTTGTTTATTGTGATTTTTAAGTGACTGTAACTGATCTTGACATGTGATTGTATGTGTATAATTATGTTTAGAAAGTTATAAATAACATTTATACATATTATTATAGACTGATTGTGTTGAGATATGATGTAACTAATAATGTTCCGAGCGATGATGAATAATAAAATTGTATATAGACTCTGACAGTCGTTACTTATATTGAACGTAATGCTTGCGAGAAAGAAGGTTCACAAGCAATGTCACCTTGGTATGTGAGAAGAAGGGCTCACTATTACTACCGTGACTTTTGATTTATTTTATTATGTTTATGTATTTATTGCTTGTGAGAAGGAGGGTTCACAAGCAACGTCACCTTAGTATGTGAGAAGGAGGGTTCACTACTACCGTGACTTTTGATTTATTTTATTATGTTTATGTATTTATTGCTTGTGAGAAGGAGGGTTCACAAGCAACGTCACCTTAGTATGTGAGAAGGAGGGTTCACTACTACCGTGACTTTTGATTTTTTTTATTATGTTTATGTATTTATTGCTTGTGAGAAGGAGGGTTCACAAGCAACGTCACCTTAGTATGTGAGAAGGAGGGTTCACTACTACCGTGACTTTTGATTTATTTTATTATGTTTATGTATTTATTGCTTGTGAGAAGGAGGGTTCACAAGCAACGTCACCTTAGTATGTGAGAAGGAGGGTTCACTACTACCGTGACTTTTGATTTATTTTATTAAGTTTATGTATTTATTGCTTGTGAGAAGGAGGGTTCACAAGCAACGTTACCTTAGTATGTGAGAAGGAGGGTTCACTACTACCGTGACTTTTGATTTATTTTATTATATTTATGTATTTATTGCTTGTGAGAAGGAGGGTTCACAAGCAACGTTACCTTAGTATGTGAGAAGGAGGGTTCACTACTACCGTGACTTTTGATTTATTTTATTATATTTTTGTATTTATTGCTTGTGAGAAGGAGGGTTCAAAGCAACGTCACCTTAGTATGTGAGAAGGAGGGTTCACTACTACCGTGACTTTTGGAATAACATATTTTTTTTTTCCTATGTATTAATTGGTTTGTGAGAAGGAAGGTTCATAACCATCATGATTTGTGGATATTAATTATCGCATTTGTTTCATGTATATTGCACTTGAGAAAGAAAGTTTATAAATGATGCTGCCAAGTTTTGTGAGAAAGTTCTATTTGATTGTTTTGCGAGAAGAATGGTGTGCAAACTGTATATGTTTTAGAAATAGCGTGTTAAAATTGTAAGTTCGGTTTCGATGCTGTTACCGTTGCTGGCCGAGTGTTAGGTTGTAGTAACTAACTGGCTTGCGTGCATGAGGACATGCACGACGTCAGGATGGTCGAGTGTTAGGTTTTATAAAATAAATAAATCTTTCAATTATTTGAGTCATTAAGTGGGATACTTTATTTCTCACACTGGCAACACCAGCGAGAACGAATGAAATCGAGAGATGACGTTTGAGTTGGGGGCGAGAGACTCGGCCTATTTGCTTGGGGCCAGCATCGAATACGGACGTGTAATTCTGTGTACAAGGAGAAAATATAACTACCTACAAATAATTAATGTGAGTTTTATTATATTATTATATTGTATTTAATTTAATGTGAGTGTTATTACACATCAAAAAAGTTTTAATTTAACGATGTCCGTATTTGTACTCAGAATGATAAAAATGAGAAACGGTTCAAAAATTTTCCATAGGAAAAAAGTTATGGCCAAAAAACTGGTTTTAGAAAAACCGCCCCCCCCGCCGCCCCCCATGTACGAATTCCGCCCATTCACGAACTTAGCCTAAGTTTTGACCGTTTCGATTTTTCGGCCAAGTTTGAAAGCAATCGGTTCATAATTGCGACCTGTAGAGTGTGGCTAAATTTTGCTTGTCACCCATATACATACGTATTCATATATATCCCCGTAGGTGAGAGACCAATAGGTAGATTTTCCAATTTTTTACCCAAAAATTGCAAATCTATTTAGTCCGTCAGTTAGAGTATTGGAAAATTAATAATGGACACGTATTTCTTGTTTTTGTAAATCAATGAATATTGACAAAGATAAGACGCATCAAAACTTGGTAGTGGGGGCTCATGACGTCAGTACGCTCTAAACGTTATGTTGGATTTCGTATTTATTCATAATTTTCACTGTAGGGTAGAAGTAAAACTGACTTGCAAACTGCGTCACTATCCTATGGTATCCCATCCTTTTCCCACATGCACACCTGGACTATCGCTGTCCTTGTCACCGCCGACGGTGACTGTGTGAAAATTTGAAGACTATATCGGCCACTTGAACGAGAGTAGCCTTACTAAGAACATACTCCCTTATTAATTTGCCGCGAGTGCAATTACGAACTATTTATCTGAAACACTGAAAAGTGCGTGCTTATTTGTGGTGAAAGGCGTCTGTGCGCCCCCTCGTGCGCTGCCCCTAAATACAGCAAGGACTCGAACCCCCTGCCGGCCGACGCGGAGGACAGATTGAAGACGGTGAATCTACAGGTCAGTGGTGCTGCATGTTTCCTGCCAAATTCCTCTGTCCATATTTACAGCTCGTCGTCCTAATTTCGTGTCGCATTTGCAAGCTCAGACCACCTACGTAGGTACTTTTCAACCCCCGCAAAATACAGTCCACTATTTTATCAAACCAGCTCCCTGCGTCTGGGATAAACGCTAAGAATTTACATTTCCGCCAAGTAACTGGTGTAAGGCGCCACCACGTTATAACCTAGGCGTGACGTTTTGAGAATTTTAAAAGTGTCGTATCTTCGTCAATTTTTATTTACGTAACAAAATAAAAATACGGGTCAAATATTTTCTCTGACTGACGGACTAACTATTATTTGTCGTCTACCCTATTCGTCGACATAACCTGTTTCCAGCGGTCATGTTACGCAAGCTGGACATAGGCCTCCCCGCGCGTGTCGCCACATTGTCTGGACTCGCATCCAGCGGATTCCTGCAGCCTACACCAGATCACCGCTAGTGGCAGGTCACCATTACTAAGCTGTCGGAAATCCTCGTCGTGGAGCGTCTTTAGCCGGTTCCAGACGTGTGTAGCGCATAGTGTAAGACAAAGCCGTACGTGTAATTTAGCGTCAACCAACAGTGCGGACGGCACACGAACTCAATGCGAATCGTGTTTTAAGCGAATCTTTTTTGCTATTGTCGAGTCCAGACGTGTGTAACGCGTAATGTAATTTATCGTGAAATGTAACACGAATTCTGTGTGTGGACGGCACTACGAGCGTACGACTGTAAAGAATGATATGGCTGGAAAGGAGACGACTAGTGATAGAAGTATGGAAGAAGAAGGCTGACTAGAAATAAATTGGTATAAGGCCTGGAAAATGATGATGATGATTATTATTTATATATTTTTATTCCAAAATAGTAAGAAATCTTATAAACTAAACCTCCCAAACCGTTGCAATGTTCTGACTGTGGGGATTGGTGAGTCTCTAAACACTCATACTTCGTACTCCGAAACTAAATAATATTTTAATTTAAAACTGATGATCCAGTATGATCAGTTACCTGAGCGTGAGTTCCCTGATGACGAGCGAGGAGTAGAAGGACCAGTCGAGCAACAGTCGTCGCGCCCGCGCCGTGTAGTCAGGCCGACGCTCGTGTGTATGATCAGTTACCTGAGCGTGAGTTCCCTGATGACGAGCGAGGAGTAGAAGGACCAGTCGAGCAACAGTCGTCGCGCCCGCGCCGTGTAGTCAGGCCGACGCTCGTGTGTATGATCAGTTACCTGAGCGTGAGTTCCCTGATGACGAGCGAGGAGTAGAAGGACCAGTCGAGCAACAGTCGTCGCGCCCGCGCCGTGTAGTCAGGCCGACGCTCGTGTGTATGATCAGTTACCTGAGCGTGAGTTCCCTGATGACGAGCGAGGAGTAGAAGGACCAGTCGAGCAACAGTCGTCGCGCCCGCGCCGTGTAGTCAGGCCGACGCTCGTGTGTATGATCAGTTACCTGAGCGTGAGTTCCCTGATGACGAGCGAGGAGTAGAAGGACCAGTCGAGCAACAGTCGTCGCGCCCGCGCCGTGTAGTCAGGCCGACGCTCGTGTGTATGATCAGTTACCTGAGCGTGAGTTCCCTGATGACGAGCGAGGAGTAGAAGGACCAGTCGAGCAACAGTCGTCGCGCCCGCGCCGTGTAGTCAGGCCGACGCTCGTGTGTATGATCAGTTACCTGAGCGTGAGTTCCCTGATGACGAGCGAGGAGTAGAAGGACCAGTCGAGCAACAGTCGTCGCGCCCGCGCCGTGTAGTCAGGCCGACGCTCGTGTGTATGATCAGTTACCTGAGCGTGAGTTCCCTGATGACGAGCGAGGAGTAGAAGGACCAGTCGAGCAACAGTCGTCGCGCCCGCGCCGTGTAGTCAGGCCGACGCTCGTGTGTATGATCAGTTACCTGAGCGTGAGTTCCCTGATGACGAGCGAGGAGTAGAAGGACCAGTCGAGCAACAGTCGTCGCGCCCGCGCCGTGTAGTCAGGCCGACGCTCGTGTGTATGATCAGTTACCTGAGCGTGAGTTCCCTGATGACGAGCGAGGAGTAGAAGGACCAGTCGAGCAACAGTCGTCGCGCCCGCGCCGTGTAGTCAGGCCGACGCTCGTGTGTATGATCAGTTACCTGAGCGTGAGTTCCCTGATGACGAGCGAGGAGTAGAAGGACCAGTCGAGCAACAGTCGTCGCGCCCGCGCCGTGTAGTCAGGCCGACGCTCGTGTGTATGATCAGTTACCTGAGCGTGAGTTCCCTGATGACGAGCGAGGAGTAGAAGGACCAGTCGAGCAACAGTCGTCGCGCCCGCGCCGTGTAGTCAGGCCGACGCTCGTGTGTATGATCAGTTACCTGAGCGTGAGTTCCCTGATGACGAGCGAGGAGTAGAAGGACCAGTCGAGCAACAGTCGTCGCGCCCGCGCCGTGTAGTCAGGCCGACGCTCGTGTGTATGATCAGTTACCTGAGCGTGAGTTCCCTGATGACGAGCGAGGAGTAGAAGGACCAGTCGAGCAACAGTCGTCGCGCCCGCGCCGTGTAGTCAGGCCGACGCTCGTGTGTATGATCAGTTACCTGAGCGTGAGTTCCCTGATGACGAGCGAGGAGTAGAAGGACCAGTCGAGCAACAGTCGTCGCGCCCGCGCCGTGTAGTCAGGCCGACGCTCGTGTGGCGCCAGCGCTGTCCGCACGCAGCCCTCCAGCCAGCCCGCCCACTGCTCTAGGGACGCGCCTCGTCCCAGTGTGGCCTGTGGAAACAATCATGTTTTTTACCACTCGAAAAAAGGCATTTTATTCATCGGTAATTCGGTAACAGTGAATAAAACGCTCTTTCACTAAGTGAATCATGACATTTTGAATTTAGAACAGGGAATTAAAAACTAATTATGAACAAACTAGCTTCTGCCAGCGGCTTCGCCCGCGTGAAGTTTGATTACTGTCCCATGGAATCTTACTGCCGGGATAAAAAGTATCCTATGTTTTAATCCAGGTTATAAACTATCTGTGTGCAAAATTTCATCCAAATCCGTTCAGTAGTTGTCGCGTGAAAGCGCAACAAACAAACTTACATTCACATTTATTCTCCGAACTGCTAAGCTATCGGGAGTTACACGTGTTATTGTGAGTCAACTATAAAAGATAGACATAATATATGCTGTCTTGGGATATTTGTTATATAATTTTATGTGGAATATTTCCGTTATACATGATTTCTATGTAGCTTTAACCATTAAGGCTGCACACGCGACGGAAGCTAAAAAAACCAAGTAACTTCTCCCGTTTTCCCAACATTTCCTTTCACTGCTCTGCTCCTATTAATGGTAGCGTGATGAAAAGTATACTATTACCTGCTCAGGAGTATGTAGAATAATTGTACCAAGTTTCGTTAAAATCCGTCAAGTAGTTTTTTTTTCTATAAATAACATACAGACAGACAGACAAAAATTTTACTGATTGCATTTTTGGCATCAGTATCGATCACTAATCACCCCCCGATAGTTATTTTGTAAATATATTTCATGTACAGAATTGACCTCTCTACAGATTTATTATAAGTATAGATAAAACGTGCCGACAAGAATATAAAACTGAATTTCGAATTGTGGCCTAATTTTTATTCTAAGTTGGCGCGACTGCCTATCTGACCTTCACGACCCAGTTAGTACTGGGTGCGTAATATGGTACCCCTTGCTAAGACTGGTTGTCAGACTTTCGGACCACTGGCTTCTTGTTACGACTGTCAAACAACTATAGATGACGCTTTACGTACTTTCCAACGCACGGAGGAAACTCGGTATATAATGAATTAGTGGTCACCCATCTACAGACAGACCTTGGTAAGCGTGGCTTAACCTTGAAGATCAACCCGAGGGGCTGTTTATACAACGTGTAACAGAAAGGGTATATTCATATGAAAGGGTGTGCTACAGACCATCAAACTGAACAACTTTCTCCATGGAACCACCATCGTAATCGCGAAAAAATTTTCAACGAAAATTTTCAATTTTTTTTTCAAATTTTCATACTAAATTTCAATACCTGCTCGACCAAATGTATCAAACAGCTGATTATTTTTTTTAAGATTACGATGGTGGTCCCATAGAGAAAGTTGTTCAGTTTGATGGTCTACTATAGCACACCCTTTCATATGACTATACCCTTTTTTACACGTTGTATAAACCACGAAAAATATAAAAAAAAAGTTTATTTCGGAACAATAACACAAGACAAGGAAATAGGTAAAACAATGGAAGCTGCAAAAGTATAAACTGTGGCGCAGCTACCAACGCCCTTCTCCAGATTATAATGGAAAGATGTTCCAACTGCTTACAGTTAATTTAGGTTTACTTAATTAATAACAAAACTATACTTACACACACATACTTACAATAAATACTATACTTCTAATATATTTTCTCACAATCAATGGTAAAAAGTAGAGTACCTACAATGCGTGAAAAAAAATATCTCGGTCCTTGTATCCCCCGCTCCGCTCGTGATTTTACTCTAGAATCCTTCGCCGCTCTCGGGATCCAACTTTGTCCCTCGAATTGAATTCCCTTTTTCTTCACTGGTTGTATAATCTATTACTTAATTTAGCAAATAAATTCGGACATTTGATCCACATGATTAAAATAAGAGCGTCTACCTTAAAGTCGGCCTCCAGCTTGTGCGCGGTGGCGGCACTCCCGCAGGAGCAGGCCCAGGCTGCCTGCTCGCGGACCACGCGGAAGTCCACGCGGTTCAGGTCCGCTAGCATCTGGGTAACATCATGAGCGGTTACAATAATATGTACAGGATTCGTTTGGACTTATACGTAAAACCGATATCAGGCACTTTACCTTCTGTTCATGTGAAACCTCTGAACAAACGGTTAATCAAAAGTGAAAAAAAAATTGGTGATGGATTTCGGCGTGACGTGTTTTTTTTTGTGTTTTTCTGAGCAAACTCTTTAATTGATACCGATATTAAGGGTGCATAGAAAATAACTGGTCCGCCATATTGGATTTAGAATCATTGAGTTAACTATGCATTGTCATCCAGACTAAACATGTCGGCCAAAATTTCAGTTCAATCGGTTGGGGATAGCTAATTTAAAATTCAGTTGTAAGATTTGTTGCAAGTTAAAATAAAAGCTTGTAACGAATAATAGACGAGGTCGTCTACGGAGACATTATAGTTTAAACGTTATTTTGCAGAATCACCCATCATGCGTAGGTATGCTTAGAATCTTTGTGAAATGTTTACGTGAATAGTCAAGTTATACATTATTTTGCATTGTTTATCGAAGCTATGTCAAAAAATAGTTACATTTCTATGTGTTCACCTTCACTTACTAGGACATAAAACACTGAAGAAATAGCAACAAATAACGAGTGTATCAATTAAAATAGACGTTTACACGTTTTTATTGTCGACGTCGCGTCGTTCCCTTACCTGATGTATCTGGTGATGGTTGTTGAGCACAGCCCTGGCGGCCTGCGCCAGATGGTTGAGCGAGGTGTAGCGGCGCAGCGCGGCCGCCAGCGCCTGCGCCGCACTAGCCTGCGCACGCGCCGCAGCGCCAGGCGCGCCGCCCGCGCCCGCCGCCAGGGCGCCCTCCAGGCTCTTCGCGAAGTTACGGATCGCCTGCGGACATCACCATACAGATACACACTATGTACTGACTGGGTTGTGGAGCTCTAATAAGTACTCGCTCCGAGTAAAATAATACTGTTATGTCTCGCTAGATAGGGAGCCGACTCCGACATAGTTAGGAAAAGACAGTATGATTTAATCTTGACTTTATTTCAATATTAACGCACTTGGGAGAAAGAAGAATTTCCGTCTTTGAGGAATAACTGTTAGTCCGGTCAATTTAGACATAAAAATAGTGGTCAAATAACAAAAATTCCCGGAAAGCCAAATATTGGTGGAGAGCTGGAGTTTACCATTACAAATAAAGTTTTAAAAGTCCCCATCGATCCTGTATGCTTCAAAAGTTATTCGGGGTCAAAGGTCAAACTTTGAGGTTTTTTGGTGTTTTATTTTCGAAAACGGTAAGTTTTAACAAAAAAAAAACCACAAACCAAAGTTGTAGATCTTAAAATTCTCTACAGAAATGGTCCTAATGATTTTTTTCCTAAGCGTTACCGTTCGTGAGATATCACGATTCTAAGAGTCACGCGTTTTTTTTTACCGTGGTTTCTCCTGTAGGCCTACTCCACTAAATGTCATGACCATTTTAGGATAATTTAAGGGATCAATACCCGTCAAGTTCTAGATATTACTTTATTATTGATATTGATTATTGATATTGCTATTGATTATTGGGTTAACTATTATTTTGTTTTTTTTAGATATTTTAATCAGATTCATACTCTTGAAAGTCTACTTCAACAGTCATGTCTTCTTCGATTTCTTCTTCCTCTTCCTCTTGCTGGATGTTCATAAATTGTTCAAATGTGGCTGAGTCATTGGTCTCTTCATTAAAATCACAGGAATCTTCCTCTATTGTACTCAACTGGACATTTGAGCAAGACTGACCTTGGCAATTGATACACGCTGGAAAACACAGCAACCCGACTTTTTTACAGCCACATTTTGCACTACAACCTTTTTTGCAATTGCAAAAAACAGTGTTGAGGAGATTTTCTGGAGCAGGTGGGAGTAAAATTTTAATCGGTTCCAAAGCATTATCTATCAATTTCCAACCCCAGTTTTCTGGGTTCAGTTGATTGCCTAGCCATGTTTGAACTTGATACAAGTTGTAACATGTTGTATACTTAGGGTTGCCATACGTCCCGTATATACGGGACTGTCACCGTATTTGATCATCCCGTCCCGTATTACTACTTGTCCCGTATTTCGACAAAATACGAAAATAGAGGTGAATTGCGCGGGCGGACTTAAGACTTTGAATAAAAAGTATGATTTTACACTTTTGATAAGTTTGAGATCAAAGGGAATCTGTTAGAAAATACATTAGTTTGTTTCTTCTCGCTATGTAGGAAGGTACACATGCGTGCTATGTTATTTAGGTATGGTGTAGTTGAAAAGCCCCGTGTCGGTGTTGAATGTGTTATGTACGATTATGAGTTTTGGGTATCGGAAGAAAAAACGTCCCGTATTGGTTCCCAGAAGTTATGGCAACGCTATGTATACTCGATACAAGTTTTGAATAGCAGATGCCTTGATGTTGGAGGAAGACATGATAGTTGTGCTTGTTTCTTGTTTCGCGTATTTTTTACAGTATTTATCAATGCAAGTATTATTTTTTGGAGCTTGTCTTGTCTTCCTCCAACATGCCGATGTTGGAACAATACCCGTAATAGCAGATGCCGATCTGCTATTACGGGTATTGTTCCCTTATATTATCCTAAAATTGTCATGACAGTTAGTGGAGTAGGCCTACAGGGGAAACCACGGTAAAAAAACGCGCCGAGTACACTACCTCAAAGGTGGAAATGTGTGCACATCATGTATAGTGTGACTCTTAGAATCGCGATATCTCACGAATGGTATCTCTTAGGAAAAAAATCATTAGGACCATTTTTGTAGAGAATTTTAAGATCTACAACTTTATTTTGAGGCTTTTTTTTTGATAAAAATTACCGTTTTCGAAAAAAAAAAAACAAAAAAACCTCAAATTTTGACCTTTGACCCCGAATAACTTTTGAAGCAGACATAGGATCGATGGGGACTCTTAAAACTTTATTTGTAATGGTAAACCCCAGCTCTCCACCAATATTTGGCTTTCCGGGATTTTTTGTTATTTTAAATGTCTATATTGACCGGACTATGTTGCATAGTAAAAGGCAGTGACCCAGATAAGTTGTGATTATGGCTCGGTGGAAGCCGACGACTTGCAAGACACAAGTCAAACAAACACTACACTATAATCCATTTAGTTGCAAAAAAAAATGTAGAAATACGTCATAAGAGTTTTCTTATGACGTATTTCTTAGACATGTTAGTTTTAACATGTCTTGAAGAATACGCTAAAGTAGCCTGATCTAATCTTATGAGAAAGGAGACGAAAACGATTCAGACATTCTTGGGCCTGGATGTAACGAGATCAAAATGGTATGAATTAATAGATGCAGACTTATCAGCCCCTCGCTGAAAATTCTGTAAGTTTTGACAATCTGAGAGCTTGAGGTTTAGTAAAAGTGAGGTTATGTTACAGTCTCTATAAAAGAGCTGATTACTGATAAGTTCTTTAAGCACTAATGTATGTTATATTTAATAGATATAACATACATTAGTGCTATATGTATGAATTTATAAAAAACATGTTTTAATGTAGTAGGTACATGATTTTAATTTTAATAATAATATATGACTCATCATATATTATTATTAAAATGTCTAGAAATTGTGCAGGTGAAACAATAATTGTGATCTCGGTACCTAGCCCAACTGGGTTATGGTTTTACTCGTATTTACTTTCAGAGTTGAAGCCACTGCCGAATCCCTGACGGTTTTTTTTTCACGTCCGAGGGTTGTCGGCAGTGATTAGTTGCAATCCCACAATTATTCACACAGCGATACAAATTTTTAACAATATCCAATCCAAGCCGGTGGCAAAATCCGAAAAACAATTCCAAGTCAAATGTGTGGGCGATCTTGGTGTGACCAGTATGGAAGTGTCGTACAAGGTAGGTGTTTCGTACCATGCGTGTTTTCGAACGCATCCCTTGCCGTCCGAGCATCTGACAGTTTGTTTGACATTTGCTGTCAGTATTTTTTGTCTTTGTAAAAATTCTGGTTGAAACACATTGAATTTTTTGTATGATTGAGATAATTGAAAAATCTTTGTTAATCCTCCTTTGTTTGCAAGATTTTGGTTGTAATTGAGTGTTAATTGGACTACCACACCACATTTGTACCAAGGAACGGGTTAATTTGTACATTGTCAAGCGCCGCGTTTTGTTGCGGTTAATAAAGTCACCCGCCGCGTGCTGTGAAATTGACAATTATTGTTAAAAGTGTTGACGGTGGTGTCTTGAACTATTACCAGTGCTGGATTTCGACCTGTTGCGCGCTGCTGAGACTAGCGCCTGTTGAAGCATAGTCGGATCTACAAATTCACTCGCCACATTCAGAACACTCCACACCACACACACATACACATACATCGGACCGGCTTGATCAAGGACGCGTCGTCCCCTTCAGCCCACCGGCACCAGGTAAGTTAACTTCATAAGGGCATTTGATTTGTCTCCGCGAATCGCGGAAGTGTCGGTCACACCTTGCCCTGGGTTTGGACCGAACAGTAGGCAAGGTCGGAATCCGTAATAAACAAAGCATCGTCGTCAGCAGGTCATTGTGAAAAGCACTCAAAACATAACGGAAAACACGAATTGGCAAGTGTCAATGTCGGTCCGCTGTCAATGCTTTCACAGATAATCTAAATTTTTTAAATGCTGTAATTCAAAATGTGATTGATTTAAATCGATACGAAATCGGTAATCACTTAGGTTTTCAGATTCAGATTCAGATACATTTATTTGCGTGAAATATGGTATTATACAGATTTTACAATATACAAATAGTTCTTCATATTCCGCCAACTATATAAATTCGGCATGCAAATTTTGTGACGATAACAATGGTTCTAATTTAACAAAATAATAGGCTTGTGTCCAAAAATCTAATTAGTCCGTCAGTTAGATTATAAAAAAATATTTGACCCGTATTTTTTCTTTTGTTACATAAACCAAAATTGATGAAGATACGACGCTTTTAAAATTCGCAATACGTCACGCCGTGCTATAGTTTTTAATGCGTTGTGACGTCACGAGCCCCCACTCCCGAGTTTTGATGCGTTTTATCTTTGTCAGTACTCAGTGATTTACAAAAACAAAAAATACGTGTCCATTATTTTCCAATACTTTAACTGACGGACTAATTAGTTTTGCAATTTATTGATGGTGGAAACTAGCCTATTGAAATACTTACAATGTCAAATTAAGTGTGCTGTGTGTTTTCAGCTATAAATTGATATTTTGTTTGTTAATAAATGCACTATATTGGAAACAAGTATTAAAAGTGTGTTTAAATACTTTGAGTCAATTACCTTGTGCAAAGCTTTTCTTTTTGTAATTAATTAATTAATTATCGATTAATTCGATCGGTAATGTTATGAAAACTATCGTACTTATTTGTCTCCTCTTCCAGATTGAGAAATGAGCCGATTTTTCACATTTAAAAGTAGGAAAATATGACAGCTAATGTCACACATAGACAGTCATGACAGTCTTATTCATAAAAAGTTAAAATAGGTTTATAAGCTTGTTAAAATGAGAATCCCAAAAGTACTATTCATAAACGTTCAATAACGCTAAACAGCTTTGTAAGTATTCAATAGCGGCTTCATAACTTAAAACGAGGTTGACCCTACTATAAACCTTTAATAAACAGAAATATGGCCGACAAATGTGCAACAGCTGATTTTGATGTAATAAAAAGGCTGCTCCAAGGCAGTATTCCGAATTACGCTGTAATTGATTTGAGCGTCCACAAACCCGTTCCGAATTACGGTGAGCGCGATATCGATGTCCCTTGAGTCGTCATAGATGACGTAATGATATGCGCCATCTTGCGATTACACCGACCATGCCCGAAATAAATATCACCGTGAGCGCTGTCAAAAATGACAGTTGTGTTCCCGAATTGACGACAACTCTTAGCTGACATTAGCTGTCATAATCGTGATATCTAAATCGGAACGCAACAGGGAAGATACTTTGGTGATCAGAAGGCAGAAGGATAAAGTCTCGTTGACTGGTACTGCATAATTTATTTGGCGAAAGGCGCGTCTTATATACAATTTTAAAACTTACTTGCTAACTTAACCTAACCAATAAAAACACGTGCATTATAAAATCAACGTTAACAAAATAAAAAAAAAACCATTAAGATAAACAGAATTTCAACCAATCGCGTCACAGCATTGTTGTGGTAATAATTTCGCGGAGGGCGCTCGTGTTCTCGGTGTAATTCGGAATGCTGCCTAAATGTCACAAGTGACGTTGTAGACTTTTTTTTTATGCGTTTTATGGCCGTGGACACCGGTGTTGTTATGGCATTTTATCTATGGATTCAGCAGAACGACAACTTAATCACGTTAAAACGTCTTATAACGACAACATAGCTATTATTGAACGATTATGAATAGACAAATTTATAGTAGGTTTATTAGCTCTAATGAGCATTTTAACTAATGAGTGTTTAAAACTATTTTAGGGGATTTGTATGAATAAGACTGTTAGACTACAGGGTGTACACCACCTCATCAAAAAGTCGTTAACCAAGCATTTTGTACATCAAACTAAGTAACTTTACGCAGAAAATTTTGCTGTGAAACAACTTTTTTTTTTGAGGTTATAAATCTTGTTTTGTGGTAGAACTCAATGTAACGCACTTAAAACATTGTGCTGATGGATGGATTGAATAGTACGGGGGTCGTGGAGGTGTTAAAAGTTAAAATCTTGCAAAAAAAACTTTATTTCAAAAAAGCCTATAATTCAAAAAAAACTTGACAAAAAGTTGTAATTTTGACCCCCATATAGCCCCATGTAACTAGAAGGTTCCCAGGTATGGTGTAGAACAAAAAAATGATCGCAATGATGGGGAGAACAAGTGCCTTTCGGCTTCGTGAAGAGGTGTTTTACACCCTATCTCAACTTATTACATTTTGGTCCACCATCTTTAATCTCCTTTCAGGTCAGTTTCAGGTTGTATATCGACAACATTTTTTTTCTCAAATATGCTTGGAAATTTTAGAACTATTTCAACAACCTTCGTCGAGATAAATTGAAATTGCTGTACTGGCCAGATACATGCGACCAGCGGCCGGTTGTATGAAAAAGTTGTATGAAAATCCATATCTGTCGTGTTTAGCGGCCAAATAAATTACATAGTAAACTCATATCTGTAGTGTTATTTAATAATGGAACGATCTTTAACTCTGAAATATGGCAACCAAGGAGGTAACTTATCAAAGGTTTTATTTACATTTCGAATTGGTTTGCAAATAGGAAGTGGTTTTGAAATATTGAAAAGTAATTGTATTAAATTCCTCGCATTATTTGAGAAAAGTACTATAAAAGCCTTGGCAACGACTAGGCATTGATGGACGTATGTGTGCCTCGGCTACGCCTCGGTCTACATTTACACGTTCATCCATCAATGTCTCTGTTGCTGGCCGCTGCAGTAATATACTATTTTTGAAGTATTGGTCCCACTGCTAAAGTGGTGTTCGGTAAAGTGGTGTTTGGTTATGTGTAGACTAGACAGGCACAACGTTCTATCATCCTCTCTGTGCGATATAATATGATGTTGTACCTGCGTGAGCTGCGGCGGGATGGGTCGCAGCACGTCGGGCAGCAGCAGCTCGACGGCGCGCTGGTAGAGCTGCAGCTCGGCGGCGCGCAGCCAGGCGGCCACGTCGCGCCGCGCCGCCAGGCGACACAGTACGCGGCGACACAGCGCGGCCGGCGTGCGTCGCCAGAACAAGCGGCGCGCGCGCTCCACTGCGCCCGAGTCCAGCGCCGCCACCGCCGACAGGAACTCCGCGCCGTGCTCCCTGGAAGTACCTTCGATCTGACTACGATACTACCACCTACCTACGACATGTATTGAGAACCTACGCAAACATAATTCACCTACAGGGTGTAAATCACCTCATCACGAAGCCGTCAACCAAGCATTCTGTACATCGAACTAAGTAACTTTACGTAAAAAATATTGCTGGGAAACAACTTTTTTTTGGGGTGAAAAATCACGTTTTGTGATATAACTCAATGTAACGCACGCAAAACATTGTGCGGGTGGATGGATTGAATAAAACGGGGGTCGTAAAGATATTTAAAGTAAAAACATGCGATAAAAAGTTGTATTTAAAAAAAAAACTTGTCAAAATCAAAACAAAACTTTGACCCCCAATATCTCCGTAACTAGAAGGTTCCCAGGTATGGCATAGAACAAAAAAAATATAGGAATGTCGAGGAGAACAAGTGCCTTTCGTATTCATTAAGAGGTGTTTTACACCCTTTATAAAAACCTACACGTCGTCTTAACATACAAAAGTACCTTTTAATTAATGGCTTAATTGAAATAAATGCTTCAAGAAGCTAAACTACAGAAGCCTACGAGAAGCTACGCGGAGCCTCAGAAGCCTACGCGGAACTACAAAAGCTTACAAGAAGCTACGCGGAGCTACAGGCCTACGAGAAGCTACGCGGAGCTACAGGCCTACGAGAAGCTACGCGGAGCTACAGGCCTACGAGAAGCTACAGGCCTACGAGAAGCTGCGCGGAGCTACAGGCCTACGAGAAGCTATGCGGAGCTACAGGCCTACGAGAAGCTACGCGGAGCTACAGGCCTACGAGAAGCTACGCGGAGCTACAGGCCTACGAGAAGCTACGCTGAGCTACAGGCCTACGAGAAGCTACGCGGAGCTACAGGCCTACGAGAAGATACGCGGCGCTACGCGCCTACGAGAAGCTACGCGGCGCTACAGGCCTACGAGAAGCTTCGCGGAGCTACAGGCCTATGAGAAGCTACGCGGCGCTACGGGCCTACGAGAAGCTACGCGGCGCTACAGGCCTACGAGAAGCTTCGCGGAGCTACAGGCCTATGAGAAGCTACGCGGCGCTACGGGCCTACGAGAAGCTACGCGGCGCTACAGGCCTACGAGAAGCTACGCGGAGCTACAGGCCTATGAGAAGCTACGCGGCGCTACGGGCCTACGAAATGCTACGCGGAGCAACAGGAATCTACGCGAACCTACAGGATCCTATGAGAAGCTAAGCTAAGTCACAAGTCTTCGCATTGTTGTAACACACCGCTCGATACACAGAATAGCTGTGACATTATGTAAAGAGAGTGATCCTGATATTAGTTAGGCACCTGTGGTGTCTCCTCAGCGCATTGAGAGCTTCAGGCGGCACGTCGTCGGGCAGCGGGTGGATGGTGAGCGGCGGCGGCTCGGGCGGACACACGGAGCCCAGGAACTGTCGGTGCGCGTGGTTAGGGCTGCTCACTGACTCGCGGGAGCGGGAGCGTGGCCGCCCTTCCTGCATCACAAAGGGAAATATGAACAGCGAAATACTATCCCCTTCACGCCAGTAGGGAAGGGTTCATTTTTGTAACAAGTAAGCCGAAGTAAACTATGTTTTTTCCTACTCCTCCGCTTTGCTTTCGGATTGATTTCGTCGCGGGATCCAAGACAGTTAAATTCACGCCGAACTTCAATCGCGTTATTTTCAGAAGGTACATCTGTGCTGAATAATATTCCATAAATAAAATATTTCGATTCATTACACTGAGGCTAGGTAATCTGTTTCGAGGCAAAAATAAATTAATTGTATGGTATACAAACATGGAGCCACCAATCGAGTCGATCTTTAAGTAAAGCCGTGCTTGCCTAGGTTAGTCTGTGGATGGGTGACCACCCGTTACATACAGACTCCTCCGTGCCTCGGAAAATACGTTAAGCTGTTGGTCCTAATTGTCCTTTGCAGATCTTTCACAATTGTTACAGGTTATCAGTGACCCAAAAAATCTGACAACCAGTCCTACCAAGGGGTATCGTATTACCTGGGTTATGGATGTCAGGTAGGTAGTCGCTCCATGTAATATACTGGTATTCAGCTGCATCCTGTTAGACTGGAAGCCGAGCCCAACATAGTTGGGAATAGTCTAGAAAGATGATGGTAAACAAACAATAAATACTAATATAACTCACCTGATTCTCCATCACATCGGTCTTTTCATCTGCATTATCCTGTTGCTCATTAGCATCACTCTCGCTATGATCATGGTCGACCCCGGGCTTCGCCCTGATCCCGTAGTAGTGATACTTGGAGTTCCCCCTGGTCCCAAGCCTGCGAGTGCGAAGGCCTATGAAGACGGACCTGATGAGCTTGCCGAAGGAAGCAGCGTTGACTGGTTCCAGGCGGTGGGTCGCGCAGTGGCGGAGATAGTGTGCGTACAGAGTTGAGCGGGGAAGGGAGACGCCTGGGGAAGATTTGTTGAGTTATCTAGACGATCTGAGTGCTTCGTTTTAGTTAAAATTAGGTTGTGTGACATAATCAGTTATATAACAAACATGATTAGTAGAACCGGGTTTGCTGCGACGATATCTTAATTAAAAAAACATTTACCTCTTGTTTTACTTATACCCCCTTAGGGGTGGATTTTATTTTTCAATTTTAAGAAGGTAGTCGACCCTATATATGGACGGGCGCGTTTCTTTGTGTTCGTGGAGCTATTAATTCTATTTAATAATAAAATGGCTAGTAAATCGCTTGAACTAGTGATACGCGATCTGCAAAAAACAGTACAGTTGTTAGTGAGTAAAATCAGTGCATTGGAGTGCCAAGTTTGTAACCAAAACGAAGTTATAATGAAGCAAAGCAAAATCTTAGCTGATCTCGGAATCCAAAAAACTGACAGTGCGAATCTCAGTGAGACTCAATCTACCCGAAAATCTGTCGAAAATGTGTCTAGTGCCAGTGCTCCTCAACAGCGATTAAAGCGCTTGGCCCACGTAAACGCAGCGGCCGCAATAACATCTGTCCCAAAAAAACGTAGCGCTGTATCCGCTGCTAGTACATTGAGCACACCGCCGTTGACTAATGTGACGAAAACACCCGAGGTTAGCCGATCGAGCCCGTTGCAAATCACAGCTGTTTCGGGCGCTGCGGCCACTAAAACCGCGATTGATGACGAAAAGCAAAATGACTCCATGATAACGATGGATGAATGTAAAAAATCGAAAGGGATGCAAGAAGACACTGGTAGTGGAAACGAGACATATGAAGAGGACATAAATGATAATAGTGAAAATGACTGGCAAACAGTAAATTTGAAGAAACAACGTAAAAGACGTAAAATTACAATAGGAGCGGGGAAGGAGGATGACGAATTACAGACCGTTGAGAGAATGAAATATATTCAAGCGTGGTCCTTCAAACCCGACACTACGGTCGATAATATTAGCAAATTTCTGAGTAAGATTGCAAAATCGGAATACTATTATGTTGAGAAACGGAACATTAAAACAAATAGGCATGCATCTTTCGTGATTGGTGTCCCAGAATCGCTGTATAACCGTATATGCACTCCGACTGTGTGGCCACCAGGAGTCCGGTTCGCCGAGTGGTTTCTCACGCGGCCCCGCGTGTAGTGGGGCGCATACGCACACGCACTACAGTCGAGACAGCGGCGGCGGTACAACGACGAGGCATCACGACGCAACGACGAGTAAAAATATCGAGCGTTCACTTGTTGTATGCCACCAAAATGTGCAATCGCTAAATAACAAGACGAGGCAACTTGAAGTACTGCTTGGGAGTGACCTCAAATGTGATGTGCTGGCCCTGACAGAGCATTGGCTAAAGGAGCAAGAATTAAAAGTTGTGAACATTAGTAACTATGTGCTAGGTTCGTGTTTTTGTCGACATAGCATAGCTCACGGGGGTTCGTGTATTTATGTCAGGAGTGATATTAGATTCGAGGATTGTCCTAAATTTACCGAACTATCAGTACAGCAGGTGTGTGAGATCTCAGGGATTAAATTAATAGAATTCAATGTAATTATTATTTGTGTATATAGATCAAACTTGACGAATGTTAATGACTTTTTAAATTGTTTAGAAACACTTCTTGACGAACTTAACAACTATGACGAACAAACCATAATTTTAGGTGATATAAATATTGACCTTATGTGTTCAACGAATTCTAGCAAAAATAGACTGAAGGACACGCTATCGGCCCATGCATATTCTATTGAAATTGACTTTCCTACGCGGGTACAAGGGAATTCTTCTACGTGTCTGGACCACTTGTATACTAATATGCCACCAGGGTCGATTGCGACCTTCTGTGTGAATACACTCATTAGCGATCACTTTGCAATTCGCGGTGAAATCTTATGTACCGTCGAGTCACAAATACCTGTAACACATATGGCGCGGAACTATAGCAAAATGAATAGGGACAACTTCGCCGCATCGCTAGCCAGCGTTGACTGGGAAGAGGTGGCGGTGCGCTGGCAGGGCGCAGATGACTTAGCTTGCTCGATCGTAAAAACTATTCAGAACAAGGTAGATGTTTGTTTTCCTATGAGACATGTTGCAAAAAAAAAGACGGAGAATTCGTGGATCGATGACGAGATATTAAATACTAAGTGTCTGCTGTTTGATGTTATAGACATCATGCACAAATACCCATACTTTCCATATTTAAACGAGGTAGTATATCGACTTCAGGAAAAGTACTCCAGGATGCTTAGACACAAGAGGTCTAAGTATTATATACACCATATAAAAACGGCAAATAACCCGAATAAAAGTATGTGGCACGTAGTTAATATAGAATCTGGTAGGAAAAATCAAGCAAGATCGGACTACACTGAGAGTATGAAGCAAGCAGATGGTAGGTCTTTTTCCACAAAAGAGGACTTAGTAAATACGGTCAATGCTAAATTTATCCATGCGGCTATATCATGTGGCGCTCCTCAAGCTGACCCGAAAACAGCCCTGGCTATGCTTCTGGAAGCGCGACCTCCAACCAGTCAGTGTGTGTGGCTACAACCCTTCTCACCGATAGAGGTATACCGCATTATTACGAAACGAATCGCTCGCAAACCAACAAAAGACTTATATGACACATCAGTGGAGCTACTGAATACAGCAGCAGCATCGCTTGCGAATGTTCTGTCGGTGTTATTCAACAGGTGTTTGCGTAGTGGATGCTATCCCAGTGCATTTAAAAAAATCAAGGTGTCTCCACTGTATAAGGGCAAAGGCAAGAAGAACGACGTAAACAATTATCGGCCGGTGTCTGTTATTCCAGCAGTCGCCAAGGTATTCGAGAACGGACTATGTGACCGATTACTTGGATTTCTTGGGAAGACTGACTGCCTCACCGACCGACAATACGCATACAGGAAGGGGCGATCAACAACTACCCTTGCACGTATGGTCATCCGCCATGTAATGAAGGCCAGGGAGGAAAAACAGCAGGTAGCAGTGCTCTTCTGCGACCTCTCAAAAGCTTTCGATGTCGCGGACCATGGCGTGCTGGCACTGAAAATGAGGCATCTTGGGATTGAGGGAAAAGCATTGGAGTTGCTGCTCGACTTTTTAAAAGGTAGATCGCAGGTGGTGGTTGGTGACGGTGGAAAGGCTAGGTCAGACCCTCTTAACATCACTAAGGGTGTACCACAAGGCTCCTCCCTATCCAACATCATGTTTAGTCTATTGCTCAATGACCTACCTGCAGCAATAAGTGAGGCTTATGTCTTTATGTACGCGGACGATGTAGCTGCAGTTGTGTGCGCGCCGTCGATGGAAATACTACAAGAAAGACTCAACTCAGTGGTGTGGAAAATTAACAACTGGTTTAAAATAAATGGCTTGATACTTAACACAACCAAGACACACTACATGCACGTAAATCTTTCCGGTCGAATGTGTACACCACTGTCACTTCGGGTAGGAAGCAGTGTGGTTGAACAGGTACAAGTCACCACATTTCTCGGCTTCGAACTGGACAGTTCTCTCACTTGGGGGCCGCATATTGACAAAATGTGTGGCAAACTCGGACGAGCGTGCTTCGCTCTGGAACGCTTAGCGCAAACGCTTCCACGTAAAATGATGAGAGGATGTTATTTCGCGTTAGTACACTCGGTTCTCCAGTATGGTGTTGAGTTCTGGGGCCGAGCTACCGATTGGGAGCGAGCATTTAGGATGCAGAAGCGTGCCGTGAGAGCCATTACGCGATCACAATGGGATGACACCGCGAGGCCACTTTTTAAACGGCTTAAAATATTAACTGTTCCAGCTATGGTGATATTACAGGCAGCGGTATACGTTAGGCAACATCTAAACGAATACAGTAAACGTGGAGATAGGCATAATTATTGTACTCGTGGTAGAAACAAGTTGGCTGGCTACCCACATACCCTAGCTAAGTCTGGAAAGTTAATCCATGTTATGGGTCCATCAGTATACAACCGGCTACCGGATGACATCTTAAGCGCGACATCTGACAATGCTTTTAAGGCTAAACTCAAAGGCTGGCTAACCGACCAGGCATTATATGACCTAAAAGAATGGTTTTAGATAATTTTGTATGATTATTATGTATTAGTTGTTCATTCTTAATTTATTTATTTTAATTTATGAATGTATTTTATGATAATTTTTAATGTGTTTTTATTAATTTTAATTTTTTAATCAGTCTACTTCTGTGTCGGATTTTTAATGTGATTATGATTTGTGTTTTTCTTAACTGACCTGTAATTCCTGATAATTATTAATAAATAAACTAAACTAAACTAAACTAAATACGATCGTGAGAAGTGAAAGGAATGGGGCTAACAAAAAAAAAATGAGAACATCTTTATATATACTCTCCAATAAAAAAGAATCATTCAAATTGGACCTCCCTGTAGAAAGTTGTGCATGGTCAGAAAAAAAAATAGGAGTCGAATTGAGAAGCTCCTCCTTTTTTTATAGGTTAAAATTAGAAAATGATGTGTTTCTAATAAAAAGCTTTTTCGCAAAAAATAAAACAAAAGTGAAAAATAACTTTAGCTTTTCAGAAGTCGGTGACCTTTTTTTTTCGGATGGGAAATCATCAAATGACTTCTCCCACTCTGGGCGGAGCGGAGACAGGAGACAGTCAGACTTTTACTGACTATACCCATCCCTCGCCCTTTATGTTCCGGAGCCGCGGTATCTCTTTCGAACAGGCCCGCAACCCCGGAGAAGTCGGTGACCTTTGTTTGAATGGTTTCGTTTTTTTGTCACCGACTTCTGAAGTTATTTTACATTTTATTGTGATTTTAGAAGTCGGCTTTATTTTTTGGAAAAAAGTTTTTATTTTTCACTTTTTAGTGGTTCACATGCGCTTACCCCTTCACAGCATACTGGCGTGATGTTATGTTATGAACTGGTGTAAACAACAGACAGACATGAGATTTCAGCAATCCCAGTCCATTTGCTATCATTTATTGAGGAGTTCCGTTGCCTATCTCCGAAGTTCTTCATCAGATCTTCACCAAATTGAAGTGGGACCGCTCCGAGAAAGTACTCTTCCGAAAACTACCAAATCGCTTCATGTGTTCCTATAAAATTTGAAAAAAGTGCCCTCGATTTCACCAAGATTCCATCATTAGATCCCGACTTGGTGACTATGGGACCATTTGGAAATTATACCCTTTCAACAAAAAAAGAATTTTTCAAATCGGTTGGCAAGCGACGGAGTTATGCGCGAACAAACTCCTTTTTTAGAAGTCGGTTAAAAATGACCCCGCTATCCGAACGGAATGGAAAACATCTACGCGTTCGACCCGTGGCATGGCCGCGGGCCGTGTGGGGGGAACACTATTTTTTTTATTTTCTCTTACGTCCGTAATGTTGAGGGGCAGTTTGTAAGAAAATTATACAAAATGGAAGCGACACCGACGCACAAACCATTACCACGTATTCTTATTCTATTCCTGCCCGTGTACGCCCACTTGGGTGGCGACAATACTTTTTTATTTTCTCTTTGCTCTTGAACATCGCAAACGTTTGCAGCAGACTGCAATGTTTCATGATGTTTTGTTTTGTCAGATTGGCGGAAGAAACCCGGCTTAAAACGACTACAAGAGCTGAACGCGAGTTTTATAATGCCTGAAAGTATATGATTCACTGCAATAAACAAAACCAGAAAAATATATGATATTCTTCAGGATATATATAATAATAATAATAATAATAATGAAATTTTATTTTTCATTTCGTAAAACAAGAATAATGAGATGATTTTAAGAAAATGATCACGAGAGCTGCCTCCCGACGACGCGCACGCCCACCAACCCCGGACTCGTCGCTCAGCTCCGCCTCGCCGCCGCCGGACCCCGGATCTCCAGTGTCACCGGCAGTGGCAGTCGCGTCGAGCTCGAGTGACGAATATTTCTCTCCGCCGACGTCGCCAACACCTGTACGTCGTGCGGGGAGAGGCCGGCCACCGAGGAGCTTGGGACTTAGGGGCCAACAAGCCCCGAGCCGGGTCCCCGCTACCGGTGGTTGTGTGCAGCGCATGAGATGGACTCAGTCCATGAATGAGAACGTCATGCGCGCATACTACGGGTCTACAGAGGGGGGAACTAACCTCACTGCGTACCGTGTTAGGATGCTGTCTATTTTTCAGGATCTTGAACCAACCGTCAACGCCTCGGCCCAAAGATTGTCGGATCAGGTGCGGGTCATCCAACGCAATCACCTGTTGGACGACGCCGTGCTTGATAGGCTACGCTCAGAGGTACTGAACAACCGTATCATCTTCCCTCAAGCACAAACCGCGGTACAAGCATCAGCTATTCATGCAACCCCACCGCGGTCCAACCCCGCTGTTATAGAGGAAGATGATAGGGTTGCTACGGTAAGTAGCCAGTGCAACGACCGATTGAGGAGCGCTCTGGAGGATGCGCTTCGTGAGTATCGATCAATTTCTGCCGAACTTAGACCCCGATTACCACGGTTACCCATGCATATAAAAAATAGGGCGCTGGTGTGTGCCCTGGACTCGCAACTCAAGAATATATTCGAGAGTAGCGAGGACCTCGTTGATACACACTCGATCCTGTTCTGTGGGGCTGTTGCGGCATGTCGTTTAGCTAATGTCAAGTTCCCAAATTGTGACATAGCTACTCGACCAAAACCAGCCGTACCAGCCTGGCAGCGCAGGATCGAGCGCCGTATTGACGGGGCCAGGGTACTCATCGGCAAACTATACTGCTTCAGGGAGGGCAATACACGACCTCGTGTGATGCGCTTTGTGAGGCGGGCATTCTCGGGGACTGAAATCAGTCCTCAAGAATACATGTCCCGTGTCACAGAGCGCATCGACTTCCTGAAGCAGAAAGTTTATGCATGGGCGAGCCGTATACGGCGATATAAGCGGCGGGTTGATCGGTACTCGCAGAATCGCATGTTCCAGAGCGATGAGAGGTGGGTATACAGAGCTTGGGAGCGACCTCAGCAAAATATGACGGATGTGTGCCGCCCGGATGATGCCACCACGAGTTCCTTCTGGCGCAGCATCTGGTCGGTGCCCGTCTGTCATTCTGAGGCTGACTGGATGCGTGATGTCGAGCGAGTGTGTGAACCTATTCCAACAATGGAACCAATTTTAATAACGCCACTAGATATAGCCAGAGCAGTTCGTCCGTTACCGAATTGGAAATCACCGGGACCGGACGGACTGCATAACTTCTGGCTCAAGTGGTTTAGCAGTTCACACACTTACCTGGCATCCCAATTCCAGTCATCCTTAGAGTCTGGGTCCTTACCACAGTTTTTAACAACTGGTGTTACCCACCTGCTCCATAAGTTAGGTAGTCCCGCGGAACCCAAGAACTACAGACCGATCACGTGTTTGTCGACGGTCTATAAACTTCTTACATCCATTTTGAGAACGAAAATTAATACACACATTGACAATAACTCTATTATGTCTGCCTCTCAAAATGGATGTAGGAATGGGTCCCGTGGTACTAAGGAGCTACTCCTCATCGACATGGCCATTAGCCAACAGGTCCGTCGAGCCCGCAAGGATCTGTCAACATGCTGGATAGATTATAAGAAGGCCTACGACTCGGTGCCACATTCATGGCTCATGAGGGTGCTGGAGTTGTACAAGATAGATGCAACTCTACGCGCCTTCCTTGAGTCATGTATGGGGCAATGGAGAACTGTCCTTCGATATCCAGGATGTCGGCAGATCCAGGGGAATGATGAACCTGTATGGATTAAACGGGGAATATTCCAGGGCGACAGTCTGAGTCCACTTTGGTTCTGTTTAGCCCTGAATCCTCTAAGCACATTGCTGGAGAATTCAGGACTAGGCTACCGGTTGAGGAAAGATGGTCAGGTCATATCTCACCTGCTTTACATGGATGATCTGAAACTCTTTGCCCCCAACAAATTGCAACTGATGGAGCTACTGAAAGTAACCGAAACTTTTAGTAGCGCCATCGGGATGGAATTTGGTGTGGACAAATGTGCAGTCATGTATGTAAAGCGAGGGAAGATTATGGGATCCGAGGGACTTCAACTCTCGGATTCCATACACCTAAGATCCCTTTCCTCATCCGAGAGCTATAAGTATTTGGGTATGTCGGAAGCTTTAGGCATTAACGTAACTGACATGAAACAATCGTTGAGGGAGCGCTTCTTCGGTCGCCTAAAGAAGGTATTAAATAGCCTTCTTTCAGGTGGGAACAAGGTGCGCGCCTTCAACGGTTGGGTCATGCCGGTTTTAATGTACTCTTTCGGCATACTCAAATGGACTCAGACCGAACTCGAAGCCTTGGATAGAAGAGTTCGTACATTGCTGACCGAAAACCGGATGCATCACCCACGATCATCAGTGATGAGACTGTACATCCCGCGGAAGTGCGGGGGTCGAGGCTTTTTAAATGCGAAGACCCTCCACAACCGCGAGGTGTGCAGCCTCAGAGAATATTTTCTAAAAGCCGACGTGGGTATGCACCGAGATGTGGTCGCAGTGGACAAGGGACTCACCCCGTTGTCCATGGCTAAAGAGAACTGGCGCAAACCTGTGGTGCTTACTACCGATGACCGCAAGAAAGAATGGCAGGGCAAGGAGCTTCACGGGCGCTTCTACCGGGCTCTTCATGGGCCCGATGTAGATTTTCTAGCGTCCGTGTCCTGGCTACGTTTTGGCGACCTCTTTGGGGAAACTGAAGGTTTTGTTTGTGCGATTATGGACGAAGTTATGTTGACGAACAACTACCGGAAATATATTATGAGGGACGGGACGGTTGACGTGTGTCGGGCATGCCACCTTCCGGGTGAGTCCATCAGACATATTATTTCTGGTTGTTCTCGTCTAGCTAACGGCGAGTACTTGCACAGACACAATCAAGTAGCCAGGATTATTCACCAGCAACTTGCCTTGAAATTTAATCTTGTGGAATCGGAAGTACCGTACTACAAGTATGTGCCCGACCCAGTTCTCGTGAAAGACCATGTCACGCTGTACTGGGATCAGTCTATCATTACTGACAGGACTATTGTCGCCAATAAGCCTGACATAGTGGTGATAGACCGATCAGCGCGCCGCGTAATGATAATCGATGTTACTATCCCTCATGACGAGAACCTCGTGAAAGCTGAGAAAGAGAAACAAATTAAGTATCTCGACTTGGCACACGAGGTTCGCGACATGTGGAATATGAACTCAGTTATCATTGTGCCGATTGTCGTGACGGCCAATGGCCTGATAGCCAAGAGCCTCGACGAACATCTGTCGAAGCTCTCTTTAGGCGGTTGGATCAAGGGCCTGATTCAGAAGGCAGTACTCCTCGATACGGCTCGCATTGTGAGGAGGTTCCTGTCTCTGCAACCCTAACCACCGGTGACTTGGACCCTGCTCCCGACACCGGCGGATCCCTATTTTTTATATTTTTAAATGTTTTTACAGCTTTTTGAATAAATATTTAAAAATGTATAAAGTAAGATGTATACTGAATAAAGGAGATAATAATAATATAATAATAATTATTATATTATTATTATTTTGTAGTGCAAGCCGATTAGAACTTTAACAGTATTTCAAACGAAGTTTGAACCACCACAAATAGAGTTGCTAATTTAGCTCCTGTAGTTCCCTTAAAACAAAACGAATGTTCTCTTTAATTGCATTGTTATCCTGCACTATTTCGTTATCATTCCTCTTACAAGTTTCTTTCCTAGGCTTTTCATAAAGGTTTTCCTGACGACACGCTTTTATTGTTTGGATAAAAGTAAAATTGATAATCAGTTGAAGCAACACAGACTACGCAGTTAGAGGCTGCAAATGTTTTTGTTTAGTCAGTTTGCGAATTAGAGCCTCGCATGAATTTTAAATTAAAAGTATGTAAAGACGCCAGCACATCAAGCTACCCGAAACTGTAAAATTTTCCCGATCAACCTTGAACCTAATGCTTCAGAGACAAAGTTGTAAATCTTTAAAAAGAACTTTGACAAATTATAGTTGCTAGATGTGCTGGCCGTCGTTTAACATCTTTCGTGTTCTCTTTATTTTCTACATAATCTTGTTTCCATCTTTTTAACCGACTTCAAAAAGCAGGAGGTTCTCAATTCGTCGGAACCTGCTTTTTTTTTTTTTTTATGTATGTTCCACGATTACTCGACGATGGCTGTAACGATTTTTGGTTTTTTGTTTTGTTTGAAAGGGTTCAAGTCTTGATCTGATGATGGATCCTGGAGAAATAGAGAGAACTCTTCAAATTTTATAGGCACACTTGAAGCGATTTCGGTAGTTTTTGAAAGAGTACTTTCTCGGAGTGGTCCCATTTCAATTTGGTGATGATCTGATGAAGGACTTCGGAGACAGGCAACGGAACTTCTCAATAAATGATAGCAAATGGACTGGGATTGCTGAAATCTCATGTTTGTCGATGTGAAGCGTGTTGTGATGCGAGTAAGCCCATGTGAAGCACTAAAAAGTGAAAAATAAAAACATTTTTGCAAAAATAAAACCGACTTCACAAAACACAAAAAAGTGAAAAATAACTTTACACTTCAAAAGTCAGTGACCTTTGTTTTTAACCCCCGACGCAAAAACAACGGGATGTTATAAGTTTGACGTGTCTGTGTGTGTCTGTGGCGTCGCAGCTCCCGAACGGATGAATCGATTTTTTGTTTTGTTTAAAAGGTGAATTAGTCGGGAGTGTTCTTAGCTATGTTTGATAAAAATCAGTCCAAGATGGCCACCGCTACAAGATGGCGGATTACATATTTATTTAACAACTCCCTCAATATGGGTAACAAATGAAAGGGCTTGCTTGACTTGTAGAATAATATACTTGTTTTTAAATTCAATTGAATGTAACTTGTTTTGTCACCGACTTCTGAAGCTTATGTCATATTTCACATTTTTTATTTAGCCTTTTTTAGAAAGTTTTTTTAGTTAGCCTTTTATGCAGTCGGTTTCTGTTGCATTTTTAGTACCTTTTTCACAAATTATCTTCACACGGTCTCTTTAACTGTGCTAGTAACCGCTGCATTTTCTTAAAACTACGCCTTAAAGTAATAATGAGTTTAATAGTTCCTCACTTGACTCACCCTCAGCGGTCTCGTAGTGGTCGAGCAGCCACTGCACGGTGGCGGGCGGCATGCGCGGCGGGGGCGCTCCGGCCGGCGTGGCGGGGGACGCCGGGGCTTCAGCCTCGTCGCCGGCCACCTAGGGGACATATCGACATCTTACGAGTGCTTCACACATTTACCAGAATTTGTTAAACATGACAATCCGGAGCAAACACTAGTAAACATATTATGCTTCCATTAGATTCGTATCGATAAGCAAACTCCGTTTGGGATCTACGAGTACTGTGGCTAAATTGTCATCGGGTCTCGTCCGGTATAATTTGAACTAAGTCTGAGTTTAAACAAAGATTTTTCCGAACACATTTCTACACATTATTCTAATTCGATGGCTCGGCGATAACTTAAGCTTGGTGCCTAGCGGCTTTATACGAACGCACCTATTTACAAATGCATCAACTCGATTTTGCCACCCCTACCCAAAAATATATGTAGCACCCTCTATACCCGAAGTCTTAAACGAAAAACGCGTCTAGACGCTGTGGAAATACAACATCGCTGAATATCAAAATATCACTGTAAATGAGAAGCGTTGACGCGGCGTTGGTAGCGCAGCGTCTAATGCTGAAATCGATATAACTTAGATGTACCTCAAGTTTAGCTCCGTCGGATAATGTACTTATTGGTATAATACGCTTGTTCACAGTCGCAGTGTAGGAATATGCACATTAACTTTATGCAAATAACGTTCATTTTCGCATGAGCTACGGTTGAGCTATGTCTACTTTGGTATCTGTAGTAGTCTAAGTTTGACAGTTCTAACATCAAGCAATTACTAAACTGCAGCATAGAAATCGTATCTTAAGTTATTACTTTTAGTCAAGTAATCTCTATGACTTGTTTAAAGATACGGGTGTAAGTCTCTGCGTATTTATAAGTAAAGTAAACGGTTATGCAGGCCAACGTTTAGCGCGAAAGATCAAACACTTACACGATACGTAAACTTAGGTTCGTAATGTCACGAGTAATTTTCGAGGTGGGCATTAAGTTAAACACGCAGCTGCAAATATTTATGACTTATTTATTTTTGACATTGTAATTTAATAATCTCTGACATATGAATAAATTCTAATCTCCTGTGTGATGATAATATTCCTTATATATTTGCACACCTAGCATGGTTATAATACAGTGTACCTTATGAACTTTTTGTAACATCCTCTGAACCTGTGTTATGCAAATAAATGATTTGTATTTGTATTTATTGAAACCTAAGGGACAGACTGTTGTAATATGTGGGTGAAATCAATACCAAAAGGCATTGTCATGATCCACTCGCATTGATTTATGTCCGCAACACTGTGCGTAAATAATATTTTATTGTATTTAACTCTCTTTCCCTCTCTGTTCTACTCTCTTTCTCTCTTACTCCCTTATACTATCATCATCATCATCATCATTTCAGCCGAAAGACGTCCACTGCTGGACACAGGCCTCCCCCAAGTGTCGCCACACAAAATAAAAAACAAAATGACCAACGTTCCAATTTATAGTATGTGGCAATAAGCACTTTTGCAAAGCCTGAAATGCCAACAAGCGGCCCTCCAACCATCAAAAGCTACTTTCCACACATCAAAACAATATTTTCCGAGAAGCAACAGGAATAGTTTATTTATTAAGAGATAAACACACATTTTCTTGTTAAGTAGAGCGTGATTCCTCAACAGGATATCCTTTGATGAAGAAACCTTTTCCGATAATAATCAGTTGACGAAACACACGATTGTTTATTTTTATTCTTTTATAATTGGAAAAATACAAGTTAACCTTTGATAACATAGATCCGCGAAATCCCGTTATACTGCTGGATCGTGGATCCACGACAAAACGACATCACGCGGATCTTTTTTTAGATAACTTTTCCTATATATCCAGTTGTATTTTATCTTATTGCATCACCTACACTAAGTATTATTTTTATAAACTAGCTTATACTATGTACATACGCCATCTGCACATCAAGCTACTCGAAACTGTAATTTTTTTGTAAAGAAAGGAAAGCTCCAAAATAAACAAAAAAAAAAGTATAAAATCTCATCATCTGCCTAGCCTTTTCCCAACTCATAGTTATGTTCGTGAACGGGCGCTGTCAGTTGGGACTGGTCATCTCTTAGCTGCCATGAATCATTTGAATTGCTTTATTTTAAATTGTTGATAATATTTTTTTATACTCTGGACGCTCTTATTGTGCACGTCTTTCTACATCGTTCTCACATATATGTATAATCTCAGCATGAATGATGTAACCAAGATTTTTTAACAACATTTTTGATTGAAAAGAGTGTCCATGGAGTTTCTTGCCCGTTCTTCTCCTTAGAGATCTACGCTAGGGAATGGGCAACTACAGTACTTTCTCAAGTTATTATGCCTTGTGTGTGAGACTGTAGCTTCGCTTTTTTTTCGTTTTATCGACATTCAAAAGTGCCGTAATGGTCTAGTTGAAATAAATGATTTGAGTTTGGACAAATGAAAAAGTATAAAATCTATACAAAACAAATGCCTAACGCATCCAAATCATCAGCCTGAGGCTGGACGGCGCCGCCAATGCCGGCCTAGAAAGAGGTGGCTCGTTCGGCAGACCCCAAGTCGAAACTATAGCAATTAGTCGAGTGACTAGGCCTGAAAACCGTAGGTTAGTACGGGCAGGATAAACACATCGATGAGTTTGGACTTCAAGGAGATCGGCGTTTATATATTAGTAATTATTATTATTTATTTAAAACTTGGGTATAGAACTTGGGTGGCATGATTAAAAAATGTTTATATCCATAAGCTTTATTCAATTATTGCGTTTATTTTAATTGGCCGGTAAAAAAGCTGGTTCTCGGTGAATTGACTTACGACTTTGGTGTAATAATAAAAAAAGGTTTATTATGTTATGCACTAGTTTATTTTGGTTGGTCGCCACTTTTGAAAATAGCCCAATCTGGGTGATCTCCTTTGTCAGATTGTAGTAGCTTGGATGTGCCGCCTTTCTTTTTTTTTCGGATGGGAAATCATCAAATGACTTCTCCCACTCTGGGCGGAGCGGGAGGAAGTGTCAGACTTTTACTGACTAAAACCCATCCATGTTCCTTCCTCGCCCTTTATGTTCCGGCGCCGCGGTATCTCTTTCGGACAGGCCCGCAACCCCGGCAGCAGGCTTCGGCCCTTGCGGGCCCCTCCCCTTATGCTGACATCTCTTTGAGGCGCGCGTGGAAACACCCGGGCGTTTCTTCCCGCCCGATTCGGTGCAGGTACCTCCCAAACATCCGTGTCCGGTGAGGACCTGCGTCAGGCGGAAGGTGAGGGCGCCGTGGCGCCTCTCCAGCCACTCCTCAAAGAGGGGACTTACCGCCACTATCGTGGCGTGCCCTGCACGGGGTTGCGACAGTCGCTCTCTCCATGTCGCCATGAGATCACGCCGGAGGTCTGTCCGCTGAGCGGCAATTTGCCGCGGCAGCGGAGTTTCCCCCGGCGTAGTGCCTCCGCGCGCCAGTCGTGTAGGCGCGCGAGGACTATCGCCTCCAAATCCCATGGCGGCAATCCGGCAAGCAGGCCCGTCGCCTCGCGGGAGATCGTGCGGTACCCACGGACCATCTTTACGGCCACCACTTTTTGGGGCGCGTTCAGATAATGGGCGGCTCGCCGCCTCAAGGAACGCGCCCACACTGGGGCCCCGTTAAGGGCCATGGACCGCACGACCCCGCGTAGAGCCTGCGGCAGGAGGCGTTTGGCCCCCCAAGGTTGGGCAGGAGCCGCCTGAACAGGCTCGGTCCGTTCCAGCCTGGGGGCCAAACGTCGGAAATGCTCCACGAAGTTCCATCGGCTGTCGAGCACGAGTCCTAGGTACTTCAACGTCGACTCGCCGCCGATGGATACCCCTCCCACCGTCAGTGTGGATCCCGACGGTGGCGCATTCCGAGGCCCATGAAAGCACATGGCCTCGGACTTGTGCAATGCCACCTCGAGACCCAGTTGCCGGATCCTCTCAACGACTATCGCATACTATGTCATATTTTCGGCCGCCGCCTCGTGCGACCTCCCCTGTGCCAGCACCAGGGTGTCGTCTGCGTAGCAAACGACGCTGACACCACTAGGGAGGTCCGCGCGCAGCACCCAGTCGTAACCGATGTTCCACAGGGGCGGTCCCAGAACCGATCCCTGTGGGACACCGCACGACATATCTCGCCGGTTCCAATCTCCGCAGCGACTGGGGTAGATGACGGCCCTGTCCGTCAGGTAGTCTTGGATGTGCCGCCTGGCGTCTACTTTGGTAACCTTGGTTGTCACATGCTATGGCTGTGCTGATCAGAAGACCTACCATTGACCTTGTTATTTATTGTTTTTCATTTATGTTTTTGTTATTTTCTGTTATCACATCAAGTTTCGCAGAGCTGGATCAAAACAAACAGCCTTCGTAGGTATTTAATTATATTCCCCGTGAAACAAAACTTAAAGAAAATATAAGAAACTTTGTCCTTCATTTTTGTGACTTCTCCCAAATGGTTAAAGGGTGTTTAGAAATTGGAGCATTGTTTCACATTTGAAAGCACCTTTTATTTTCTTAGTGATTTTCTTACTCATTCAGTGAGTTTTAAGTTTTATAACAAAAAAATTCATGGGCACCAGCGGTTAGTTATCGTTAAAAACAAACGTTGTTTGCAGCTAAATATTTATGATAGTACACGACATAATGGAAAAACGTATAGTAATAGTATTCAAAATACAATTTATGAAAAATAGAAATGTGTTTGAGCCATTTTCCGTTGACCCACTTGATAAAATACCGGCCGGTGCGTTTATTGTAATAGGGATTTTTTTTTTTAATATCAAAATAGTCGTATTTATTTGATGCAAATCATATTTTTTTATTTGTCGGAAAAAAATTAAATAGTATATGTACTATTTAATTTTTTTCCGACGTGATTAAAAGAGGCCCAGACTGATTTTATATTTAGGTGTAACCTTTGTAAATATTCGTATGCCGCGCGGCGGATATGTTCAGAACTTTAGTGTACCAACCTTGTACCATCATAATATGTACGTCCTTTCTCATTGGTATAAAAAAAATCATGCGGATCATTCTTTGCGGACAGGCGATAGAAGTAAAAACTAAGTAATCTATATCTGCTACGGGTTGTGCCCTGCGCACACCCACGTGGTCCTACGCCGTAGCGGATCGGCTACGAGTGCTCTACGAAACATTAGGTGGCGGTCACGCAAGTTCCATGATTTTTGTTCACCCAAAACACGCTTATAGAAGTTTTCAATTAAAACAATCCAAAACTGTGCTTCTTGGTACTTTCTTGTTACCCACTGACTAAGAAAATAAGCAAGTATAAAATCAAGCAGGAGATACTCACCACGACACCATAAGCGGTGTATTCAGCCGAAGAGGCTCCGCCCCAACCGTTGTCGGCAGACGTGCCTTCCGCGCTCGTAGCGGTGCCTACCGTCGTCACTCCGTACACTGGGTAGGAGCGTAAGGATTCCCTGTCAACAAATATCAAATTGTATCTTTTCTGTTCCACAATAACAAAGAAATGATGGATGAACTGTGTGAAGGATTATATGGCTAGAAAAGAGGCGACTGCTGAGATAAGAAGTAATAGAGAATAGAAGAAGTAGAGTATGGAAGAAGAAGACATACTGCGCGGACCCCAAATCAATTGGGTAAAGGGCAGGTTTTAACAGGAATTGCCCATTTATTGGTCGTTTAATTTGACAAAAAAAATAGGTAAGTACATAGAACTTTTTTTAAATCATAATTCTTGTTCACGTCGTAGCGCGCAGATGGCATTGTTGTATGTTTTGTTTTAATTTTGATGTTATTTTACTAATTGATATTAATTTAATTTTATGTAATTTATGTTTTTATTTTAATGTAATTTTACTATTTCAATTTTCATTTAATTTTATGTGATTTATGTTTTAAATGTGCTTGTATTTTATGGATTTTAATAATCTGAAATAAATGAATTATTATAAAGACAAAATTTGGCAGAGGCAAAACATTATGCAGATTTGCACAACAAAGGTTTGCCAAGCAACAGTCAACAAGCGAAGCTATGCGGTCGACACTACACCGCTTAAAAGCATCAAAATGTTGTCTTGCGTGCACTTAAATCAGTGTACTCTCATCAAAAATTTTGTCATTACAAAGAGAAGCACACATTTTTAAGAAATGTCATATTGACACTGAATAAATGTCATAAAACCTCAGAAATATGTTACGAGTATTTTTAGACACTATTTTTGCACAGAACTGAAAAAAAAATATTGAGTGACAGTTTAAGGGATTAGTTACCGTCGTAGGACATAAGTTACATCATATCTTCTTTGCAGGGCGAACATGGCCAGATATAGCACAAGATAGATTTGAAATGGTAAGGAGCCCTTGCCCAGCAGTGGGAATGACAGGCAATGAAAAAGTAAAATGGGTGATTTATAATAAAAAAGAGTTTAGCTCACATATGCGTCGGATGACCTTGTGTGTAGATCTCTTGCGGCTCCGTAACATACTGCACGTGATAGTTGACTCCATTGCCACCCTCGCCTGCAGGAAACAACAGCAAGCAATTAACAAAGTACCTTTGCCGACCTGTGGTAAAGTTTCCAAATTACAAGAAGTTCCAAGGCACTCCAGAAAAACAAGATAGTTTTAAACTCTTTTTATTTCTTATGTCTTTCCCCTTTGATTTTAGACAGGTTAGTTCCCATCGGTTACAACAAAGAAAAGAGCTTCAAGGACGACCCTGACTCCAGTCGTCGGAGTCTTAAAGAACCTTCGAGTTCTTTTTGGTTGTTCTTCTTTTATTTGGCGAGTGTATGAATGTGCAAATTTTGGCAGAAATTTCACAAAAGGATACTGATAAGAAACAACAAAAAAACCGAGTTAAACCGTATGCTATCATGAAACACAAAGAAAGCATTTCCAACTGAAAACCATTTCCCGTCACTGAATTCCTAGACTCAAATTATCTTCCGTCTAAAAGGACCGACTCACACAAACTCAAGCACACAAAGACCAAAGAAAGGACCAAGAAGTCTCACTCACAGGGGTAATACGACCGATACCGGGGCACCTCCATGCTCTTAGAGATCTCCCAGGCAACTCGCGGCTGGACCTACACTTCCCAGCAAAACATCCCGATTACCAATCTCCCGTTTCCCATCCCCTTTCTACCGTATACCTCTATCTCTCTCGCACCCCACCCCACCTGTTACATAAACGTTGTAATATAGACGTAAGCGATATAATTGTGATTTCCTTTTGTTATGTGTTTGTAGTAGTTTGCACGTTGAGGACCGTGTTTAGGCGTTGAAAGTTGAGTTCAAAGCTTAGGGGTTATATTTTAACTATCATTCTCCTTGTCTGTTCTTGGAATTTGTCTTATCGTTGGCGGAGCATGGAAAGTTCTGGACTCGACTTAAGTAAATGAAGTAATGAAGTATAAGAATGATATTGCCTTTTTGTACTACCTACGTATTTTAAAATAATTTTTATATGCAGAATCAATGTAAGAAAATGTATCAAAAGAAAAAACAAAGATGAAGAAAAATGTGATAGTGTAATTATGAATATTCCAATCCAAGACAAATTATCTACTAATGAAATCGCAGAAAAAATCGCAAATAAAAATATGGTCCTTAGAATAGAATTATCCTTAAATAGGTTATTGAAATGCGACATTAAATACAAGGCAATACCGTAATGAGTTCCAATAACTCAGAAATTTGAGTTTTTTTCATATAAGAACACGTACGTTTCGTGGAAATATATTTTAATGATGTTGACATAGCAGCCGAGGTTTCCGAAGCCCCAAAACCACTATAGAAAACAAATTTTCTCTTTCTAAATTGATGTTTCAAAATCAAAGATATCTCCAACTCGAAATAGACTGAAAGGCATCCATAAATCCCCTTTCCAATAAGAAGCAATAAAACACAATAAAATCGTGTATGAGCCCTCTTGGAGCCATCCAAGCAGACATGTATATCAGTATAAAATTATATAAAAGTGAAGCACCCAATGTACTGAGAAGGGGCGGCGGCGCGTGGCAGGTATTATACCAGAGGTAACCAGTACAGGTGGACAATGAACGAGATAATCTGATCCCCTTCAAACATGCACCCATTGATAAAAATCAGTCAGGTAGATAATCCGAAGGGGCATCCATAATTACGCTTTGTGTGCACTGCAGGATATCATGTGCAAATTGGACGAAAAATTGTGTAGTAAAATTGCATGTAACTTGATCTTAGTTGATTGCACGCGTAGGATGGACTAATTGGAATAGTAATTAAAGGGGAAAACATACTGCGAAGTTAGCAAAATTAAACAACGGTATTTTTTTTAGTTCTTTGCAAATGTATTACTACTAATGCTAATGTTGACTTACAGAAAGTTTTTATTTTAATTGCGTTTTTCAAGTTTCTGCGCTGGCGCAGCAAACACGCGATATCTGCGCGAGCGCCGCATTAAAATGTATTTTCGTCTGTTGTGTACCGATGGAGCAACCTCTTATCTTATCTTGTTTGGTTATAAATCGTCAATTAAAAAAACAATATGATTTTCTGGCAACGTAATAACCATGCAATTTCATTAAAAACAATATTTGCGAGAGATTATAAAAATAATCGCCTCTCAAATATCAAAACACGTCCGTCCGCGCACCTGCAACCGGTTGGTACTCTCCAAATTAATTCCGAACCTGTATATCGATAATTCCTCTTTATTATATCTTGTATACACTTATGTCAAAGCAATAAAGTTGAATTTCCAAACAAAAATTTGAATAACAAATGGGGTGCGTTTAATACGGTATCAATCCTGACAGGTGGGAGATAATCAGACATGATGATGTCAGAGGGTGAAATCTAAGTAGTTTGTTTGTTGTCCATCAAAGGTTTCTTACAAAGAGTATGACCAACTTTGACAGTTCAAGTGGAAACTCAAAGGGAAAAATTGAGATTTATTTCGAGATAGTGATGAGTCATATGGGTCTCCTAGCAACAAATCTCAGGGGCACATATCACCAGCCTTTTCACACAAGATTTCCTGTTTTTGTCTTGCCAGTATTTTTGATACGCTGATGGGTAGTTTTGGTTGAGAAAAAAGGCTACACTTAAAGTCCTTACGGGATTATATCCGTGATTTTCTTATGAAGAACACACAAGAAAATCACGGATATAATCCCATAAGTAAATTAAAGTAGTTAAGTGTAGTGAAAAACCGTGAAAGTCTAAAACAATGCAGAAAAAAGGCTGTACATGACTAAAGACTGGTCATTCAGTTAATTACAGTAGACATTCAGTAGTGCGCGCGAATGTACTTGTATCTCCCGAGCCACACAATGCAAAACCCGAGCAAACATGGCAGCAGTAGGAACAGTAGGTTTTTAGTCAGTTCTAACCAACATAACCCTCCGCTCGCCCCAGACGGAGGGCATCCATGAGGATTTTCCCAACAAAAAAGAAGACAATTCAATCAAGTACACTAAAAAGTTCCTCAACGGAATGGCTAGGCAAGCTGTACTTAGCTGGTTAGCACGCAACCTATTCATGTCCTCATTTGTAGCATATTACCCAGCTGTGCCCATGCCGTAGTGTTATGATGCTTACGATTTTTATGGAAGCCGATGACTCGTTAACATAATGTTTTTGTTACTGTAACTCTATTATTAAAAAAGCCAAACGAAACTACGACAAAAAGGAGATCGAAAGTGCGAAAGGTAATAAAAAGCAGCTATGGGATGCAATTAAAATGATAAGCGGATCAGGTAAGACAGCAGGCTTCTCTTCCTGCCTTATTACATCCCAAAACAAAGATGAGGATTTAAATAAGGTCAATAGTTTCTTTGCTAGTGTGGGCAGAAGGCTGGCGGAGCAAACTACCACTTCAACGCAAACTAGTCCAATGCCATATGACTCTTCTTCTTTTACTGCCATGAACTCATTTGTCATGCTACCTCCTGATGAAGAAGAAGTATCTTCCATCATTATTGGATTGAAGGAGAACTGTGCCATAGGAATCGACCATATATCTGGCAAGATTCTTAAGAGGTACATTAACTTTATTACCTCTCCTATAGCCCACATCTGCAAACTTGCTATTACGGCTGGGGTCTTCCCTAGAGCTTTTAAGTTGGCGGTTATCAAACCTGTGCATAAGGGAGGGGAGAGAGACTGTGTTGATAACTATCGGCCTATCTCCATCTTACCTACTCTGTCCAAGATCTTGGAACGGCTTATAAACCGACGACTAATAAACTTTCTAGAAACCAACAATCTTCTTTCGCCTGCACAATTTGGTTTTCGTTGCAATAAATCAACCAACGACGCAGTACATGAACTTTTGCAATCCATCATTACCAAGTTAGATCAAAAGAGTAAATGCGTAACACTGTTCCTAGATCTTGCAAGAGCCTTCGACACAGTCTCTATCCCTCATCTACTCAGAAAGCTGGAACGGCTTGGTGTACGAGGTATTCCCCTAAAGTTATTGACGGACTACCTTACAGAAAGAAAGCAGAGAGTTCGGATTGACTGTAGGCTGAGCAACGAGGTTTGTGTCGAATACGGTGTGCCTCAGGGCAGCATTCTCGGCCCCACGTTATTTTTGGTGTACATCAATGACCTCTGCCAACTTCAACTACATGGTGGTAAAATTTTTACTTTCGCTGATGACACCGCCCTCTTTTTTAGCGGACATAGCTGGGAGAATGTTTTTCATATTGCTCAAAAGGGGTTTGACCAAGTCTGCGAATGGCTTCGATTAAACATATTAACTTTAAATGTTAATAAAACAAAATATGTCGCGTTTGCCCACAGGACAAATCAACTGCCACCATCTTATCTGAGTATTGCCTGTCATGCTTGTGTTCCTGGCACCTCTTTGTGCTCTTGTCCCACTCTCCAAAGAGTCAATGACATAAAATATCTTGGTGTCGTTATTGACCAACTCCTGACCTTCAAACCGCATATAAAGGCTCTGGTATCTCGTTTACGTAAACTAATTTACATCTTCAAAACTCTTAGACACGCAGCAGATCGACGAGTTACCAAGATGGTCTACGATGCATTATGTCAATCCCTCATCGACTATTGTATTACCTCCTGGGGAGGCGCCGCCAAAACCCACATGATTGATGTCGAGAGGGCACAACGCGCCATTCTCAAAGTTGGCGCTGGACTTCCTTATTTATTCCCTACTGTTGACCTTTTTAAAGAGTGGGATGTGCTTACTGTAAGGCAGTCTTTTATTTTGCGTACAGTGCTAAAAGTACATTCCAAACTACAATACAGCCCGAATCTCCAAAAAGATAAGCGCCGAAAAGGTAGGGTGTGCAAAACTCAGGCTTGCAACTATTCTCACTCTCACAATTTCTACATATTTCTCGGACCATACTTGTATAATAAATTAAACAGCATTCTTACTATATACCCACTCACGAAATATAAATGTAAAACCTCAGTCACTACATATTTGAAAACCCTTGACTACCAGGAAACAGAAAAACTTTTAATCCCTCTCAGATAGACAATCTCTGCTGTCAAACCGTCCTCTCCGCTGCTCTTACAAACGATTATACTCTAACCACAGGTTTCCCTCAAACATGCTCGCACCAAATATACAAATGTCAATCATACTCGCACCACAGTCACCAAAGCAAACACATACACACACACACACATATACACACCTAATCACACTTGGTTCATACACACTCTTCAGCTACTCACACGCGTTCTAATATTTCCACAATAACCTTGTACTTTTTTTTCATATTTTTATTTTTGTATTTTTTTAATTTAGCTTCCTGCACTTTTTAATATGAAAACCTATCGCTTTAAAAGTAGGTCATAGCAGGTGAATTGTAGCGGGAGGGCCCTGGTGACTTGTAATACAGGTTTCTATAGAGACCTACTTCAAGCACCAGTCTCTCACAAAGTTATTCCTTGCTCGTGCTCCACTGTACCCTTAGCATTAAGTAACTTGTGTAGAGAAAATAAATCGATATTTTATTATTATTATTTTATTTATTATTGACCATGTAAGTAAATGTTATTTACTTACCTAATACGCATAGGATGAATGCTATTGTTGATGAATAGATAGAATTTTACATAAAGTTTTCTTCTATCATGTGAAATGATGTAAATAATACGCCAGAAAAAACAACCCCGAAATTATAATTGACTGCAGTCGTCCTTCTATGAACCGCTCGCAATTATAACCAACCTTGGCAAAATTCTACAGTAATTAGTCGAAGCAAAATAAACCTCATACCGATGTTAATAGCACAGGTAAACTTCTCATTGTCATGCTGTTAAAACCATAAACAACGACTTGAAACTGAACGCAATCAGCACACGTAAACTGCGCTCAAAAGCTGGCAATATTCCTAGGGCAATATGCTCGTAACAGTGACAGCTGTCAAATTATGATGATGATGATTATCGGCCTAGCCTTTTGCCAATTAAGTATCTTGGGGTTGTGTTAATCGTGTTCAGTTTCGTTGATGAAATACGTCCTTAGATGAGAAGCACAAATAAAAATAATAAAAAACTTGCTTTCTTGGTCACTTTGCTCCTCAATCTTCACGTAGGAGCCTGGCTGAGCCCATGCGCCTTGCACTGTACGTCCACACGACATAAATACATATAAATAAAATAAAAATGTGCTTCAAAACAAAAATGTGCAACATAAAATATTCATGTTTGACATTACAATACTTAAGACGACTAGATGAGCTAAATTAGCAACTCTGTTTGTGGTGGTTCAAACTTCGTTTGAAATGCTGTTAGAATCAGCGTGCACTACAAAGTGGCTGTTACGTCAGTCACTGCGGGCCAAATAGTGCGAAATGAGTGGTTTCGATCGATTTACAAAAAATCTATTGATTGGACTAAAAAACTAAAACACTATAATGCTAATATATTGCTTGTAGAATTATTTGCCAAAAATCAGAATGATCGCATGCATTTTAGTATGTTTTTTTTTTGGTTGAAAGAAATTTTTAGAGATTAGTTCGTGATTTTTTTTATCGAATCAAATTAATTGCATTATGTTTTCAAAACACTTCATACTAGCATATATCCTGAAGAATATCATATATTTTTTTTTATTGCCGTGAATCATGTACTTTTAGGCATTATAAAACACGTGTTTAGCTCATGTAGTCGCCTTAAGTCAAATATTCTACAAAACAAAGTGCATTGGAAAATAAATAGACTTTTTTTTCTAACTACAAAAAAATTAAAGACATTGAAGGCAGATTACACACTAGCAGTCACGCTGACGAACTAAACTAACTAAATCTTGCAGCCAATATGATAAAAACATCCCAACTTCGAAACAGATATGGTTTCGAGCTTCCACTGATCTTAATGCTGATATTCTGCTAGAACTGCTGTCAGTTAATGGGTGCTAAACAAGTTAGTAGGGTCCTTTGGTCTACTATCTATACCTACGTAAGAATAATCTGCCTATAACAATCCCGCTGGGACGCAACCCTCCTCTTTACGCCTTAAAGAAGTGGCTCATAATACACGACCCAGTTACAACAACGCGGGTCGGTTGGTGGTATAGTCAAAGAACTAGAAAATTAAACTTTCGAGTCCAATCAGCTGCGATTATCACGACTGCAAGGTAAAACCTGCCTTCATCACTCAAACAAAAAGGTGCATACTTCACAACTATACTGAAATCAATCAAATAAATGTATTGGACTAGTGGTACTTACACTCGCTGGCAACAGTAATATAGGTATGCTGCCCGTCTGCCGTGGGGCTGGAGTGGCCGGAACTGTCGCCGTTCACTTTCACCACCGTGCTCGTTACCTGAGGACAGGCGGCAATGTTGCTGAGATAGCGAAATCTACTAACCAATACTACTACAATACTTCTTCGTGTTGCTGGCACGACATCATATTTCATTAGCCCAAAACTTCGCCACTTCCACGATGTCGTCGATGGCAGAGCTGGGTCTGACCACTTAGCCCATAGCAGGTAAAGCACGATTTCTTCGTCGCAAGCGCAACTCAGAGCGCAATCGTGGCGGTGTTATTTGGCTTTAAGTTTCGCAGTAACGGCCCTCATTTTGGAAGTTGGCGGTATGATAAACCCGTGCCTCAGAAATCACATTAAACCGTTGCTCTTGGTCTGAACTCTATTCGGTCGTATTGGATTGCCATTTTGTCATCCCATTAGGGTATGACAATAAGGAAGAGAGAGTAGAATTTTATCTGAGCGCACACTAGTGCACTTTAATATGTCCTGCCTATATGCCTAGTCTTCGCCAAGGTTGGCCGCCGTAACCGAAATTAGAACCGGAGAATATTATTATAAGCTTCGTTGAAAATTTCCATTAGTCATGGTCTGATGGACGCATAAATGCAAACGTAACGGAATCGCGTTTTTGTGGTTTTGGTGCAGTTTCATGACACTTGGGTTTGATCATTCCTGTGTTATCGACTAGACGATATCTGAATTTATATCATAACAGGTGATGTGGAGATTCCACCAAATGGTATACCAGGCAAGAGCAGGGACAAGTACCTATTTAACAGAAATAACAAACAAGTATTCTAGAAATAAACTTAGTGTTTACTTACAAATATGGCAATTTTTTTATTTCTAAGACAATTAAAAACGAGTAAATTAGGCATCCAAAAACTCCTAATTAACGCTGAGAGAGCAAGACAATTTATTAATGAAAATGAATATGTAACATTGGAACATGCGTACCATATTTACCTGTTGCATAGCGTGCTGCAAATGCATGGAGTCGGGTATTTCCGGTATTACGATGAGATCACGCACCTCGCTCGGCGAGGCACCGCCGCCCGCGCCACCCTATGTATAACATCAACAATTATATAGGGGCAAAAATATGTAGGGATAGTTTATATGCAGGGTAGATAGAACTGTACGGGTTGCACTTCATCTTGCAGCACGTCATCGCATTTTCAATGCTTTCCGTCGCTCACAACCGTCATTGCTAGACTGAGAAACAGAGCGGGAGCTATTACGCTGCTAGATGAGGCGCAACCCTATGTGTTTTTGAGTGTGGATGGGGGGCTAGTATCGAACTATTGTTAACAGCAATCAAATCACCTGAAACAAGAGGGCCTAGACAAAGTGACATTTATCTGCGATAATGATGATGACAAAATATGCATTACAGTGACATAAGGTACCGAAAAGCGTATGTCAATCCTAAGCGTATGTCAATTTTTGCAACGTTTGCAAAAATACGAAATGCTTTGTTAGCTATTAGCACTTATCTAGGTCTTAAAAGCCAGAAAACCGCATAATAACTTATGCCTTCCATTCTGTTATATGCTTGTAGGTATCTATCTACACTAATATTATAAAGAGGAAAACTTTGTTTGTTTGTTTGTTTGGTTGTAATGAATAGGCTTAAAAACTACTGGACCGTTTTTAAAAATTCTTTCACCATTCGAAAGCTACATTATCCACGAGTAACATAGGATATATTTTATCCCCGTACTCCCACGGGAACGGGAACTATGCGGGTGAAACCGCGGGACGTCCGCTAGTATTCTATAAGCTTGTTACGGCTTCAAAAATGTCTGAGAGCCAGTCACCTTATACGACCTCAGTATTGCCTAGCTTGGGTCACTCATATACTTAAATTCAGCTTCAGTTGCCTATGATTAGTACAGTTATCTACACCCGCAGTCAACCTAAACATGATTGGTAAAGTCAAGCAAGGAAAGAGCGAGCAAATTATGAACGAAAATGATTTATCGTACCCCTACCTAATAGGTAATCGATTTATAAGTGTGACTGACTCATTATCACTTTGTGCAGTACCTACCTACTGTACGATTGCAAGTTATGAAATTGTGTAGCTATACAAACTATACGATAGCCTACCTACGTATGAGTGATATTAAACCCGCGACCTTGTGTCGACTAGTGATTACTCAGCACAAAATTCTAGGTACTTTGAAATAGTCTCTAGAAGTCTAGACTATAGTCAATTATAATTTAATTCAATTACCGAAGCGTAAAATATCCGCACAACTCGATATTTACAAGTTGCCTACTTATGCAAATACGATGGCAACGTAAGTACGGTGGAATGATTAGCCAGTCAGCTAGTATGGAAGAAAAGAGTGTTTAGTAGGATTAGAATAAGCTGGCTATATTTAAAGTGTGACTATTATTATATACTTACCTAGGTAATACTGATATTTAGTTTCACATTTATGTGATGGGCCCCGGAAGTCAATACCAATCCTATTAGCGAAATTTTATAAGATTTAGATGATAATATTCGAGTTCCAATGAATGACAATAGCGAAAGTATTTACAAATACGCGATAGACGGACGCTATTAATTCTCTTCATAGAGATACATGCTCATTATCTGGACTCTGATATACAGAATTGTGTTAGGTACCCCAGCACCCGAATCCCCCAGTTAGATGTACCAACGACTTTAGAAAAATGGCTGGGTGAGACTGCAATGCGGGGAATCGGGTGTTGCTGTGCAGTTTGGGAGAAGCCTATGTCCTGGGGAGGATTATGACTCTGTGAGAGACTGACTTGACTGATAGTATAACGTACCTGTGCAGGAGCCGCGAGCCTCGCTGCCATGTCCGGTGAGGCAGGCGGCGACGACTCCACCAGCACCTCGTCGCCGGCGCACTCAAAGTCTGAAGAAAACACCGCGGGGACTGGTTTTAATAAAGTTTGTCAAAGGAAAATAGCATTACAGTCGATTATATAATACGTCTACATGTTAGGTTTTGCTAGACTAGGTCATGTAAGTTCATGTTGACCTTGATTTATCACTTCGGAAAATATGGTGTATTGAGTCAAGAAAAGGCTAGATTTTCTGTTTCATGATTACTTATTTACCTAATCATTGATTTTACAAAAAAAATATATAGCATACCTACCTGTCTACCCACATAAATGCAAAAAAACTAGATTGATATTGTTTTGTTCCCTATCAAAAGAATGAAACTTTTAATACCTTGTATCAGTTTTGTAATACCCTGTAAAACAGACCACTCATTAAATGTTCAAAAGTACCTAACGTAGCTAACTAGGCTTAACTTTAGAGTAGCCATTTTAATCCCCTAATTATAGTGAAAGCCATACCTGCTACTAATTGGAAACATTTCAAAGTAGGGTAGCTCTCCCCTTTGATGGCAGTTTGCAATTATATGTAATGCAGGCAGGTAAGCATCTCACTTGTAAAAACAAAATAATTATTTATCTCAGTCTAAAAAAATTTTTTCAGTACCAACATACAAAGTCTTATGTAATTTTTCTTTATACTTGAATGCTAGCAAAAGAAATAGGATATTGAGAACTGTAATCAAGACTTAATTTACATAATAAGTTATAATAACTGAAATTATTGCAGTAATCAGTGACTGTTATAGCAACAATACCCAATAAGTATAAAATCACAAAGAAAATAACAATGAAAAAGCAATCTGAAATCTTTCCATAAACATAAAAAATCATTGCATCATATTATTATACAATCCACAATAAAATAAATCAGAATTGTTGCATAACACCATCCCAAGTGATAGAGATGTTATTGATCTGCTGGGAGCAAGGGCGGAGAGTATCCGTGGAGCGTAACCTGGCAACACCTCATCCGTCCCTCCGCACCGGCACTCTTAACAAAACAACTACACAAAAACACTCACTCTCTAAATAGAACACATTCTCAAAGCCCATCTCAGACATTTTGGATTGAAAATTAATTTCTGCAACAAAATATCACTGGAACACAACAGTAACACATTATTGTGACTTTACACTGGTTTGTATGATATCAAGTATTGATCAAACAAGCGTCTCTATGTGCTTGGTTGCTTCACTGTCATGTTTGGTACTAGCGTTTCTGTGAGAATTTCGTTTTTAACGTTTAGTAGTGTGTGCTTGCTAGAGGTAGTGTGTGTTGATAGGGATATAGTGGGGTGGCTGCAGGTGCCCTGTCATGGTTCAGTGACACCACCTGCCATGTACCACCGTAGGTAATGCATGACTGGATATTTTGTTTTGTTTATATTATTATTATTGTATTGTTGGTGTAACTGACATTTGTGATGAGCTGAGAAATAGTGTGCTGTTAATCTGTTATTATAATAATCAGATGATGTTTAATAATTTTATATTAGTCATGTTTAGTATTTTCCTTTGTACTCCTTTGATGTGTATTTTCCTGTGAGCATTATTTGAAATGTGATTATTTGTGATTTATATATTCTGATATGTATGTTTTTGTGTATTTAGAATGAAGTATAAATTCTGAAATTTATTTTTTGTCAATAATTCCACAATTTGAGCTTATCTAGATTAATAAACCATTTCTGAGCATGATATTTGTTAGCTGCGCAGTTCGTCGGTCCCCCTTATGTACTGCGTAGTACATAAGTCCCGAAAGTTAATATCGCAGGTGAATAGTCGCAGCGGGTCGTGCGTCGTACCAGGCACCGCCGCCGTAAGCCCTCTTGCCCAATAACTTTGATAAAATTGATACGCGTCTGGGAGTAAGGGGGAGCTCATTTAGGACGCTCCCCGATCCGGGAAGCACGCATATCATTCCCAACGCACTTGACAACCAATATTAACGTTATCAAACCCATTTTTCAGGTTATTAGCGAATTAATTTATCGACAATATATTAAACCCACCTGCCATCCATACCTCGAACTGTCAAAATCATCTTATTAGAAATGATTGTTTTAATCACGATTAAGGTAATATTACTAATATTTACTCTATGTACAACTAGTTTTGCCAATTTTTATGTAACGCGATAAGAATTGACTTATCAATGTTGTTGTCTTGTAGCTACACCCGTTTCCTAGGCTACGGACACCCCGGCCAAATTTCAAGCTAGTGATTTCAAAAGTTACTAACTTAACTTTAGTTTTTTAGTAAATAATTCCACTTTAGTATTTTTGTTTTTTTAATTATTGTTAATAAAAAAGTTAAACTTTCATTTTATAATAGCAGTAGGAAACAAAAGACTTCTAATTACAACTATGATAATGATATGTTTAGACACAAAACAAAATTACAATGAATAAGATTTCCCAAATCATTTCAGTTCAGTCAACTTGTACTCTCGATTGTTGGTGCTTGTGGAAGATTCACCATAATTCCCTCACATGTCAGAAGAATAACAATCAAAATTATTTAACACATGTTTACCGGTTTTTCCAGTGAGGGAAGTATCAGTTTAAAAACTCAGCCTTCACAAAAAGATTTCATCGTGGTACTAGCATAAACAAAATGAAGCTACGAGCTAGGTACCCATAAAAGTTTTGAAAGGACAAGCAAAGTAGTTAGATGTCAAAGTATTTATCTAACTTTCATTATATGAGATGGTGGCAGTGCCTGCTTTGCCATAGGAACAAGAATATGCATGACTGTACGTACCCTAGTTCTTACGAACCAAAAAACACACGGTTCTAAACTGTTTTCATTTACCTTCTAGACAGTCTGCTTCAAAAATTAATATCGCATTGCACGAATAATCCTCAACTATTTCAATTGTTTTTCTGGTATTCATAGTCATGTCGACGATTTGAATGTTTTTATTTTCCATTACAGTTTTTCAAATCGTAACTTCGTATTTCGTGTACTTCTCATCCAAAGCACAGAGTATACAATCACTACGTTTAATCCAAAGTAGTAAGATATCACCTTGGTAATTATTTATTTATTTACCTAAGAAACTTGGAGATCAAAACCAGATGACATTTGTAAGGATTATTATTTTTCTAACTCTAATGGCATAACAGGAATTTTAGAATCTAGACGGCTATTAGCTGAGATTCTATTTTTTGAATTTCGTAAATAAAACCTCAATATCAATTTTCTGGAGTTAGTGACCCAGGAGCTACCCAGGAAATGCATGATACAAATAATTTTATATAATTTATATGTAGTTTTAGATGTAGTTTGTAAATATTGTACCTAATAACCTTTTAATAAACATGCAAGTGATAATTTATGGCAATAAAATCTTATGTTGAATTGTTTCAAATTCCCAAGTAACAAGGCAAATAATAAAATTATGATATGTATTGGAAGAGGAAATAGAAGTCGTCAAAAAAGTTATTTGACCTTAGAGGAACAGTGAGTCAATAAAACTGGCAACACTAATATTATCGTCAAGTCCGATGGCGCGTTCAGTTATTACGATCGCTTAAGTTCGCCGACGCGCGGCGCAGTAAAATTCGCACATATAGACCCGCTAATCAGTACACTCCATTCGCCATATTTATGGATCTTTAGAACAAGGTTGAATTGCTCAAGAGGGAGGTGGCCATTGCTCAGCTGTGGGTAGGACCCTGGGAGGAATAAGATTGCCAATGATAATGATGATGATAGAGTTTTGGAACACTCACTCTAATTTTGGCCGCGTTCCGAGATAGGCTGTAAACGCTTTGAGCGTCCATAAACCCGTTCCGAGTTACTTTGAGCGCGATCACATGCGTGATATCGATATTCCTTGAGTCGTCATGACACGCGCCATCTTGCGATAACACCGACCAAGTTCCTTGCACCGACCATGCCCCAAAGAAATATCAAAGTGAGCGCTGTCAAATGACTTAGTGACAGATCTTAGCTGTCATAATCGTGAAATCTATATCGGAACGCAAAATATTGATACGAGCGCTGTGAGTGATTATTTGAGTCCCTATAATGCACGTCACTGTAATGCACACACCAGCAATGCGCGACACTGGATTGTACAACACGAGTGTGTACGCCCATGTAAAAGAAACCATCACAATGTTTCCAATTACTCGGCTGTACCTTGCTTGTCCGATCCAACAATGCACGGCATGATAATTGGCGACATCACGTGACTGTTTTGAATTCCAATGACGTGCATTGTCATGTCGCGCATTCTCGGTCTGTACCAGGATTGGCCGGCCTGATAATGCACAGCACATCAATTGGAATCAAAACAAACAGTGACGTCACATTAAAAAAGTAAAAAGCCATGTGACACTAGGGACGGGAGGTATCACAAATATGATTGATTCATGATTGATTTTGTTTCGGTTGACGTTCAATCAATATAATAATCTGTGAATTATTTGTGTACCAGTGTTTTTAAAAAAGTTTAAAAACGCTGTTTGGGCACGGGTGTGACAGCTTTAGTTCCAAAGGGTCCGTTTTGGCGCTGGCGTAGCATCACCGGCGCCATGCGGCCATCTTGGTTTTGTTATGTCAGTGTGTGTGAAGCACATACATTATATACTCAAGTGTCATAATCAAATGAGACTTGAGTATATAATGCGCTCATTGTCAAAAATCTTCAGAGAATTCTAACCTCTGAATGTATTTTCCTTAATTTTCCTCGTATTTTACTGAGTTGAGATACACAATTTCCTCTGTAGTTTGAGACAATACTGATTGTGCATGTTAAATGTGCGATTATTCGTCATGGGAATCCGAAAGTGGTGTGTAGGTGGTTGCAATGCAACAGTGAGTTTTCCCAAGAACAATGAACTTAGAAGTCTGTGGATGCCTTCCTAGTGCCAACAAATTCCCTCCTCATTGGACTCAGGAAACGTGTCTATGAAAAACAGAAGAAGTTGCATAAGGCGTTCCGCTTAGTGTAGCTGGTGAGTTTTGTTAAACTTCCTAGGTTATGTAAAAGTCGTTTTGTTATAAGTACTCAGATCAAGTAAAAAGAGGACTATTTTTTGATTACTTGATTTGAGATGTTATAAGTTTTTTATTAAAACTTCAACTAGAAACCAACAGAACGTAAAGAACATATAGCGGACTTATACAAAAAACATATACATAATTTACCTATAAGGAAAACATAAAATCAACTTCGAAATACTAAAAATTACTGTATTAACTGAATCAAATATGTTTCCAGGGTGGGATGTAATAACTTGATGGATGGGATGACTTGAACATAATTATTTCAAGGAACAAGATGAGGAGGATGTACATGTACTACAACTGGTGTGTATGGTTATCTAAATATAGTCCTATTTATCAGTATTATTTTACTATAAGTATGAGTACAACTCGCCAACCCGTCTTGAGCAAGCATGGTAATCAATGCTCGTGCCTTCTCTGTTGAGAAGAGGCCTTTGCCCAGCAGTGGGTCAGTTATAGGCTGGTTTTATTAAAATGAGTACAACTTATAATAATATGTATTACAGCAATATTTCTCAATACATAAATATCTTCTAATGTTTTAATTTTAATCCAATATTCCTATATTGGATTAAAATTAAAACATTAGAAGATATAAGAATAAATAAGAAATTCCCTCCACTGTGGCACCCTCAGAAAATATTCTTAGCAGTGTGACGGCTCCTTAGTGCCCCATAACTTTTGTCATGTCATCACTTAAAATTGTTTGTTGTGCGTCATGCTGATGGACCTTTTTTTACTTTACTAACGTACATTTCTTAGTTGTTGTGGCAACTGCGAGGGCTATAATTAACAGTCCAGCAACGTAACGTCTCATATACAAAGTGTCTCCATTTCTACAAAACTGGTATTTGTTCTAATGTGTTCATTATTCTTATTTTCAGATAAATTACATGGTCTAGATTCTGGAGCTACAATAGCCACAACAGCTGAAGTTGTTGAATTTTTTGATGAACTGTTTGACAGTGTTAATGGCTATCCTGGTGGTGGAAAAAGGAAAAAATTAAGACGAGCTGTAAAGAAGACTCACTACATCATTCTTTTTGCATTGACGCCATCAAAAAAATTAAATCAGTTACTTTAAAAATGTTTGTACAAATATAAAACCTATAAATTATCATTTTTATTTTATTATGATCACCTGAACCTCAAAAATAAATCAACTATATGAAGGCGCCATTAAAGTATCGATATCAATGAAAAAGTCGATATAAAAGTACATCACTAGTTATCGATAACAAGATTTCTGCAATCACTATTACACTTACATACATAACTATTATCTATATACTTCTGTCAAAACCCCGATGGCTACAACAGCGCCAAAACGGACCCTTTGGAAACTACCAAAAAGTCACTGTCGTATCTGTAGCTAGCTACTAATATAGTAATCTGTGCTGTTTGGGTTTTCTTGTTGAGTTCTGGTTGTAAGGCACCCTCCTACAGCTAAATCCGGAAGAGAAAATGGTCCTGAGATGGAAGAAAGGAAAAGATAATGACAACAAACATGATTAACATCAGCAACGTGCAAGCGTTTTCAACAAGAAATTATATTTCATTGATCAAGTAAGTACCTATGCTATTATACTAAATATAAGGCTAAAAGTGTCTTGTTTGTCTCCGACTTACCGTTTGTCGTAAAAACGATGTCAAAGGGATCTATAGGTTAAGTTAGAACTGTGACAAACTACCTCGAAATTTGTCGCGAAATTTTTCTAAGTATTTTTTTCATAGTGCCCATAAGACGACACTGACCCATTATTCTCTGATTCTTTCCGTAACTTACAAATCGTCTCAATTATTATGATACCCTATGATTATCAGTGTGTAAATTATTAGAGCTCTTTATCTGGGGGCTGTCAGTTTGATCCCTATGGCTTTGTTTGTGATGTAATTAATCAATCCTTGTAGGTACTCTATATTATTTATTATTATGTAGGTCCTTACTATCTGATAAATAAATACCTATCCACAAAACATTCCTACATAATTACCCACAAACACCAGCTGTGGAGACAGTGACAAGATCTACAACATAGCACATAGCTTTATTAAAGAATAAAAATAGCAATATATAAGTAGGTACGTACTATATCTATACCTAAGTGCTAGCAGTCGAGCTATGAAAAAATTTCATCAGTGTTTATTTTATTAAACCTAGGAATTTTGTAGAAGGTTACCTTTAGCTGCCATCATAATAACTTTCTAATGAATCTTATTTATTTTAGATTTTCACTGCGATCGTAAGATGTGTTCGACTCAAACTTGATGTAGATAATTATAAAAGCAATGAAATATTTGCCCCGAACATAGTCCATACCATGATTGTGTCGCTGCTTGCTGCTCAAGGGGACCGCAAGCCTGGAATTCCATTACAATATATATATTATATGGTTTCATCGCAGAAGGAAAGAACACTTTAGTAAAAAGTTAATTGGTTATTATTATTATTATTATTATTATTTATTTTAGATTTTCACTGCGATCGTAAGATGTGTTCGACTCAAACTTGATGGAGATAATTATAAAAGCAATGAAATATTTGCCCCGAACATAGTCCATACCATGATTGTGTCGCTGCTTGCTGCTCAAGGGGACCGCAAGCCTGGAATTCCATTACAATATATATATTATATGGTTTCATCGCAGAAGGAAAGAACACTTTAGTAAAAAGTTAATTGGTTATACCTAGTCAACAACCCGACCTGTCAGTCGACTTGTCAAGTAACGAAAATAAAATTATTGAAAAAACTCTTAGAATTATTATTGGATTGGTATGTAGTGTCAAAAGTGTAAGAAGAAACTGGCGAGTAATGGATCTCCTTTTCTATGCCAAGGTATTTGCCTAGGAACATTCCATAGGAATTGTGTAAAAGGCTTGGCAGCAGACATGAAAGCAGGTACAACACGAATTTTTTGTAATAATTGTGAAGATGAAGAGCCCGAGGAAGAGGAGCAGGAAGTAGAGGGACAAGGGTTCGAAAAAATCCTAAAGGATATACAGAACAAAGTCAATTCCCTTCCGGGATTTCAAAAACAGCTAAATTCCATTATGATTAGCATGGCGGTTCTATGAATGCTTATCTCTCCATCTAAAATACTCTTAAAAACCAACTAGTTTTATTTTTGATACAGACAATAATAATATATTTTATTTTTTTTACTGTAAGTTCATATCTGATCACATTTTAGAAATCCATGACAGATAAATAGCCTTTAAAATAGTAGGTACCACCTACTAATTGAATGTTACATAATTTTATTTGTAATTAAAATTAGGAAATAGGTAGGTACTTAATATGTGTAAGAAAATGTAGTGAGGAAAGTTTTGAGTATGAATGTAGATGGGTAGGTATGTGAGTATAGGAAGACCAAGACGAGAAGAAGAAGACATGCTGCGCCGACCCCAAATGAATTGGGATAAGGGCAAGAGAATGATGAAATTTAATTAAATTATTTAATTTCATTATCTTTTTTTCACTCTTCCTCGTCCGTAGTAGGTATGTCCTGCAGGATACTCCTTTCCCTTGTGCTCCACACAGATTCCGTGACCATACATACATCATCTCTTGATCTCTATTCGTACCTAGCTTGCTTCTTTCCATAAAAGTAACATTAAATAAACAAAAATGCAGTTTATATATTATCATCATATCAGCCATAGGAAGTCCACTACTGAACATAGGCCTCCTAAATAATATAGTGTATAATGAAGTAGGTAAGTTAATTTAAAATGAACGTCAATATGGCGGGACCACGCCAGGTTTTGCGAATATCATGTGAATAGGATATAATACAATATTTCTACTATTTCATACTTTCATAAAAAAATTCTACATCCATAATATTTTCAAATATGCTGCAAAGAAAGTGGTCTAGTTATTTTTATATCAAAATGACGGGACCACTATTCATTTGATGAGGAACACATGGCGACATTTTGTGTATTCAGTTTAAAATCCTTTAAACTGAACACACAAAAACTCAATACGAAATACTTAGTAAGTTTTAAAACTATAATTACGTATAATTATACTTTTAAATAGTTTCAATAAATAAATGTTTATTAAATTTACATAGGAAAAGCGCCTGAAGAAAAAGTATAATTTTATGCGTTGTAGTACCTATCATTTTATGGCTCATACAATTTAATAGAGGCTTTACTTTTTCTTTAGGCTCTTTTCTGATGTAAATATAAGAAACATTTATTTATTTAAATTACAGTCTTAAAAGCATAATAATGATTCAAACGTAGTCGTACCATTTCGTATTGAAATTTTGTGTCATCAAATGAATTGAAGCATTGCGTGCAACTAGGGCGTTACACCAAAAAGTAACTTTTGAGATAATTGAAGTTAAAGTTTTTGGTATGTTATAAATTCTAAATGAATTAAGATAAATCCCTAGAACTTTGAAAATTACGGGTAACAATGAGTAAGTTGTAAGATTATAATATTATTATTAATTTCAAATAGTTAGAAACTTCAAAATAACATATTTTTTAGGTATGTTATCCGCCCTTGTTGCATCCTACCCATAAATTAATTGGGCGTTCATATTTTAAATGGTTTTGAAGGCATAAATGATGGCTTTAGGTGCTTTAAACAGTCATCTTTTTATAAAAGTAAATCACAACACTCATTTGCTTTCATTATTTAAAAGTTTAAATAATATCTGTGGGCTTGTTTTCTTCCATAACTTTATATTCTTAAACTTCTTCTTTCCTTTCTTTTTTGGAGGAACCTAATCAGTCTGGTCGTCATCTGCACAAAATCACTGATTTCAATAATTTCAGCCATGTTTTTACATTAAAATAAACTTTCGCAGACTACAGGTCAGCGTAGCAAAATCCTCTCAATTATTATCTATCACACCATCTAGAATCACTGCATCAAAATGAGTTTTTGCCATACAATATTAGATAGCGCAATGTTTAATTTGGTGCAATAATATTAAAATGGGCTTTGGGTGCCGAACGCCCTTGTTGCTCCCATTGCTTCAATTAGTGGTCCCGTCATTTTGATATCAAATTAGCGGGGCCACTGTCTTTGCAGAATAATTTAAAACTAGTTTCTGCCCGCGGCTTCGCCCGCGTGAAGTTCGATAACTGTCCCACGCGATCATACTACGGGGATAAAAAGTATCATATGTTAATCCAGGTTATAAACTATTTATGTGCCAAATTTCATCCAAATTCTTTCAGTAGTTTTCGCGTGAAGGAGTAACAAACATACACCCTCACAAACTTTCGCCCTTATAATATTAGTGTGATTCTTTTTATTGACTAAATTACAACCGTTCTATCACACAACATAGGTACTATTCAACCATTCTATCTCCAGTACTACTGGACTGGACAGATTTGAATGAAGTTAGTAGATAGTGATACCGTCAGCAAAACGTCATCAAATGAAATCTGCTTTTGACTTCAGCGAGATCATAACATGCATTAAAACTCTAGCGAATACTGTGTCTCTGTTACGTCTACATCGCGTAGAAAATAACCAGGATCAACAGTAACGTGCCGTCCGCATCCGAAGCACGGAATCATCTTACTTTCTAAACAATCAGGTTATTTATTTAACCTGCAATGCCCTAACTAAACTTGGAACAGTCCCATAAGATATTTTTTTGTGAGACAGTGTCCCCACCGGTAATCGAACCCAGAACCTCGGATCGCGAGCCAAACACTCGGATCACTAGACAATGGAGGCTGTTAATTTGTTGATGATCTAATAAAAATAGCTAATGGTTCATCATCATCATAATTGCAGTCCACTGCTAGACATAGGCCTCCGCCAATCGCCAAGGTGCACCACAAGGTCTAGTGGTTAAATTGGTCTTTGAAATTTTGTTTATTCAACTGAAGACCGCTTTCACATTAAGGCGACTTTGGCAGCGCGACGGTTGCGCTGTCAGAATTTCATATTAAAACATATGCTGCGGCGCGGCTGTCCTTATAATGTGAAGGCATTTGTGCTTCTGCTGCGCTACTGTCGCGCTGCTAACGTCCTAGTGTGAAAGCGGCCTAAGATCCCGCCATGTGTTTCTCATCAAATGAATAGTGGTCCCGTCATTTTGATATAAAAATAGCGGGACCACTTTCTTTGCAGAATATTTTAAAATGTTATGGGTAGATTTTTTTATGAAAGTATGAAATAGTAGAAATATTGTATTATATCCTATTCACATGATATTCGCAAAAACTGGCGTGGTCCCGCCATATAACGTTCAGCAGTTCTCTCCTTTCTCTTTCTAGCGACAGCCAATCCAGTGCATAGGTAGTATATGGTCCAGTCATCCAGTGTACTGTACATAGTAGAGTTCAGCGTGCCGGCTCACTCGTCCGGTGATTTATGCAACCGAATAGGAACACCCATCTTCTAAACATTGTCGAATAGCACAGGCTCCATAATTTTGTATATTGCCAGATTAATAGCCGCCAAATTGTGCCTTTTTATGGTCGGGGGGTTAGTTGGGTGGGTGAGGCCCCTTTGCGCCCCTAGGTCCGGGCCAAGGTTAACCCGGGCAAGAGGCTTACCAACATTACATAATATGTTGATTACTGGACTGTTCATATCCTAAAAACATCCCATTGGATGATAGCAGTTCGTGTGCGTTTCGATGGCGCGGCCATGACGTTTTTTTTTTTAAAAAATTATGCCATGATTTTGTAAAAATTTGTAAAAGTAGACTCCCAAAACCATAAATTTGTCAAAGCTATGGTTAAAAAGTTATAAGGGTTTGAACGTGGCCGCGCCAATGAAACGCTCCGAACCGCGCGGCCACGGAGATCTTTAAAACTAAGCATTGCAGGGACCTGAAATTTTGCTAAGTAACAGATTGAATTTGTAAAAAAATTGTAAAAATATAGAAAAAAATCCTGGGCTTATATTTTAGGAGCTGTAAGACTAATACGCCATGGCCGCGCCATCGAAACGGTGAAAACACATTTTCGCCGATATCTCGCTGAAAAAGCAACGCAGACATCAGAAGTTTTTTGTAAAACCCAGATTTGAATTTGTCAAAACTAGTAAAAAATAAACAAAAATCCTCAGTTTACATTTCAGGAGCTATAAGACTAATACGCCATGGCCGCGCCATTGAAACGGTGAAAACACATTTTCGCCGATATCTCGCTGAAAAAGCAACGCAGACGTCTGAAGTATTTTGTAAAAACTGGATTTGAATTTGTCAAAACTAATAAAAATGAAATAAAAAATCCAGGTTCATATTTCAGGAGCTGTAAGAGTAATCGTTCTCTCGTTACTTAGGGGCAGGGACTTAGAAAAAAAACGAATATAAAAAAAAAATACGATTTTCGCGGGTTTTTTTACATCTTCTCATGGTTTACGACTAGAGCAACAAATTATTTCCCGAAAAGTTTTTCATCCGAGCAACCATTTTGGAAATATACAGGGTTTTTCAAAAAACTTAAATAAAAATAAACAGCTCCTAACTCGGAGACGGTGCGTTATAGGACCATGCTTTTCAGAAGCTAAATGGTTTCTATGGTCAAGATCAATATGATATTGCAATAAAATTGTTAAAATTTCGAAAAAAAAACAAAGAACGAAAAATTTTCTAAGTCCCTAAAATTTTTTCACCGTTTCAATGACGTTTTAGTCTTACAGCTCCTGAAATATGTACCTAGGATTTTTTATTTCATTTTTATTAGTTTTGACAAATTCAAATCCAGGTTTTACAAAAAACTTCAGACGTCTGCGTTGCTTTTTCAGCGAGATATCGGCGATTACGTATTTTTTCACCGTTTCAATGGCGCGGCCATGACGTTTTAGTCTTACAGCTCCTGAAATATGAACCTAGGATTTTTTATTTCATTTTTACTAGTTTTGACAAATTCAAATCCAGGTTTTACAAAAAACTTCAGACGTCTGCGTTGCTTTTTCAGCGAGATATCGGTGATTACGTATTTTTTCACCGTTTCAATGGCGCGGCCATGGCGTATTAGTCTTATAGCTCCTGAAATGTAAACTTGAGGATTTTTTGTTTATTTTTACTAGTTTTGGCAAATTCAAATCTGGGTTTTACAAAAAACTTCTGATGTCTGCGTTGCTTTTTTAGCGAGATATCGGTGAAAATGTGTTTTCACCGTTTCGATGGCGCGGCCATGGCGTATTAGTCTTACAGCTCCTAAAATATAAGCCCAGGATTTTTTTCTATATTTTTACAAATTTTTTACAAATTCAATCTGTTACTTAGCAAAATTTCAGGTCTCTGCAATGCTTAGTTTTAAAGATCTCCGTGGCCGCGCGGTTCGGAGCGTTTCAATGGCGCGGCCACGTTCAAACCTTTATAACTTTTTAACCATAGCTTTGACAAATTTATGGTTTTGGGAGTCAACTTTTACAAATTTTTACAAAATCATGGCATATTTTTTTTAAAAAAAAAACGTCATGGCCGCGCCATCGAAACGCACACTAGCAGTTCCCCTGATGGATAAGTAACAAAACTTAACTCAATTACATAAAAAATGGGAAACCCAACAAGTAATTATTTGCCCAGTTTCGAATGCAAATGTACCTGAGTGGTCTAAATAAGTGTTACTTTGGCGTTGTAGACCCAAATTTTTCTGCTAATATAAAAGTAGAAATTATAATAATTATTTATACCTACCTAACTTTTGATGAGCAATATATGTTAGGCCTTCCTGAAAGTGTTTACTTATTAAATTTTGGAAAACCCATGTATTTTGATATATAAAAGTATAGAATAGAAAATAAAAATGCTGATATTTTTTTTGTGTTTTATTTAATAAGAGAATCTTGTGTATTAATCAAACCACAAGTTTAAGACAGTAAAATATGGTTAAATGGTATATTTGTCTGTTCTTGAATCAAGTTAACTAAATAATAACAAGATATAAGAACGGGGACTGTTTTGAATTTTCTTCAAGACTCTAAAGCGTTTAAATCTTCTCTCCTTTTGTCATCCTCTATCATCTCGCTACAGTCCAATGTAGACTCCATTTAAGAGATTTTACAGATATTGATTCTGCATGAGTTGCACTGGGAGTATAAGTCGTATCGCTATCTGATTGTTCCAATTTTATAAATATTTTACTCAAATAATTTTTACTTGGTATTGATGGGTTTATATTAACACCACAATGCTTGATTTTAAATGGTGATGTAGATACAGAATGTAGCGCTTTGATGGTGACGTCATCTGATTTCCCAAACTGACTTTTGTTTGGTAAGCTTTACTTCTAAACATTTTCCATATATTATGTACTTGAATTGATTTATCCAATACTCTTGGTGATATATGTACTTGAACTGATCAATCCAATACTCTTGGTGTTAATTGGGGAACTTCTGCTACATTCTGCTGAACTGTAAAACAAATATTTTGTTATTTAAGTGTTTTAAGAAGAGGTTTGCAAGTGTTATTCAGACTGGCTGGTATGAGAGATAACGGATGTTTGGATTATGTTTGTTAGGAACACTATGTGTCATTTTTCTATTATTCTGTACTCAGTGTCATGAGAAATAAAACCAACTAAATTCTATGTGCTTGTTATTTACTCTTGGCTCTCACCAAAGTGCAATGTTAGAATTATTATCAACACAAGTAGGAGATTACTAGGTCACAGAAAACTCTATGTAGTTTTGAGTGTACCTACAATGTACATAAGTAATAAACACTGAGAATAAATTACTTTTATCAATGCTATATTCTAATAAACATGTTAATAATAAATACCTGAACTACTGGATGCAATTTCTTTGAAACTTGATTGTTTTGTAACTGTACATTTTTCTTCTAATTCCTTTTTACACTTCAATAATCATCATTCTTCGTTTCTTAGCTACCGTACATAGGGTCGCTCTGTTGTATCAGGTGGTCGGTTTTCCTGTCTGGTTGGCACATAAATATTATGGGGCATACATCCTGGTTTCATACGTACTTGTGACCCCATCACATGATTCTTCATATAGCTTTCCATATCATTTGGCAACTGAAAAAAGACAAGTTAACGATTATGATCGTTAGTAAGAATGACATCCAAGACCAAAACAAACATAACCTCAAAATTGCATAGCCTCAATATTTTCAACTATTTCACGTCCAACAAACATTTTAAGTTTAGGACCTATCAATATATGTTAACATACTCACATCAAAGTGGTCTTCACAGAAATAAAGTGGCGAATTCGTGACTAAGTCGTTCGAGTTTCGCCGTGCAAGCTTTAACCACTTATCTCTTATTATTTCCTTGTTTGGTACATACACAAACACTTTGTTGGGTGTTGTTATTGATACTGCACACCACTTAAAAACTTTGGAATTCGTTTTAAATTTAATATTTTGTTAACTTTCTTCGCTACGCATAGACACAATGGCATTGTTTACCTAGGTGTAACCATGGTCAAATATTATTGTACCATGGGTGTGACCAGTGTGACCACAGAGTATATAATCACTACCTACTAGATACGTTTAGGTGTGACGTCAGAGCCGACGCCATGACACCTGAGAGCTGTTTTCGCGCAATATTGAAAAAATACACTTCTGGACACATCTATTGGCCCACCTTAGAGTTTAGGTTTCGATGGCCCCTACCGAAATATGATTGCTAGATTGAAAAAAAACTGTTGATGCAGTTTTAAACCTGATACATTTTACCATCTTTTTCGATCGTATTGTTTTAAATTTGAATTCAGAATACCATACGACATGGAGCTACGCCTAACAAGTCGGATATGCGCCTTGTTAAAGGCAATTGATTTTTGAATAAAAAACATGTTTTATCAAATAAAGGTTTAATTTAATAACGCGTGTTGCCTCCATGGGCATCTACCACAGCTCTCATACGATTAGGCATAGGTAGAGTTTATCAACCGCTCTATGAAATTTTGAGGGAACTCCTGCATCGTCTGGGCAACTGGCTGACGAGCCCTAACACGTCTTTTTAGCTCGTCCCACATATGCTCAATGGGGTTCATGTCTGGGCTTCTGGCTGGCCAGTCCATAACTGTGATGTTCACATCCCGAAGATATTCCCAGACGTTGCCGGCCGCATGGGCTCTTGCATTATCATGCATAAAAAGGAAATTTGGGCCCACATAGTCCGCGTATGGTATCCCATACGCGGACTATGTGGGCCCAAGTTTGACAAAAGTACATTCGTGAGTGCTTAGAACCTCACGTGATAACGTGAGGTTCTAAGCACTCACGAATGTACCTTTCAGCATTTAATGTTGGCAGCCGTGGTCCTGTAACAACCTCAAGTTGAGTTTTGCCGCTCGCGGATATACCGCCCCCAGACAGTCCATGAGCCACCGCAATAAGCAACCCTCTCTTCAAAGCAGCATTGAGCGAAACGCTCTCCCTTACGTCGGTAGACATTCTTCTTTCCATCATTGCCATGTAACACAATTTTAGACTCATCAGAAAAGAGTACACGGCTCCAATCTTGCTGTGTCCAATTTAAATGACTGCGTGCGAAATGAAGGCGCGCTGTTCGGTGGGCTCGCGTTAGTTTGGGCCCATTATAGCTGGCTTGTGTGGTACCATATCGCGTTCTTTTAACCTTCTCCGAACAGTTCGAGCGCTCACAGATACTCCGTGGAAGTCGCGAAGTTGGTTTTGTATCTCAATGGAGGTAAGGTGACGATTTCTCAAGCTGGTCGTCACGATGAATCGATCCTGCCTTTCAGTTGTGACCCGAGATCGTGGCCTTCCTTGGCGACGAACAAAGCCGCCAGTCTCTAGGTACCTCCGATAAACATTTCGGACCGCAGATCGACTTAAATTAAGTTGAGCACTCACGTTTCTTTGGCTGTGTCCGGCCTTAATAAGTGCCACAGCTTGGGCGGCGACTTCAGGTGAAGTATCCATAGATTATTGATAGAACCTCACCTTCATGTTAAGAATAAGTAATGTTTGATGCAAAACCAAAGATATCAATCACTTTTTCAAGAATTAAATCCAAGTAAACCAATAAAACCAAGTTTTGATATCAACAAACAGGCTCCAAGTTGTCTTTTGTTTCTTTAAATTCTGTGTTCGAAATTCAAAAAAAAGACTATTGAATGAAATTGTGAATGTGCCAGGTTCAAAACTGCATAAAAAACTTTTTGCTCGACCTAATATGACATTTTAGCTAGGACCAAACGAAACTGAAAATACAAGGTGGGCCAATAGATATGTCCAGAAGTGTATTAGAAAAATGGCTTTAAACTTCGTTAAACTTGAGTTTAATACCGAAATAAAGGATTTTTCGTAAATAATAAATGTGTACCCACATTAGGGAAGAGGATTTCAAAACCTTTCGTCACGCCTAATCATCAAAATCATCAATACAATCCACGGATCAACAATAAGAAAATTTGAATTTCGCGGGCTTACAATATTTTTTTTATTTTCAATATTGCGCGGGTTTTTTTATATCATCTCATGGTTTGCGACTAGAGCCACATTTTCTTTCCTAAAAGCTTGTCATCAGAGCAAACATTTTGGAAAAATAGAGGGTTTTGTTAAAACAAAAAAAAACTAAAAAGCTCCTAACTCGGAAACGGTGCGGCTTAGTTTCATGCTTCTCTGAACCTAAATGGTTTCTGAGGACTTAGTTAATAAGGTGCTGCAATAATATCATTAAATTTCCCGAAAAAGAAAACCCGTGAAAATTTTTCCGCCATACTGCCCTCAACTATAATAATTACCCAAAATCAAGATATACAGAGATCAGTCGAAACGTTAACCTCTAAGCACGGCGACCTTGTAGATAAAATCAATTTGCTGGAGCAGGAAAATATGGAGTACAAGAAGAGAGTTTTGACTCTGGAACATACTCTGGAACAACTGGATAAGAACGCGCACTCTTCAACAATTGAAATTCGTAACTTGCCCAAACAGGAAAACGAGAATAAGAAAGTGCTAATCGACACAATCCAACAGCTTGGTTCGACTCTGGGCCTGGAAACTATACATCGGTCAGAGATAAGGGACATTTTTCGATCCAAGTCAGAAGCAGTATTTGTGGATTTCACTACTACCCTCAGAAGGGAAGCTCTGATTTCTAAATACAAGGCGTACAATAAATGTAGACGTGATAACAAACAGTCGCAATTGAACTCAGAACATATCAAAGTACCGGGAACGCCATGTATATTATACATCTCGGAGTATCTAACTGCTAAGGCAAGATATCTTTTCTACATTGCGCGCTCAAACGTTAAAAACAAAAAACTTCTGGCTGCCTGGACTTCATACGGGAAAGTTTATGTTAAGAAAGATGAGGACTCGACACCCGTTCGCATTGATGAAGAAACCAACCTACATAAACTTATTATGTGACTAGCTTTGGTCCAACCGTATTGTTCTTATATTGTTGTATTTTTTATTGTAACAGTTATTTATTATTGCGTATTGCTCACGTTTTTATTAGTAACTTTTCGTTGTTTTTGCAGAATTACACTCACACATATTCCTCACCACGCTCATCCTTCACTCAACCCAATACACACTTCACCCGATAAGCGATCATACGACTACCTGAACAGCTTAGCTAGCCATGGCTTGCTCCCGGCTCATACTCTGCCAACGCATGGGCTAACATGTTTAGACCACATGATGCTGAGAACTAAAATGGAAGCTTGCTGTTTTGTTTTCGAATCATCCATCACTGATCACGAGAGTGTAGCTATTAGTTGTAGACCTAAAACGCGTCTCAAGTATTTGAATAAAACATATTGCTCGGTAAACTTCGAAAATCTGGACAAAATAATACCAAACATCGATTACCGACCTATCCTTGACTGTCAAGACGCTAACATATCTACCGATCTCCTCGTGGCTTGCCTTACCTCAGCAATAAAAAATAATACCAGCATAGCTAGAACCTCTAAAAGACAACTAATAACCAAACCATGGGTAACTAAAGGACTTCTTCGCTGCATGAGAAACCGGGATAATTTGCACAAAAAATTAAAACGTAACCCTGACGACGAGATATTAAAAGAGACTTACAAGCGCTATCGAAATTTTTGCTCCTCTCTGCTTAAAAAAGCAAAGAAGAGGTATGAAAAACAGGAGATTGAAAATGCAAAGGGTAACAAAAAACAGTTATGGGATGTCATAAAAAAAATTAGCGGATCTGACAAGAGGGAAGACTCTGCGTCCTCCCTATTGTCATCTAACAGTCCCGAGGCGGACATAAATGACGTCAACAGGTTCTTTGTAAACGTTGGAGCAAAGTTGGCTAATAAAATCTCCTCTTCGAAAACTACAAAACCTTGCTTCTCCCGTAATCACGCTACTGCAAATTCTCCAAACTCGCTTGTCCTCCTCTCTACCGATGAACAAGAAATTCTCAACCTCATTAAGGGCCTGAAGGATAATTGTGCGGTGGGAATCGATCAGATTAGCAGTAAGATCATTAAAAGATACGCAAACTGGCTCTGTTCTCCCATAACACATATCTGCAATCAGTCAATCTCAACGGGAGTCTTTCCTCAGGCTTTTAAAGTAGCTGTTATCAAGCCCATTCATAAGGCGGGAAAAAAAGACTGTGTCAACAATTACCGACCCATCTCCATTCTACCTGCGTTGTCTAAAATATTGGAACGCCTTATAAATCAGCGTCTTGTAAAATTCTTGGAAGCAAATAATCTTCTTTCGCCCTCACAATTTGGTTTTAGAGCCAGCAGATGTACCAATGATGCAGTTCACGAGTTAGTAAACTCTATTGTGGTCAGCTTAGATGATAGAAAGAGATGCCTAACGGTATTTCTCGATCTAGCAAAAGCTTTTGACACAGTCTCTATTCCGCACCTTCTAAGAAAGCTTGAGCGGCTCGGTATACGAGGAATCCCACTGAAACTGATGGAAGACTATCTTACTGGTAGGAAACAACGAGTAAGGATAAATGACAGACTCAGTGAAGAGCTCTCAGTCAATTTTGGTGTACCGCAGGGCAGTATTATTGGGCCAACACTATTCTTGGTTTACATTAATGACCTTTGTCAACTTTCTCTCCTAAATGGAAAGATCATTACTTTTGCTGACGATACTGCACTGTTCTTCAGTGGTGATGGTTGGGAGGACGTTTTTGTTGTTGCACAACGTGGTCTTGACAGTGTTAGTAAATGGCTACAAGACAATGTTTTGACTCTCAACGTCTCTAAGACAAAGTACATTGCATTCGCTCAAAGATCGAACCTACTTCCACCCTCATCTTTAACGATTACTGCCCACACCTGTGTCAGTGAAGATAAACAGTGCCCTTGTTCGCCTCTTGAGATGACCGAAAATATTAAGTACCTTGGAGTCACTATTGACCAATACCTCTCCTTTAAACCACACATAGAGGCCCTCGTGACCAGGTTAAGAAAAATTATTTACATTTTCAAAACCCTTAGACACTCGGCCGACCGAAAGACTATTAGGATGGTCTACTTTGCACTGTGCCAATCGCTAATTGATTACTGCATCACATCATGGGGAGGTGCCGCAAAAACGCACCTCATCGAAGTGGAAAGAGCACAGCGTGCCATACTCAAGGTTGGAGCCGGTCTCCCATTTCGTTATCCTACTACTGACTTGCATAAAGATTGGGACACTCTCACTGTTAGACAGACGTTCATACTACTTACTTTACTAAAAAAACACTCTCAGACACAGTTTGACGCTAAATTACATAATGACAACCGACGAAAAGGTAGAGTATGTCCAACGGCCCAATTCAAATCTACGCTCCCCAAAAGATTCTTTTGCTTTCTTGGGCATTATCTTTACAATAAGCTGAATAAATCCCTAAATTTATATCCAAAAACTACATCCTTATGTAAAAGGGAAATAAAAAAATACCTAAAAACCCTAGATTATCAAAAAACCGAAAATCTCCTGACTGTTCAGAAATAACCCTATTTTGACCATCCCCACTCATTCTAACTGTTTCCCTCCTTCTACTCGCTTGACAATCTGCAACTCTCGCTACATTTAGACATTTACCCCACAAAGTCACCCTCACTCATACATCTGCGTTTACGGTTCACACTTCACTCAAGAAACCTACTCACTCACACACATGACTCCACACAGTCCACACCTTCTGCAATAGTATAGGTAAGCATTTTAGTTTTCCTTTGTTTTTAATTTGTTTTAACTTGCTTTTAATTTGGGTAATCATATTGTTTGATTCTGAATACTCTCACTCGTTATCGCTGTAAAAGCTGATTCTATCCTGGAGGGGGCCTGGTGACCTGTAACACAGGTTTTTTCTAAAAACCTACATCAGGCACCAGTCTCTCACAACGGTTGGATACAGCATATTATATGACATTTTGTTAACATTAATTGTAAGTCAACTTTGTGAGAGAGAATAAATGATTGAAATTGAAATTGAAAAAAAACTATACACTCGAACCGCAACCAAGCCGGCAGAGGCGCTATTCAGGTCGTCATGAGTGCAGGTGCAGGGACACCTGGGACATTCCAGCAGATGACGACCGCCTCGCACCAGTTACGCTTTTTTCATTTGCCTTGGCACTCGATCCCGAACGAGTTTGAGTCGAGGGAGTCCCGGTCGACTTCTGAATGGTTTATAAAAAATTGGTCGGGGTTTCCCAAGTCGGTATAAAAAGTCAATATAAAAAACAAACAAACACATAAAGTAAGTCAACATAAGCCTGCGTCATCCCACTACTGAGCAAAGGCCTTTCCCCATGACTTCCAGTTTTTTCTATCCAAGGTTAATGAGGACCACTGGTCGTTGGTTTTATCCAGCTCATCCCGCCATCTGCTACGAGGTCTGCCGCGGCGCCTTCAGGCTGTGTCAGGACTCCATAAAGAGGCTATTTATTGGGCATGCGGCAGACGTGGCCAGTCCAGTCCCACTTCAGCTTAGCGACTTTTTGAGCAACGTCAGTCATTTGTGTTTAAAAATAAAATAAAAACAAAACACAAAAAGAAAACCCATAAGCTGGCTTCGAACGCTCTGTGCCACTCGACCAGACGACTTGTTGAACTCATTGGCCATAGTGATTATATACTCTGTGTCTTTGGCGAATATGGTAGATTTTATGCTACTTCAACAGGGAGCTAATTCTCATTTTATGCGATATTTGAGTGATATGATAAATATCTAGTCACGTAAATATCGCATGTGATAAGTGTCATGTCTATCAAAAATATCGATCCCGTGCTAAAATCCGTATTCTCGTGGGCAATAGATATATTGGCAATCGAGATGGTAATAGATAATATTATCTTTACGTTCATTCAAATCTTTTGCACAGATTATATCGTTTTTGTCGCTGCCAAGGATCGTTCAACACGTTCCGTGTTTCATCGACTGGCGAGTTGATAATCGATAACTTTATTTTTTCTTCAAATTAACAAATTTGCTGATAATTTGGATTGATAGAATGTTTTTAGTGTTCGTTTTACATTAAGTGGTTAATGTAAAATGAATTTGACTAGTTTAAAATAATTTTCATGTAAAAAGTTAATCTTAACATTACATGCGCATACTTTTTGTGGAACGGAGTGTCAATAACAGCCGACAACTCCGTCAAGAGCTGCCAAAAGTTTTAAGGTGGACGCACACCTATCCGCGCCGAAGGAATCGACCGCGCCGAAAGAATCGAATTTTAGAATGACTTGTATGAAATCCTACTAAACCTCGCACACTTATCCGCGTCGAATCGGACGAATAGATGACGTCATAAGTATGAGAAAAAATTCTTTCGGCGCGGTCGATTCCTTCGGCGCGGATAAGTGTGCGTCCACCTTTAAAGTTAAGTTTTAGTTTGAGTTAATTTATTGCTCTGATGGCAAAAGTGAAGAATCGAACAAAAGTAAATATTGAAAAAATTAGCTCTTCCCCAAAAAAAAGAAAAGCTTACCCGAGCGCAGCTCAAAAAGCTCGCTTGGTGAGCATTTTGGAGGCAGACCCAGAACTTCGTGGGGCGAAGTTCTCTGCCTCCTTCACAATGAAAGAGTCCACAGCCCGATGGACCAAGATTGGTGACGAGCTTAATTCTATTCCCGGCGGAAAAAAAACTGGCAAGAATGGCGTAAAGTAGTTTTTTTTTTAACAAAGCATCACTTAGGTCCCATGGATCCATTCTCCATTGGGCTCGTCGTCGTGGCGGTGCTGCCTCTGCTATTTCAGCCTCCTCGATTAGATCTACTACAAAAGCCGCAACAAATTCGTCCACAGACATTTTCACCGTTTTAAGTTTTAACAAAAGCAACCTCAATACTCAACTCAATAATTTATTTCAGTTCGTATTTTGTTCTAAAATGTCAATCGATATGTCACTATCGAGTGCTCCTGATCACTCGATGCATGTCTAACGCTTTGCCATCGATATTTATCTATAGTGACTTCTCGAGAATAGGGAAATTTGCATTCAATCGATATTTTGACAGTTTTTGCGATATTTATCGAATGTGATATTATATCTACTGCTCGAGAATCGCCCCCCTGCGCAAAAGGCGAAAAAGTGTAACTATAAATTTGAATTTCGCGGGATCAGATTTTTTTTTTCAGTATTACGCGGGGTTTTTTTACATCATCTCATGGTTTGCAACTAGAACAACATTTTATTTCCTGTAAAGTTTTTCATCCAAGCCAAGCAAGGTTTTGTTGAAACAGCTCCACTCCAACCTGCTAAAGCTACACTTGTAAACCTAATACGAAAAAAAAAAGTTTGTAAACAAATATAAAATAATTAACTACTGTTAAATACAATATATCAAAATAAATATGTATATTTGTAATGCTGCTACATTGTTTGTTCTATGACTAGACTGTTTACCTCTATGCCTTTGTCTGTGGTAGGAGATATTAAGAAATAAAAAACACTTCTCTCTGGTATCGTATAACAGCAATGTGTATTTTATTTAATAATAATACTATGCTACTAAAAACCCCTAAAACCTATAAAATAAAATAATAACAATGAAATATCACTATCAAGATATTTCAAGCGTTTTCAATCACGCAATCAATCTATCAATCGTCTTTCGGAACAGCACTATCTAGTTCAAAATTTCCAGTCACCTGATTGGTCAACCAATCGGCCAATCACGCGATGTCGCCAATTATCATGCTGTACACTCTTGGGTCGGACAAGCAAGGTACACCCAAATAATTGAAGACATTGCGTGTTGTGCAATCCTGTGTCGTGCGTTGCTGGTGTGTGCATTGTCATGGTGTACAATATCAAGCCGGGCGATCTTGGTCCAGGCCGAGAATCCGCGACATAACCGCGTACGTGTTTTGAATTCCAATGACGTACATTCCAATGTCGCGCATTCTCGTGCCGTGCATTGTTGATGTTGTACATTGCTGGCTCCCGATTATTTGGAATCTCGGAAAGGAGCGTCAACGTCAACTGTCAATGTCAATAATGCCAGATTGGTTGAACGCGTAGAGTAATAGCGTTGCACCATTATTCTTGGAGAGAGAGAAAGATACGTAAATTCTTTAGAGTAAAAGAAATATCGATTATTAATAATCACAACCTATGTTTAATATCTTGGATAGTGCAATACAACGTCACAGCATGCATGCATGACAGCCATTTAGTTGTTTTTGTCTGTCATTGATATCATGCTGCTGAGTTAATATTTTTGTAATTTACACGCAGTGTTTCTTGAAATCTAGATCTTTATTCACACTATCCAAAATGAAAGTAATCGTAAAAAAGTTACAAGGCGGTGAATGTAGCTTGGAAGTAAGTAAATAAGCCGGAACTGAAATGGTACATTCTGTCGTAATAAATACTAAATTCGTGCGTTTTTTTAGGTATTTCCAACCACACAAATATCCGAAATGAAACGACAAATTGCCCAACATTTAAAGATTCCAGTAGAGGAACAGAAGTTGCTGCTACTAGGCAGGACACTAGTGGACGAACAAACAGTTGAAGCATATCCCACAATAAAGGATGGTACTAAATTAAACCTTGTTGTTAAAAAGCCTGACACCCTTCTCGAAGCTTCTGTGAAGTATTTCAAGAAGACTTATGGCATGACAGAAGCAGAAGCAACAACTGCTTCCAACCGGCTCATCAGACTTGTGCAAGACAAATTCAATAAATTATCATGGGATGATCTTGATAGGCTATCATTAGACTGTATGTTGGAAGAAAATGGTCAAAGCCGAAGCCCCCCAATGGAGATTGAGCCCGAGTGTGATGATGTATACAGTTTATAATGCTTGTGGACATTAATAAATATTTTTAATATTTTATTTGTATTTTACAACTAATTAAGGGTAATGTAAGTTGTTACACAGCTAGATAGCTTCAGCTAAGTGCATAACTTGTGACAAGTCTTTAGTGGTAGTATTGCTATTTGTATATTGTGTAAGTTAGTATAATAATAATTATGGACTTATTTACTCACCATTGTTGCCGCATTCATAGAATTTTATGTACCTAACTTAAGCAATTTATAAAGGCACTTCCTCACTGGGATCTTTCGCCTGTAATGTACAAACTGATTCAATTTATACAGAATTACTAAATCTCAACAGATTAAATTACAGGCATATGCCCCTGGGAGGGGGCACCATCTGTGAAGATTTAACAGCTTAAGATTTGTTAACTATAACTACAGCATCACTTTGTCTGTAATTTTTAATTTTATCTGTAACTCTCTTCCGCACTAGATCTTCAATCACTACCGTAGAATAATTTATTTTCATTTCATTTTACCAAACCACATGATTGTGTTGGTATTGACAAATTGATTGATGGATGGTGTGTTTACTGGATTGAGGATTTTTGTACATAATATTATACAATCACACTTAAAATATGATTAATATTTTTAGCAAGTTGTAAATATGTTTTATTAATTTACTGCACTAATTATCTGAGACTTTTCCTATGTGTTTGGTGGATATAAACTTTTCTAAATTTGATTTTCTCAGTCATTCACACTGGCCTAAACCTGTAAATTGTACAAAAAGCAAATAAAACAGCAGTTTTTATCATTTTTTAATGTATTATTACATCATGCATTGTTTCATACCTATCTATAGTATCATACAATTTGATGGCAAGTAACACTGTCTGTGCCTTTGTTGACAGGTACAAAATAAAATTAAATGCAATCACCTCACTTACTACTGTAAGCTGATTAATACGATCCATCTTTTAAGTTTAGACATATTTGAGATAAAACTATCGAAAATAGTGTGGAACAACCATTATTATATTGCTTAGTTTTACATCAGAATGCCTCTGGCTCAGAGTGGTTGGTTATACACTAGTGTTTTTCTTTCGAATCTTAAGACTAGAGCTCACAACTGCTCACCAATTAGTGAGATAAATATATTACACATTCAGTTTCGAATGGCCTATGCAATAATTTCTAAACAACTTCCTTTTCGCGCTTTTGTTTGCTTTTTGGACCTTTAATTCCCGTTTTTGGCACCATATTCTATATTTGAATAATTTATTATTTGCCAAAATTACAAATGCGAAAACCTGTTGCTTGGTCATCGGTTTCCGCAATTTCGGGGTATTACTGTATAGGACATTCTCTTTCTTAATCTATTCATACTTAGACATTAAAAACATCAGTAAGATTAGCGCCATCAATATAACTGGCAAAGATTGAAATCAACCATTTAGTTTAGACTGTAGTGGTCTATCTATTGGATACAGCTTGACAAATATGTTTTAAGATTTTATTCACTAGTACACATTGCCCTCTTAATTGCTCCAAATTACGTAGTATGTACACCCTCCACAGATCATAAAGTCTAGTTTTGTGGATTTGTCGTCAGTATGGAAAAAAATATTTACATAATTAAAACCAACTGAATCAAAAACAAAGAAACTGAATATTCCGGCGCAGAATAAAATACTCAAAAACAAAGAAACTGAATATTCCGGCGCAGAATAAAATACTTGAAGATTGGAAGAAATTGGAGGGTAATTATCAAGTCTCAGAGGCACTTCTCATAACAAATCTATGTTCAAACAATCACAACCTTTTTATGAGCCGAGGTTCATATTTAGGACTGTATTCCAGCACATGCGAAGGCAAACTCTTACAACTACATAACTTCTACTATTTAGAAGAAAATAGTTCTTGCCCAAGACCCTATTTTTCGTAATTATTAGTAGTTCAGCATAGCTATTCGACATACGACTTTCCGAATCGAAATCGTTTGTGAATAGCTATGGTGATGTGCTAGAATCCGTTTTTAATGGTCATTCGTTGAATACATTTACACATTAATATCATTGATGATTATCGTAATATAATAATCACTAACTTTATACATATGTATATAAATGCAAGTACAAAGTAATACATAGACATCAACATGCATCAGATTTATATTGGCAGAGGTAACGAGGAACAAAGACTAGGGTTTTGAAACAAAACGATGATGCAGTACAGGGAAGCCTGATTAACTCCCAGCCCAGATCATTAAACTTCTGTCCTCGAGTAATATTTATTTTGTTTGCTGGAAGAAAATTCACAATCAATATTTGATAGGATGAGGCATTTTGTTAAAGCGCCATAGAATATGACTTATGGATAACGATATCTTAGGCTGTATCACTGTATGCATCTTTAATGTGCAATCAACATGTTTATAACGCTAGACATTGGTTCTGTCACATGTGTTTTAAAACCCAAGCCTTTTAGGGTCCTATAGTCAAACAAGGAAACCCTCTTACTCGTGAACGAGCGAGATGCTAGGAGCTCTAAACTCGATAACACGATATAGACATGTCGCAGTCATCTGGTTGAATCTGCTATTTAATTAAATGACTAGCGCGTTCATTGAATGACATTTAATTGAATGATTAAAAGACAACTCGTCAAGTTGTTTAATGTAACGTTCAACGTCTTGACTGAACGTCATTTAGCATAGTCGTTGAATGGGATATAGCTGACATATAGGCATATAGGGACTTGGGTCACCCCCACGATAGGTTAGTTACGAGTAAGTTCCTTTAAACCCTCCAGACAGAAATAGGGGCCCGTCTCCGGCGACTACGCTTTTCAGCAGAATAAAAAGTAGCCGGCGCCGCGGCGGCGTAATAATAGGTAAATCCATGCTGTCACACTATTTTATTAGGAATAACGCCCTTTAAAGTAAATGAAATCAAACAAAAATATCAACAAAGTGCTATCTGTGCGAGCTGTTTGCTGTTTTGAAAAAAAATTAACTAAATTTCCATCACCTGACTAATTCTACGTCCGCTCTGTTCAAAGGGCTATGTTACAAGCCGCTAACTAGTTGGACGTTGAGTGATGCTTGTTCAATCAACGTTCGGCCTAGTCATTCAATTGAATGACGTCATTCAATGAACGCGCTAGTCATTTAATCAAATAGCAACAGATTACAACCAGATGACGGCGACAGACACATAACTCGGAGATAAAATACTCTCAAAATACTGCTACAACCAATTTCAGCAATAAACTCATACATTCACATTTAAGTCTATAATTTTATTATTTACAGTTTTATTGAAATATCATGCGGCAGTCATTGGCCAGTTGAGTATTCCGACAATTTTTGTAGCTGTTCTAAGGGCCAAGCTTGATATTAAATTTTGTTTAAGATATTTCAGAACGAAATGAAGAGAGTAAATGAAAAATGCGATACCGGTCGAATGAGCTCAGCCCTGAGGGTGTGCGTACACATTCATGCCACATGCGAAGATTTTTATAAGAACGCGAATAGTTCACGATTAAGATTAAATAAATACACGCAATGTGTACGTACCCAAATACTTTTCTTTCCATAGTAACGTTAATATTGGAGAATTCATATTGATGTCATAAAGTATGCAAGACCCGTAACAATCACAATTGAAGCGACCATGTTTTATTCATTTATCCACAGATCTATTAATACCAATGTTTATGAAACTCTACTAATACATTTTCATTACACCATATTAGAATTTGAACAACGACAATATTTTAACTATTAAGTTTTCGATTACAGTACATATAATAGACAAAATTGAAGTAAAGTTTCATACGAAAATATACAAAAATATTTGTATGTGTAATATTTTGTAAGACTATTATCAAATATTTTCATTCGATTGAAACATTTCTAATGTTAATGCAAACATTTTATTTACAAAACTATCCCGGTGGCTGTGTTAGAAACGTCTTTTCTGTACATCAAAGAGCTATAGTTCAAATGGAGAGAATATGGAATATTAAATATTTTGTTAAATAAGATCCAAAGAATAAGGCTAACCGCTCGTTACTACGACATTGGTAGTAGTTTAGTCCTTTTCAACGATAAATGAAGACTCGAATATCGAGAAATTTACTAAAAAAACATTCTAATTTACTCCTTGTACAGACTTTGACAAAATTCTCGTAGTAATGAGCGTATAGAAGGATGTTATGAAACAGGAAGACAAAAACATTTGAGAAAAGTACTTAAAAGTTAAAGAAACATGCTAGGGAACACATTAAAACGAGCTATTTCTAAGAACCTGTCTTGATACCCTCCTAAGGAGACAATAATTTATACAATTAGTGCTCTAAACACTTCCCTTCGTTGTTATATATTTGTGACAAATATACACGGAGTAAGAAATCAACAGAGTGCTGAGTGTGTGCAGTCTAGGGACTTGTATGCCTTCTATTTGTTGAAGCTAATAAGCACATTAAACTTTTGTGTTTTGATCACACCATACTTATAGATTTTGGAGCGAAACGTCATTCAATTGACAAGGCGGTTATGCTTGTCCAAGAAATTTAATGGGTTGTACAATCGACACGAAAGAAGAAGAATGTTATTATGAAATGTTTCAGCATACATACGTCAGAAGATAAAGTGCAACACATTAGCAGCACTTCTTGAGGTTACTTCTCCGTGTCTCATAATGACTTGTCCGTAAACACTTGAACTTCGTAAATTCTCAGCAAAGAGGATAACGTTACGCACTATGGATGCTTCTAGAATATTAATCAGTCATAGTCGCTGTCTTCTTCCGCTTCCGATTCTGATTCCGAGCTATCCGAGTGATTCTTTGTGATTTCGATGCAGTTGTCCACATCTGTCAGTCTTTTCAGCGATCGACCTGATAACAGAATAGCCATAATTATGTCAATAAATAGGTAATTTTACTCTATAGTTACTGTCAGCTAAGATCGTAATTACGGTCCTTTCCCTAGTCTCTTCGTATCAACCAGAACAAATAAACCATATATCGGTTTTCACTAGAAAAAATGTTGAAAGATCACGATCGATGACGATACAAGACTTGAACGCCCATATTTTTGGATTAAAAAGTTACGAACTTTGATTAATGTAGGTGGGGACAATAACCGCTTAACTGGCAGCTTAGTAACTATAGCACTATCGAGCTCGTACGATGACCTAATGGGACAGATTTACGTTCAGTCGAAAATAATCTGAACTCGGACAGACAAACCTGATATACAGAGTATTTTTTATGGTCAACACAAACTTGAGGAAAAAAATTAACAAATATGAATTGTATAAATAAGAGCTAATGAATTATTCAAATCTGTAAGGTATTCGGATTTTGCCATAGTGTTTCAGTTAGAAAATACGCTCTGTATATTATTTGTTCTATGTATAAAAAGTACTTAACCCTTAAATTGGCAAATGAATTTATTTCTAAAACTTAATAATTTTTTGTTATTTCTTGGTACATTATGATCCCAGAAGACTGAAAAAAATTGTGAAAAAAATCAACTTATTACAGTTTTCGCGAAAATCTATGTACTCTGGGGAGTACATTGCCAACTACAGTGTAATGTATGTCTTCGTGTGTTTGTACTACGTGGAGCACGGTGCCAAGATATCAATTAAACACATTTTAGTTAATTTTTTGGATTATTAATCGTAATTGGGTGTGAAATTGGCGGAAACAGTTTCTT